>QLNU02014802.1:95519091-95562395 GCA_006491805.2 Dysdera silvatica
TAAAAGTTACGAACAACAATAATAAAAGTAAATAAGCTTACAGAATTAAATTTCTATGGAAAACAGGGTTAACTGAATGTAACAGGGTAAAAGGTAAAAACAAATCGCGGGGTGATATATATCGATGGTGCTTGTTTATTTGCGGTTTTACGGCTCAAAGACTACAGTGGTCATGCTGCGCCGGGACCTACTGTTTCCGAGGAATCCGAACCTCTGGACCTATTTTCCGAGGAATCCGAACCTCTTAAGGCCTAGGGAACCAAACCCCGGACTACAGTGAGCAGTGCGATCTTTATGAGATCTCTGAGTAAGCGTTCTTTTTGCACTGCTGGGAGTCGAACCCGGATTAGCCGCGCAATAGGAGAACGCGTTACCACACTGCGCCACCGCAAGGGCATATTGACGGTCCAGCGTACAAATTTGGCAAATGTATAAAAATTGAACGGTCAGAAAAACGGTGTAAAAAGCTTAGATTTGCATATAAAATTGGCTTTAGCATCGAGGTTTTGAATGTGATAGAACCTATCATATTTAAAAACATATTGCACTTTGTCTTATTTTGATCTTCAGGTGTAAGTCATTAAAGCGAATTTTCTTGTAAATGCTGTAAATTACCGCAATTACAGTATTTGGTTGCTATACCATCGATACATCTGCCTAGGAAACTGAAAAGTATAATAATAATTTAATCTTTAAGCAAACATATGTTATATTGGGATCAAACAAAGATTGCAATATTTTACCAGCTTCGAAATTCTGTCCAAAAATCTTATTAGGTTGAAAGTTATAATCGATGATTATGCGGTGTCTCTGTTATTCGTCGACTCATTGATTCAAGTATTTTTAAAAAACTCACTCAGACAGCAGTATAAGATCAGTATTTCTTTGGTCGCTGAGGTTAAAATTGCCGATGTGGTTCAAATTTATCCAACTATCCTTTTAGGCAACATTTAAACTGCCCTTCTACACTATTAAATCAACGCGTTTACTGATTGCTACCATGGAACTTTAGTCCAGGCTGGCTGTATATTTTTTATATACAGGGTGTTCAGTAGCCCTCGGATAATAAATCACACAGCGGTGTTCCTGTGACAACTTTGAAATACAAAAGTAGTCCTCATTTTGGTGATAGATCAATACTTTTTGTGGTATTTACCATAAACTTCCAACCAATGAGGAAGCTATCTGCATAGGTTAACTCCTTCACTGATTAGTTTAAGGCGAATTACAGAAAGCGTGTTTCTGTAAGGATGTGGTGTAAAGTACTAGGCAGTTTAATTTGTAATTTAATTTCGAAAGCAAAACGTACGCACAGTTTTTTTCCAGCCAGTTAGATAAATTTTACTTAGAAGGAGGTGCTGGCTTTCTTGGACGGTTACAATACTAAAGTCAGTAGTCTCGACATGAGTGTTATCCTAGTCATGAAAAAGAAAACTGCTTGTGCATTTCGCTTTTGAATTTATAATGTCTAATGCTATACACCCCGCTCATGCAGAAGCAAGTTTTTTGTAATTAGTCTTAAACTAACCTGCGAAGTAAGTAACAGATACAGACAGCTTTCTCATAGGGTTGACATTTTTGACAAATATAAAAAAAAACCCTAAGATCAAAATGATGATCACTTTTATATCTTAAAATTGCCCAAGAATATCGCTGTGTGAGTATAATCCGAGGGATACCGAACACCCTGTATAATATGCAGCCTTGCAGTTCATGCGCTTGGGCGACAGGGGGTAATTGATTCCATCAAATATTACTCATCTGTTTCCCAAGCCTTTACATACACTCTATAACAAAAAAAATCGACGCACCAAGAAGGAGTTGTCCGATTGCGATAAAAATTGGTGGATGTGAAGAACATACATAGAAAAAGAAACGATTAAAATTTCAGAACAATTGAATGATTTATTGCAGAGTTTGACCGTTACAAAGGGAGGAAGTCAATAAGGCGTTGGTCCACCTCTGGCCTGGATGCAAGCTGTCACCCGGCGTGGCATAGACTGATAAAGATCCCGGATGGTGTCCTGCGGAATTTCTTGCCAAATTGTCTCCAACTGTCGGGCTAAATCGTCAACATTCCGGGATGGTTGCAATCGCCTTCCCATAGCGTCCCAAATGTGCTCTATGGGAGAGAGAGATCAGAAAACCTAGCTTGCAAAGGAAGTGTTGGGCAAGCTTGAAGACAATTCATAGCAACACGTGCCGTGTGCGGCCGGGCATTGTCTTGTTGAAACGTAAGTCCAGGGTGTCGCAAAAGGAACGGTAACACAACCGGTCGTAGAATGTCGTCTACGTACCGCTGTGCTGTAAGTGTGCCAGAAATGACCACCAAAGGGGTCCGGCTATCAAAGGAGATGGCATCCCAGACTATAACACCCTGTTGTGGGTATGTGTGGCGTGCGATAGTAAGGGCAGGATCCCCACGCTGCCCTGGACGTCTCCAGACACGTCTGCGGTTGTCGTCAGGACACAGTTGGAAACGGGACTCGTCACTAAAGACTATACGTCCCCAGTCATCTGCAGAGGGTCATGTTGGACACATGTGTGCGGGCCACACAGTGGATAGTTGATAACGACGAATCCGGTGCTGTGACAGCTGCTCTGACAATCGCTCTGTCTTCCCGTTCTGTTGTGGCCCTAGGTCGACCGCTGCCGTCCCGACGCTGACATCTGCCGTTGTTGACCCACTCTTGCCAGCACCGTCCAATCGCCGCATCGCTTCGACCCACATGTCCAGCGATTCTTCGATTCGTCCAACCAGCCTCTTTCAATCCGATAGCACGACCTCTTTCAAACTCTGACATATGCTCGTAATGAGCACGAATCTTTCGGCGAGGCATTGTTACAGTCGACGTAAGATATCCGCAGTCAAAATGCAACAGAAATTTTGACCACATATTGAGAATCGCTCCTTATATACACCTGCTGAATGCGCAGTTCCGATGCGCTGGAGTTCCCGCTATTCATTCATTGGACACCAAATTTTAATCATTTGCATGTTCGGTCAAAATGTCTTTGCATACGAAATTTCATTACAATCGGACAACTCCTTCTTGGTGAGTGGATTTTTTTGTTATAGAGTGTATTCTATATAAAGGTATAAAATATAATAACGATCTTGAAACTGAAGGTATTATAATTTTACTATAGCACACCAAACGAGGGCAGGATTCATTCTACGCCAAATTAATCTACATATCTTCTGCAACGTTTGAGTTCCGAGAATAGTTTTGAAAATTAATAAACTATTAAGCTTTTATACTTCCAACGATCTGCGTTCTACTATGTGCAGCTGAAAATCAAAGTTAATGGGCCTGTATACTTCCATCGGATGTAATTACTTTCTCGTTTGTATCCGCACCCTCCTCAGTTTCCCACAAACTTCTTTTATGAATAAAGATCCACTAAATTCGAAAAGACAAGAATTTTAAACTTTGAATATTGATTTACTTTAATGTATTCAGTTTTGTAGCGAAATCTGGGATAAAGAGCAACGACCGAATTAATTTCCAGGCATTGCCATCAAATCTGTCTCAATCTTTTGAACCATGCAATGGGTTTTGACCATTTGCATCGCATTCAACGTCATTTCTAAATGACCTCAGGTTCAGAAATGTTTACTGTCTGTAACCTCTATTGCATTCTCATTTCCAAGGCGAGTTATTTTAAAAATCAAAAACTAAAATTACAGAAATGGGTGTTCTGAGAACAAGTAGACATAAATGGGGAAATCAAACCATTACTTGGCGAATAATTAAATGCAATTTACGCAAAGGAGTCTATACAAAGATAGGTGAAACAGAAAGATTTTGTTGATAATCTATTCAGAATTAATGAATTAAAAATGTATTAACCTAAACTGACAAGTGTTGATGTATTTCACCGTTTCTTTCAATTAGATTACTTTCTTTCGATAGCCCATTAACCAAAGATGCTCACAATTCTTTTCAAAATTTTCTTTTCGGAAACATGCTGATGAATGAATATTTTATCGTTTTTACATTATTTCTTCTATTCAGTGCTTAATGTTGTCATTCGGCGTTCAAGCACCCTACACCCTTCAAAATGTCATTCATTCCCCAAGCACTTGCTGATTTTAATAGCACCTCATTATCGGAGATTGTGAGTCAGATTTTTTATTGTTGCATCTTCGCAGTACCACGTTTGAAATTCCCTCTGGCTCACTCGTATAACTAATATCGGTTAATTACGCCTCCCTCAATGCTAAATTCGCTTTAAAGTATTGGCAGATCTATCCATCGTATTGAACAGCTGGTCGTTTGCACGCGGATGAGGGAACTTGAACTCGACAAAATTATTGGCAAGTCCCAAATAAAGATGAGAAAGACGCCCAGGAAATATGTCTGTAATGTATGACGTCATTCGTTCTAGAACGACATCCCGATCAATTATTCGGAGTCCCGCGACAGACTGTTCAGTTCACTTTCGCTCGAAAATAAATTGGAGAATTTGCCTAATTGTGTTAGATTGAGATCTAGAGTTCCGCGAGTGTGTTTAATTTTGAAACATCTGTAATCTTTCACGAAAATTAAAGTCTTCGAGAGTTTATTATGCATGTGGCCGAAGCTTCTAAATAATATCTCCAGCTATTGTCATAATGAACTGAAGGTGAAAAATTTTGTAATTTATGCATTAAGCTTCATTTCTTATATTTGTTGAAACCCAAATTATCATATGCAAGCTTATTATGATATACCATACCCATATTTCCACGTAAAAAGTAAGAAATGAAAGCGTATACTGACATGCGTACCAGCGGAATGGAGTAGTGGATTTTTAAAATTCTAAATGAAAATAATAAACAGTTACCTAAATTTATATATTATACAGTGAATAAAGAGAGAGAAATACACACGTTAATATATTAACAATTCTTTTATTATTAACTTTACATTAAAATAATTCGCCAACATGTCGGACTGGCATTTTTAGGTATTAATTTATAAATAAATAGAGACATAGATTTTATTTTACTTTTTCCACTGTTTTTATTTCTTAATTTCACTTTTAAAATCGAACAAGAGATTATTGAAAATGCTTTAAAATCACATGCTGGGAATTTCTTAAAATCCAAGAAATACCCTCATCGTTTTGAACGATGTAGAACGATGTATTATGGTCTACAAATTGGCAATTATTTTTTTTTAATTAGGAAAGAGTGTTTTGTATGAACAGGAATATTCAAGAATTGTGATTATCAATAAAAACACAACTAATATAAATAAATTTCATGTAAAAGATTGCCATTTGCTTCGGAAGCTACGGCCGTGCTTTCTCAAAACTAACAAAGGACCTTTTTTAGTTTGACAAGGGAAGGTCATCGCGATCGAAACAATTGTCAACATACATTACATTAAATTTCACAACTGTGTTGATCGTGTTTTTTATTGCTAATCATAGTTTCTTCACAATGATTCACTCTTCAGTGCATTCAGAAATTGTTACGTATACAGGGTGTCTCAGCACCAGGTTTACACATTTCTACGAGGGGTAGGGTACACCTAGATGACTAGGAATCACGAGGCAATGCTGGTTGCAAACCACTCACAGCGCTAGTTCTAAAACCGTCCAGCATACACAAATAGTGACAATTAGCGCATAAGAAGCGCCAGATAAAACTCAGGTCAGCTGCTCAAGTGCATAGATGATTAGGACATCGCATTTTGCGCTTCTCATGCACTGGTTGTCACTATTTGTGCATGCTGGACGGTTTTAGAACTAGCGCTGTGAGTGGTTTGCGACCAGCATTGCTATGTGATTCCGAGCCATCTAGGTGTACCCTATCCCTCCTAGAAGTTTGTAACCCTATTGCTGAGACACCCTGTATATAATATAAATTGCTTACCGTTTTATTCTCATTCTGTTAAATGTAGTTTAATGAATATTTTATTGTTAATAACATTATTAGTGACAGACAAAACAGGCAGAAAATTTGGCTTTAGCGAGCTAGTTAGAAATGAAGTATTTAAGGGAAAAAAATAAAAAAAAACGTCTGTTCTTTGTTGAAGTAAATGGGATATTTTTATAAATTTGAAGATACGGAAAAAGTCTATACAACTTTTAATTATGAATAGTTTTAATCAGCTTCACAATTTAAACGCCTGCCTTTGTTAAAAGCACATGAAAAGAGGGGAATGTAAGTTCAAAATTTGTTGGAAAGTACTTCTTATCGTCAAAAGTATTGAATTTCCCCATCCCAAGCTTTTAAAAATACTGTGTTAAGTTATTATCACAGCATGTAAGACAAATCATCCATATAAGATAAATGTTGGAGGACCCATCATATGTTGAGGTGATAAAACACGTAATAGAAAATTTAATTAATGACGTGGTTTAGCAGTGACAAACCTTGTTTTCCGATCACTGGAGATAATTTTGCAAAACTCTACAAGTAGGAAGGCAATTCGAAAGATCGTTGGGAGTGTTCAGCTGGCGATGGTTTTTCGAAATTCTCGCGCCTTCAATTCAGCTTATCAACTTACCGCCCTGAATAACCTTTAAAGGAATTACACCATCCATATCATCAACTTCTATTGTTTCCTACAAGGAAAATCCTTTGTTTGACCAACAATGACAATAAGAGTGTCATTAAGCAAACAGATTAAAGAAGATTCGATGAATCTTTCTTTATACATCTTCCCAAGAAACACACAATTAGTATGCCTGTTTGTCTCTATAAAAAGTTGTATCGAGCATTAAGTTTCCACTTTGTTGCCTCAATTCTTCCGGGAATAAATATAAGATATTCAGTTCAATTTATTTACCGGACATCATACATAATAGTCCAATTATGCATAACACTAATTATTTTCGCCGAAAACATGCAAAATTCGCGGGAAGGTCGGGCGAAAAATCTCGAATTTCGCGGAAATTTAAAAAAAACAATTGTGGAGTAATTAAGAAACAGTTTCAAAACAGTAGTAGAATAACTTTTACATTATTAATAAAATATTTTATAACAGGATATATATTATTTTATCCATTGGTTATACATAGGGCAGTAATTTTATCGCGGAAACAATAATCTAAAATTTTCGGGATGGTCAAATGAAGTGTGGAGGATCTCGAACTTCGCAAAAAATAAAATAAAAGAAACAAAATAAAAAAGCAGTTATGTAATCTCTTGGTAAAGATTTGTATTTCTTGTTAAAAGTAAAAAAAAAAATAATCACGGAAGGTGGGTAACACCAAAAGCAAATCTCAGTTCCACTCACTTATACAAATAAAAATTTTGTTACTAAATAAGCATTATACAGTAGGAATGGTTACCGTATCTGAAGATTATATGTTCCAAACGCAACCGTGGATAGTAGCGAACCCTAGCCTATCTAGACGTATAGCGAAATTGTTTGATTTTTTTTTGTTAACGCACTTATGATAAATTTTTATTGGTAAATTACGCACAAAAAGCCATAAACTAAATTAAATGATAAAAATATACATAATATATTTTATTATGTTAAACACAGTTATTGCCATCTACCATCACGAAAAGGGCTAAACTGCAATGGACTAACCTGTCTGCTAACGGTATCACACGCCAACTAAGAGCGAACGCACAATATTAGTCTCATATGCGTTACCATGATTGACTGAGGTAGAAAATTATATTTAATCCCGTCCACCAATTCTTTCATCCATCATTAAAACACAAAGTATGCCTCGTAGACAGAAAACTGACAGCCGGCAGCCAATCGATCATGGAATAAGTCATTCGGTTCGCAACTAACCCGATTCCACACATTGTCAATATGTCATCGGCGTGTCGCAATTATAGAATATTAAATAGATTTCCAGTTAATTGTCAATAACCTTTCGCAGAACTAAAATCTATTGAGATGAACCAAATTTGAATTATTCAATCAATTTCATTTTCAGCAATTTGACAGCAGGTTTTGTTTGTTTATCTGAAACCACACTTGCTGATAAGGATTATAAAATTGTATCTTTTGGGAGTTTACGTTCTTTTCAAACCGATGCAGCTAATTTATTTGCATCATCCATCTCTTCGTATTCCAGCAATATAACGTTTCAATGCGAATTTATTAAAAAATAAAGGTTTTATACTATTCAAAATGTAAATAAAATGTATATATTTAGGAATAGAAAGATTCCAAGAAATATTCTTTGAAGTTGAATATCTCAGTAACCAACTTAATTAAAATTGGTGCTCAAAAAGAATATGATATATGATTCATTCGAAATGTTTAATGGATTTCCATAATGAGGATTTCGGTAATTTAAAATTTGCGGGTGACAGATTTTACAAATGGATCGTAATAACAGTTATTGCAGATTTGGAAAGTTGATTGTTTGTTTTATTGACTTTATTATTTTTCAGCTCTCTCGAAAGTAAGATTATACAGTTTCTGTTTTGATTGCTTATCGCAAATGAGAAATTTCTCTTTTCCAAAACGAATGATATAATTTATAACCATCGTTAAAATTAATATCGAAGTTTCTTCGAGTTTCTCTCATACATGTATATTTTGGGTGCTGTTTTCTATACCAGAGGTTCTTTAATTTTCCTAGACCGCAGACCCCCTGCAGAGATCACTCGCCCTTCCGGACCCCCAAGAATTAACTCAAAGTTTAAAGCCCGGAATTTGCATCATATGTATTTATTTCTAGTGTTTCATCACTAATTTTCACCATTTAAGGAAAGAATTTTTCGTCCCCTCATAATTTATTCTTAGCATTAAAGAGCAAATGATCTTTTCTTAGTATTTTTTCGAACTTTTGTGGAACACTTAGGGACCTCGCGGATCCCATGATTCGATCCTGCGGACCCCAAGGGGTCCGCGGACCGCAATTGAAGAACCGCTGCTCTATACCATTTAAAATGTATATTCTACTTTATCCATACAGTTTAAGGAAGCTGCTCTTGGTGGCGACCATTTTCATTGGCATCCAGTAAATGGTCTTAATCTTCTCGATTTTATTCTATTTTCTGTAAAACGTGGCAAATCTCCTTCTGTCCCCAAATTAACATTTGATGCTTCTGAAATTAAAAGCTATGGTTTCGATTTGTGTTTCCTAGCTCAACAATATATTTTTCATCCATTGCATACATATTTCATTCTTGTAGCTTTCGATATGTGTATAATGTTATACAATAATCATAAATTGACTAATGTTATATAATAATCATAAATTGACTAATGTTATATAATAATCATAAATTGACTAATGTTATATAATAATCATAAATTGACTAATGTTATATAATAATCATAAATTGACTAATGTTATGTAATAATCATAAATTGATTGTTACAAAATAATCATGATTGTCATTGATAATATAATAATCATAAATTGACTAATGCTATGTAATAATTATAAACTGACTTGATTTCGTTTTCTATCTCTTGGGAGAAATATACGTATACTACTAAATTTATATAATGATGTGCCGACAAAGTTTCATGCGAATCTGAGGGAACATAAATAATATTTTTCTATTGTAGAAAGCACTTTAACTTGGTTTGAGAAAACCTGTCAGAGTGAGTGGACTTGGAGACCGTTACCAATTTTGAAATTGATGTCTTTAATTTTTAAAGGATTTACTTTTCAAATGGACAAACCTCATTTCAGCGGTTGAAAAATTTGAAAAAATCTGTTTTTATGGCGCAAAGATTACAATAACCATGTTGTGACTGTAGTTTTGCATGAAATCCAAACCTTTGTTGGCAAGATAAAAAAAAAACAGTCTATTATAGACAGAAATATATCACGTGTGCTATAAAGCCATTGAAAAACGTGGTCGCTCTAATTTTCTGATGATCGTCGTAACATTCAAGTTTTTTCTCTTATTCAAACGCTCTAGGCTCATAATTTATCTGAGCCAGTTTTGAAAGTTCAATTAGAAACACTTTATCCTTTTCTAGTAAATTTATGTCGATAGAATCTAAATAATTTCTTATTGAAGCATTCGTTAACCCGCACTCACGAAAGCGCTTCGCAATTGGTTGAATTCTCACATTATTTCTGGACGACTTTATCCGTGAAACCATAATTGTTTCAGCCAGTTCCGAAGCATTTTGCAAACTATCGATGAGGGATATAATTCTTCGGAGGACAGATACGTGGTACTTTTTAATTTAAAACCGATAGAAGGTGGTCGCAAAGAGAGGTTTTACTGTATTTATACGCTACAAAGTGGAGTAGCGAGAAAAATTTAGAGGGGGAATAATGAAAAGGCGGAGGGATTCTAGCGGTCCCATCATGCTTTTTCGTACTTTTTCATATTGCTTCTCACAATGAAGAATCTACTATAGACCCTCCGTTTTTCCCACTGTATCATCTCTATTATATCTCTGCGATATCTTGCATTTCGCTAGCAAATTTTTAACCCAAATAAGCAAAATTACAGTGAATGCATAATTCACATACATTTTAAAATAGCACGTATTCATTTAGATCAGGATTTACGATTCCATTTATAGTTGTTCAATGATGTTCATTATTTGGTTTCCAACAAACGATACTTCCGTTTTTGCGGTTTATATGCATCATTGACGTAATTAGTGAGGAGGAGGGGGATAGGGATAGCTTAACACTCACTATAAAATATATAGTCTCATCCATACGAAAGCGACAATTATAAACAAATGCTGTGGGCAAGGCAATGGTGTGAAGCTGTAACTCCCTAAATATCTAGATTAACTAGGTTATTGGTATCTGTAAGTATCCACAATATATCTCTTCTCCTTACAGAAGTAATTACTAATTAAATATATTCATTTTTTCTTTTAGCAAGAGTTTATGAACGTCTGTGCATGATTTTTCACTTTTTGTGCATGTAAGTACTACGTTTGATGTGCTGAATAATTTATGTCGAACACGAGGGCCTTGCCAAAAGTACCTGTGTTTTCTTGGTGTACGAGTAAAAATTTTGCTAAGATTGTACCACTCTAAATTACGATGACGGATTGTACGGTATACGAATGCGAAATTGCATTACTATTCTCAACAACACTGTAAATGTGTTGAAAGTCTTTTGGCGAAAGGGTATGTAATGGGCTCAATTCTTGAGCAAAGGCTGTTTGATCGCTATTAAAAATACAAGTGTGCGAATAATCTTGCATTTTTTCACAGGCTTGAAGTGGAAATGCAATGGCTACATTTTCTATTTGTTCGTCATTTTGTAATTCTACTTTCATAACGAGTTTAGTAATTTTTAGTCCAACTATACCAAATTTCTTTTTAAAAGACGCCAAAAACTTATTAGATGCTATAAAATTTGAAAAAAATTTTTTTCGCAACATCAAGAGCTCAAATTTGTACATCAACTTCATGAACTAGACCTCTATTGGACCTGGGTTTTAAAAATTTCTCATGCATTTGTGTTTTAATAGTATTTAGCTATTGAATTCTGTTCCCCATATTAGCAAGGTATATTTTCATTCTATAAATTTGTGATAGTGTTAAATTGTCATTTCCAAAACGATCTTGAATTGAGCATATATACCGCCGACGTCCTAAAGCCGTCCAGGAGTAAGCTGCATCTTCTTTAATATATTCCAGTGAATATGATAACGAACCACATAAAAAAATGTTCAGGTGGTGTTTCGTCGTATGATAAATCTAAACTATCATCTTCATTTTCATTAACAGGTTCTTTACAATACTGAGTAATGCTAAAATCGTTAATAACTTCGAAATTATCGGATTCGGCAATGGTTTTAGCAAAAGAAATAATTTTATTTTCTATATTAATTTCCGGTTCAGATAAAGTGTTATTACATATCCTTTTTTTTATTACATCATTTGAGCAATATCTCTTAATCCCATATAAATTTAACACAATACCGCTAAAGTTTTGTTACATTCGCGTTATTAAAACGTTTTTATTACCCTGCACTCATCTTCTATTACAATATCTCCTTCGTTACCTTGGA
The DNA here is from genome assembly GCA_006491805.2 of Dysdera silvatica. Taxonomy (NCBI): domain Eukaryota; kingdom Metazoa; phylum Arthropoda; class Arachnida; order Araneae; family Dysderidae; genus Dysdera; species Dysdera silvatica. Next base: position 95,531,016 of record QLNU02014802.1, read on the forward strand.
CTCATTATCACCGTGCTTATAATTTGTCGCCTACTTTATTCCCTACAATTTTCTCTCGATAAAGGCAACACCGGAGAAGTTGGGATTTGGACTTTCAGGAGAATCATCTTCATTGTCATTAATAGGTTTTTCACAACACAGATCGAGACTAAAATCGTCAATAACTTCGAAATTATAGGATTCGGCAATGGTTTCAGCAAAAGCAACAATTTCATTTGCTATATATTAATTTCCGTTTCAGATAAAATTACATTCATTAATACACAGCCAATTTTCAGCTTTAATTTTTCAATGACATGATAAAATATGCTTGGTATAAGAGCACATACCCCGTTCTCAAACCAAATAGATTTCTCAATGTCAAACAATGGTGTTTCACTTTTTCCAAAAATTCTTATTACACGTTAAATTGTGAAAATCCCTCGGTTGTTAATTGTAGTCATTGCTCAAATCCAATTTGTTTTTTGTATTTTCTTGTTCATTTTCATAAACATTTTTAAATTTTTAATAAAGCCAAGTGCGCATATTATTTTTTTAAAGCGAAATAAAAGCTTTTTATAACTAAAACGAGACATCTATCCACTAATAATAAAACTCCAAATATTTTTGCAAATACATGCATAAATTCTTATGAAATCAATAATATTTTTATCTCGAATGAAGGATCGTTCATTAATTCTTCCTTTTTTGGCCACATCAATTCAAAAATATCTCGCCATTCCTACTGTTAATAAAAAACACATCAAGCCAAATTTGGCAAAAATAACCTTTTCTTGCCAAATTTGAAGGGCTATAATTTCCCTCATGAGGGATTAAGGTAAATATTTTTTTAGTTTCTTATTGAAGCGTTTATACTTTATTATAAAACTAAAATGAAGCACATTTTCGATTCTCTCTTCGTGTACTCTCCTTGTAAGACCAGGGGCCTTCAACCCGCGGCCCGCTGGCTCATGAAAAAATACGAATTGTTTCACAAAAAGAATACACTCCTTACTCCCTGTGAGTCTTAAGTCTATGTATTTTATTTTATTCTGTTCACATTTAGTAACAAATATCTTACAATGCTAGAGAACTAAAATAACGAGCGGTCTTCCCTGAATATCGTTTTGCTTTAATTTTCTTGCATATATGGATATTAGAGGTAATTTTATTGATCTGCAATGCAACAATGATTTTAAAGTAAATACAACTTAGGACCCATTGAATATATATTCTAAATACATCGATAAGAACATCTTCCCAACCATCCGACTGCATGCTCTGAAAACGATATCACTATTCGGGAACATACACGTCTGCGAACAACTCTTTTCAAGATGAAGTTAGTAAAATCAAAAATTAAGACCAGATTAACCGACGTCCATTTTATAAGCAAACTTACGGTCAAAAAGAAGACCTGATAGGCTTATTAAAAATAAGCAGTTCTAAAAATTTCAATAAAAGGCTTGATTTCACTTTATATATATTAATAACTAAAAGTATTGTAAACGTGTTTTGCTGCCCTACGTATTTTACGTTGTAATATATGCATATTCAGCTCTAGCTGCGGATCCAGAAAATATTTTCAGGGTGGGGGGGCAAACCAATAAAGAAATTTTAAAAAAAGGTCAACAGAAGTGAATCCAGGGCAATCACCCCTACGCCCCTCTGGATCCGCGTTTGTTTGGTCCTAATATTAGTGGTCCAGTAATGCGGCCAGCGAACCTACGAAAACAAATTTGGCCCTTGGCCTGTAAAAGGTTGAAGACCCCCGTCTTTAACAAATCCCCAGTCCTTGTGAATGAAGTGTTGAGGAGATGGTACGTATCTTACTCTGGGAGTCATAACACGATTGGTTCTTGAAGAAACCTATATTTGATTATACTAGATAGATATATGCTGCAAGAGAAATGTCAATTTTCGTACGGAGGATATTTGTTATTAGCTTGCTACGAAACACAACCATTTGATAAACATTTCAATACTTATTAATTTTTAAGTGAAAATACAATGAGACGGATGAACAATACATTACAGGAATAGATTTATATGAATTTACCCACAAATACATAAACGGAGATATGACAGGGTGAAATATCCCGTTGCCTGTATAAACTTCTTAAAACCGTTTGATATAAAAGCCTGGAAAGCGTCATATAAAATCCAGTTATATTTGACTGGATTTTTTATTTATTGCGGTATAATTTAGAAATCGCTATAACTAAAACCAAATAGTTTAATTAAACCGAATAATTTTATAATGCATATCTTGAACATTCGTGTTTTTTGTTGGCTATCGCCTCATATAAGTCAATAGAATCCTTATCATTTTAATCAGCAAGGGTAAATAGGATATCACATCAATTTATTGAGTTGGTACCATACCACTGAATCTTATAAAGTTGGCTTTTTTAAGTCATATGTTTTTGGGTGGAAAAAAAAGGTTGGCTGTCCTCTACAGTCAATCTAAATTTTTCCAAAATTCCAAAGGGACAAAAAAGTGCAATTTCTTTTCGTCCTTCTCCCGTTTAGCTTTCTGGATATAAAACAAATCTTTCAAAATGCGAGTGAATAAGATATAGAACGCTTAAAAATATATTTCTTTGGACACTGAATACACGAAATATACCAACTTCTTTTTTTATCACAACACACACCGTTTTTTGATCTAGCCATTGTGAGCTTGAGAGTTTAGACGCTGAAATAAAAACAGATATTTGCTAGTCACAAGTCGTGGGGACATAAGGTTAAGCGATTGATATCAGGAAGAATGTATATAGAGCGTTACCTTCAGTAAAGGACACCTCCGAAGAAGGGAAATTTCTAAGGGAATTTACATGTATCAACACATCTACTCCTCCAAAGAAGAAGCAATATATCCGGTCCTGTGGATGTCCCTTATTGGGAGGCGACACTACACGTCCAGCTAACTAAATTGACTAGAGGGTTGAATTCAAACCCAGCGGAACTGAAAAAGGTGCAGATGTAACCTCTGGTGTTATATAATATACTGGGGTCATCACACCCTATCATCAGTTTTACGTAAAACGAATTTGATGTTTTATAATATTGTTATCCAGAAAATATGTGAAAATATTAAAGGGTTGATCGAATTATATAAAAAAAAATAAAAGCGCATAGTTGGAAACCTGTTCCAAAAGTACAAGTGTTGACAATTGTATTGACTGACCTAGGTCAGATGTTGTATAACACAAAACTCCTTTTTATATAAAAAGTAAATAGTGTGGGACCTTTATTTTCTATTGGACACTCTTTCATCCGGAAACATCTGTTACCTGTTGTTCGCTTTCCCAATGACATTTTTTCTTGGAGCTTAGTGTGACTGAAACAGAAAATAAATGTGATTCAAAGAATTAGACCTGCTAAAGGAGATCTGTGTGATTAGGCCATAAAACTAAGGAAATCTAATTTGTGTCAAACAAAAGCTTTATGTCAAACCTCTGTTAGATGACCAACTTTTTGAGAAAAATCAAACAATTCTCATGATAGCAAATGATGGGGTAGCATTAGATGATGCATTATCCGCAAAAAAAGAAGAATGATTTCTGGGCAACACTTGTGGACTGAAAAACCCATAACCACTTAATAATCATTCAAGTGTTTGTTCCCATTGCGCTACAGGCGTCGATGAAATATTTTAAATAAATAATTTTATGGTAGGAAACAGGAAACTGTATTTTTAAAATAATGATCTCATTTTACTGTGAAATGTAGAGGAACTTCATGTATTATTGAATAGTCGGAAAACATGGAATACTAAGGTTTCTCTTTGGTAATGTGCTGCCTCCGAGAAGCAATACCATAAACTACTTCAGAACAATCTCAGAGTGCCCATCAGAATGCATTGTTCATCTGCAGGCATCAGGGTGTGTCGAGTGACTAAAGATTTGTTTTCTGTCTTTGGAAAATTTCAAGAAATACGTTTTCCATACTTAATATTAATTACTTGAAGTGACCTGTTTACATCAAAACTAAGCATAATGTACATCCAAATACTAACAGTTTTTCATGTAATGCTTATTTTTGTGTTCACGACTCATCCCAAAAAACAGAGGCTAATTTTTCCAAGATTACGTGACAGGTTATATGGAATACCAGTATTTCATAATATCCGACATGAAGTCATACTGTTCCATCTAACATGACAAAGTATTTACTACCCATTTTAGTGGACTTCCATTTTAGGAAAAAAAACTATGGTAGTATGTATCCGTTCCTTCGAATTTTTCAGTTGAGTCCTTATTATTTTTATTCTGTTTATGAGATTCTTATCGGGTTTATATGCCATGTGTAGGCCATACAGAGAGCACAATATGGACATTGTATAACAGCAACTTGGATGGGATCAATATAACAATGGTCAATCATGTCGCTCTTGTTTGCTCACTGCTCCATTGCTCACATATGATGCAATCCCTTGATAAGAATTTCATGGGTCCATTGAAATCGTATTACAGTGAGGAAGTGAGAACAATTTTAAGGCACAGCACATAACACTTGAGTGTGTATGACATGATAGAGCTGTTTGGCTGAGCTTATCTCAAAGCACGAAGTGGCTACATAGCAGTTAATAATAATAATAATAATAATAATAATGTTTATTTGTCACAAGGGTTACATATTGCATACAGTCTTGAATTTCAATTTAAGTATAATAAATTTCACACAGTTTAGAACAGACAATACAATTTGCATTTCCCCGTGATGGGTCCCCAGTTTAAATTATAAAATTTAACCGGTTGAGGACCCTATTAATCCGCTGGCGCAGCACAAACTCCGTTTAATAAGTATACAATTAATCTCTTTTTAAACAATTTTATATTATTAATATTTTTAAGATTATTTGGTAATTCATTCCAAAGCTTTATTCCCATATATTCAATTCCCTTTCTGCGCATTTATGTTCCAATCTTCGGTAGCATAATTTGATTGCTTCTTCTTAAATTTCTATTGCTTTCGTGATATTGGATATCAATATTATCCAAAATGTTTTCCTTCTATTATCCTTTCCTACATTAGTTCTAGCGTACAATATTCATTGATTTTATCAATTGGTAATATACCATATTTTACAAATAATGTAATGTAACTTAAGCTGGTGTTTCGTTCGATGGTTTTTAAAAATCTATTTTGTACTGATTTAATTTCCTTCGTCTTGTTCTTATTCAAATTTCCCCATATACATGTGATGTGTGTTTCCCAATGTGTGTTTCCCCATATACATATATTAATGGCTTTAAAGCCACTGGAATATTCCCTCTAAATAGGAGTGTCTTTTCCAATGAATATTTTTTTGCTTTCACAATAATTGAAAGATCTGAACCTAACTGACGATCCCCAAAATGCTGAGGAACTAAGGTCTATTTCGGGCAAACCTGCTGCTGGTTTATCTACAAGTCTTCTAAGCTGTTCGGTTCAACACTCAGAGATATCGCCACCACCATTGAAAAAGAATTTCAATAGGAGTAGAAAATGCGAGACGCCCTATGTTCTAACCTATTCTCTCTATAAAACATAGTTGGGAGCAGAGCTCAGTGCTAAAAAACAGCCAAAGTCGACCAAGGATTTGAGGGCAAAAGCAAAAAACCAGAGCATCTGCATCCGAAAAATAAATTTTCTAAAAAATGCAACAGGAATTCCAAGGACGACTCCAGCACTAATGAGGAATTTTTCTATTCCGAAGGATCGTCTGAATTGGACTTCATGTCCTCTGCTATACCAGACGATACGGATGCAGAATATTTATTCTGCAATGGGTCATTTTCCGGAGACAGCAGGGGAGGGATCTGAGCGAAATGTTTTGTTTGCTCTTTGTGGACCCACCTTGATGGTGCTGGCGCAGAGACAGATCCTTACATTTGTGAAATGTGCAAATGAATTGAACTATATTTTCATCGTGCTTCCTTTTGTAACAATAAATCTGTTTTTTTTTTGGCTAATTTTTTTTCGTTTTCTTAATTTTTAGCCCCTATTCCATATTACCCGATTATCTCATAATGCCCTCCAAATGAGTTTTTAATTTTTTTTTACATGTGATTAATTTTCGTAAAATAACTTTTGACTGTAAATAACTAATCACAAATTGTTGAAGTTTGTATTTGTATTTGAGTTCGAGTTTTGAACATCATCAGGCTGTGGTATTGCCTCAAATGTAAATGGTATTCCATAATACCAGAAGTTTCTCTTTATCTAGCATAAAAATATATATGATTCTGATCACTATATCTGTCGACAGATCTTTGAATTAGTATATTTTCTATTCTCCAGAAATTTCGATGTACTAGCGTAGGCTCACTCCTAATTGACACATATAATAGGTTTGTATTTTTCTATACCCAAAATTAAATCGAATTGGAAATAATTACAGAATTTGTTTATCGCCATTCAAGGTAATTAAACGTAGCACAATGAAGATCAGCTTAGACAGCGGAGGACAAGGTTATGAGCGTAAAACATAGTGAGAATATTGGTTTTGATGAGAGTGTCAAACGGACTTACTCTCTTTTTTCAGGAATACAAAAATTCGTTAGAACGTTAAAAACGTTGTGACGTGACAATTGTCGTATTAATGTAAAAAGTGTGATATATATATATTTCCAAGCTTGACTAAAACTGGGAGTAGATAATAGATAATCGTTGACTGTAGTAGCAACAATCTTAATGGAAAACTTCCAAAGCTCTCCAAAATCAGCCTTTGGCGTAGTGCTTGTCTCAGGATGGTAAATTCAAATTCGGCCAATCAGCTATTATCTGCTGACCTAGCTCTATTTAAAAACTGGAGTTTTAGGAAGCGTTCACAACAATAAATTAATAGTCATTGTCAGTAAAAAAAAAGTTTTGAAAATTTCAGTCAAATTTGAAAATGCATATTAAAATTTGCACATCAATTACTACAATTGAACACCTTAATTGATTGATTAGCGAAGGTCAATTTTCAAGTTTTTCTCATAAAAAGTGACACCAAGAAGATCCGAAAAGAAACGAGGGGGGTTCTGTTCCAATTTTGTTATTAGAAATAACTCCTTCTTCGATGTAAACTTACGTGTGTGAATATGTTGATTTCGGTATTACTATTTACGGCGATGAAAATCTTCTCATTCCCATTAATTACCATTTTGGCGTCATCTCAGCAGCTAAATATCATGTATAATGGCCGGTAAACCTATCGAACTGAATTGATAATACGACAGTGACGTAACGTTTTTAAAATCAGTGACGAAAATACGGGAGGGAATTAGGAAAATTTCCCCTTTTAAATCCATAAAAATGCGATGCAAATCGGGTATAATCAGCGCCAATTATAATTACTGATCACATATAACGACGGAATTTTTATAAAAAGTTTGATTGCTTATTTTATTTTTTAAATTGCTCGTTCTCAGAAAAAGTTCGTTATATATCAAAAACGGCTTGTTTGCAAAAAGCGTTTTGAATTGTACTGCGCTTTTTACCATTATACCAAACAAAATCCATAATTTTTTTCTATATCCGGACACTTGTTAGACGCCGGCTTGTTATAAGTGGATCCTGCTGTATTTTGCATTTCCTCCCCCAAATCCCTCTCTGTATCCGCCTCTGTTAATATTCTATTTTGCATTACTGAGACGAAAGGTGACCAAGTCCATTAGAAAAGCACATAGTAACCAATATTCTTACTAGAGGTTCATCAACTCGTTCAATGACGGACATATTGATTGACTTTTTTTCACATATAATAGATAAAAAACACTCGTTCATTCGTTCGTGTACTGAACGATTTGGCACATATGTAATTCTTACTGTGCTTTACGCTTATAACGCCGTTTTCTACACACTGTATCTTATGTAAGTTTATGTTTTTACAGTATAAAGACAGAAGGGCTCGCGTTGCACGGTTGTTGCGCTCCTGGTATGTTCGTGGTGCGCTCATGTTGCGCTCGTGTTGCGCCATAATTTTCTGAGGAATTTAAGCGTCTACTGCAATATTACGATGGGCAGAAAAATGGCACGGCTTCTACGATACCAGTACAAATCGAGTTAATGGTACCAAAAAGGAAGACGTTGCCACTACGCCACCATTGAGTAATGAACTTACAGTTTCTGTGACGGAGCCGGACCTCTTTTAGGGAATTAACCATCCGAATTACGTTGAGTTTTTTGTTGATAAACTCTTTTTTTTCTGGCATTGAATTTGGGAAGCTTGTTTAGATTAATAGTACTCATGGTGAATGCGTCACCCCTGCGCCACCGTGAGGTCTGGAATTCTCTTGCGTGTTAACTTTAGCAAAATTAACTTTAGCAAATTATCCAGAGCTTTATGTCCTCTGTTTATCAAATCGCACCAAACCTAATTTCAACACATCACCAAATCGTATTAGCTGAAGTTCACTTTCTTCTAAAGATGTTTAAAACTATTATTACACACACCAATCATCCATGCGAGCGCATACAGAATCTTTCGAAGTTTTTACATACGTTGCTTGCATTCATGCGCCAATCAATATTCGCCTAAGTTCATTTAATCTTTTTTGATTAAGTACGCAGGAGAAATTGTATCTGGACATGCGAGAATTGTTTACGCTTTCCCAAATGCCACTTCAAACTGTTTATTTCAAACTTTCAACAAGATAATGCCGTCTTCCAATCTTCATTGTTAGAGATTTTTTCTTGTGGGATATTTGTCAAAAATATTTTCTACCATGTCACGATCAATGAACAATTCAGCACTTGAAAACCGACATCACGGTCCTATGGCTGAAGTTACACTAAACGTTCTTTGAGCAACGGAGAATCAGCTCAAGCATTCTTTGTGTTTTGACATACCACCAAGGATGCGCCTACTTTGAAATTTATTGAAATAGTTGTATTGAGAAAAAAGTATAGAGGTTTCCTTTATTGTGGCATAAATCAGAAATATCTATAAAATATTTTCTTATTTACAATTCAAAGTTTTGAATTGGATACCTTTCATCGCGATATACTGTATATTTAAAATATGGGATAATACGATGTCTATGTTTGGTTCGATATCAAGTTTTCGTTATATCTAAACTGATCTGAATAACCTTTGGATAAGGCCATTAAATCGGCCTATCTTTTAACTAAATAATCATTAATAGTTGGGTATATTTATTTAAGTTATATACACTTGCACTTGACCTAATTTAAAAGCTGCGGTTTAACTTAATTTCTAGCCGAAATAATTGTCATGGTAAAATTATAGGTTAGATGGATGTTTAATATAGTTTTCTCATAAAAATATTCGAAGTAATATTATCTTATGATTTAAAACATGTTTATATAAAAAACTCTTTAGCTTAATCGTCATTATTATTTATTATGACAAAGATTTTGCATGCCCCGATTCATAACAGTCTGAGTTTATTTTAATTATCACTTGGCATATTGATTAAACAGTATCTGAAAATTTAGACTTTAGACAATCGAAGATCACATACAATAAATCATATATCAATTACTGTATTATTCTCACAAATATTATTTATAATGTATTACTCATGCTGTGTCATCCACACAATATTGCCACACTGCATTACTCATACTGTGTTATTCACACTATATTGCCCCACTATTACTCATACTATCATTAAAAGTATATTATGCATACTGAGTTACTCAAAATAAATTATTCATACTGTATTACTTGTACTGCATTATACAGTATTACTCATACATTGTTTCACCATACACCATTATCCGTACTCTATTACGTATTACTCATACATTTTTCGTATTGTGAAAAGTTTTCCCTCGCTGCGTTACTCGTATATTTCTAATGCTGTTGAAAAGTTTTCTCTGCTATACTATTCACATATTTCTCATTCTGCATGACTCGTATGTGTGTTAGATTTCTTGTTAATGTATGCTCATATATTACTTGTATATTTTTCATACAGTATTGCTCATACTTGTAATGCACTATTCACATATTACCCATGTTCCACATATACTGCATTACCATATCGTTACTACATACATTACTTGTCATGTATTGAATTGAAAGGATCGATATGACAACTATATCTTGTCGAGTCAAAACTCTTTTAGGGAATCAACGGAGGTACACGATCTGGACAAACAATCATATCTTTTAAGTTGTTGACGAACTTAATTTCCAAACGGCAATCAAATTTCTTGGCGTGGTCATGTATTCTTCGGAGCAGTGATAATATTCATAGAAGGAATTTACAGTGCTCTTAATTGCACTGCACATCATCTAAAAAGTAAATTAATTTACAAGAATTTAAAGTTAATTGCAGTGATTACAAAAAAAAATAAAGAAGGGTGTAATCCATCGGTTTCAGAAACTGTAATCTTGGAAGCGTCTCTTAGACGATAAATCTTCTTGTGCTTTAAAGGACACTTGCGTACAAGCGAAAATTTAACTAACGATTTAATTTAAAAATCTTTTTTTCATTATCCCGAAAATTAGCATCGACTGCGTTAATGGACATCGCATAATGCTTAGAACTCTAATTAAGTTTCAATTAACTATAATTAATTAGAAACCAACAAGGTGCAAATTATTTTTGGCCCGAGGAGAAAAATAGACTAGCGCACTTAACAACTTAAAGTAGATTTTTTTTTCTTATTTTCACTACAAAGAAATAAGAAGGAATTTTGGAGCTCAAAAGCCTATTTTTTACCATCAATGTTAAAGAATATAAAATAATTAAGTGCCTCGAATTAAAAGAAAAAAACAGACAGGAAAAACAGAAGTGTGTACCAGACTTCGAACGATTTTCCGCAGTATTAAAATATATGATAGAATTATATATTTTTACACCGTAAACGACTATATGTTAGATTTTTGACAAAATTTAATATCAAAGTTAAACAACTTTAGAGAATATCTTGCAAATAATTGAAATCTAGTATTATTACATATGATTAAAAGTGAGTGGAAACCGATCTATGTGAAATGGTCGTGAAGTATTTTTGAACGTAAGGGTACGTACAGATATGCAACAGAACGTCGTAGCGAACATTCCATGCTACGCAATGACGTTAAGGGGCGAATAACGAGGCGTAACGTAACTTCGTCCTATCAGTTCACGCCTGTATCCAGTCCACACTGACAAAATGCTCTTATTAGCAAACCGGTCCGAATACACGAACATGGGGTGCAACATAGCCCCGTGACGTTTCTCTGAAGCGACGAGGAAAAACCGGCAACTGGTGGGACGCGGAAATGTTGCGATGTTCTGTTACGGAGTGCGGTCCAGACTTGATACGCGACGGTGTTACGATACGGTGTTCTGTTGCATGTGTGGACACTGCCTAAGAACTGGCTGGTGCTCATTTGCTACCGTGTTTCTCCGAAAATAGGACCCGGTCTTATATTAAATTTTTCCTCCAAAAGACACGTTATGGCTTATTTTCAGGGGATATCTTATTTTTTTATGAACAACAACTTACATTTATTCATTTATTCATGTACAAAATAGTTGTCATCTATTTCACTCATAGTTACTAACAGTTGATACCACATTTTTTTGATACCTTTACTTCTTATCAGTAACGCATGAAAGGGCGCTCAAGCCCGGCAATGGATACCTAAACCATTGCTTTCTTAATTGTTGTTATTGTTTTAAGGCCGTATCACATAACCCCCTTCAAAGCCACTGGAATCCCTCTACGAGTTTTGAGTTGCTACGCCAATGCTTCTCACATTTCTTTTAAATATTACAGTTTCGCCTAGATTTGCACCTTACCGCATATCTATATGCGCAATTAAAACGCTTAAAAATATAATTTTATGCCCAATAACAAAAAAACCTCTATAAAATATTATATGACAGTTGTACATGTGTACTTGAGAAATTGCATATAGCTATATATTTGGGAAGTTGCACATACAGTAGAATCTGCACAGCGACCACATTCGGGACCGGACTGCAACGGTCATCTTAGAAAAGTGGTCATCGTAGACGACAGACTTTATTATAGGCAAGACTAAGTCCCTACCCCAGTTCTTTCATAAAAAACGGTCACTTTATTCAGGTGGACAATTTACCGAGATAGTCACTTTACCAGGTTTCACTGCATATCTGGGCTATCTATATATTCATATTATTTTGTAATTCACTACGTTTATCGTGTGTTTCAATGAAAGTAATAAATAAATGCGTCCACCTGGCTAACAATCTTAACTAGGGCATATATTACGAGCATCCTGAGAAATCATTCTAGGCCTTATTTTAGGAGAAACACGGTATATGTTGAGAGAACAGTTGGAGTCTCAGCGGATTGGTTGCAAATGATTTCGGAATTCAGCAAACTGGTCGTTAAATTTTGATAATTGTATGAATCTGATGAAATGTAATTTTGAATGATGAATAATTGAATGATGAATACGTTGCTCAGACAAGTAAATTATGCAATAATGCGCTAATACCAGAAATACTCATAGAAATGTTAAAATTATTATCAGATCCTTTGCTACTTTAATACACTCTGTTCTTTATCCCTCAGTACTTCTTGACTTTACAGTGAAACTCGTTCATGACAAACACATAGATATAAAAAATTCACTGTTATAATGAACGAAGGATTTCGGTTGGTTTTTAAATTTATGTATGATCTGTGTGGAATATCGCGGGTAAAATTAACCAGATATTTTCTCTCTAATTTCATTATTAATCTTCTATTCACAAATGTTAGGTTTTTCTTTACTTGAAAAATTTCAATTTTACCAGCAAACATTTACAAAATAAACTTTAGACTGTCCTCACATTGAAAATGTAACTTCTTATTTTAATTTTGGAGATACCGTTGACACAATAATGTATTTTTTAAAGCAATAATACGAACGAATATTTTGTTTAATGTTTTACCCACTTTCAAACACTATGGCAGAGATATGAAATCGCAGCGTCTTAAAAATTAAACTCGACTAATAGAATACACTGAGTTAGAAATTTGGCTTATCCAAAATATTTTACATTACATTCTATGCAATTTTTAATGACTTAGATTTGTAGACGATTTCGACTCACTGAAGTTCAGCTTACGGAATTACTCTGTGCATATAGTATTCTGTAATAGTTCATTTATTAACGCAACTTGGTGCATTTGCATGCCCAGCAGTTTGGATGGAATATAATCGAAGGTAAGAATAAGACCTTAGATATTTCTCGGACTTTAAAATAAATATTTGAGTTGGCGACAAAATCTTTGAAATTGGTTCCTCGCTAAAGTTTTGAAAACTTTATTTACTTACTGAAAACTTTGCTTTGGAGAAAATCGAAAATTAAATTTGTTGGAATTATCTGACCTCTGGAAGAACCTGAAGAAAATAGAGTGAGATTGGCAGAATATGTTGAAATCAAAGTTAAGACATGTGACAGCAGAATGCATGTGTAGTAATTACATAACTCTAGTGAGCTACAGTTGTATTAATTGCTTCGGTGTTTGTATTAGTTAAATTTACCATACATATATTTATATTATCTTAAATATAGTATCTTACAATACAGTATGTGACCAGTAGGGTGGAGTGGAAATGGCCCAAATTTTTTTTGAATTTCCATTAGATAGATATGTCAAAAGATGCAATTAGATCAATAGAATACTGTGTAAAAATTTCAAGACTTTTGAACAATATTTAGATCGCCTTTCGCAACTTTTTATTTTACAATATTAAGCGACATTACAGCGACATAACGATATAATCAATGGTCAGTTTAGTCACCTTAAAACTTAGTTATTGCAATCAAATGCCATAAACAGTTACAAGATAAAGTGAGAAAAGTCACGTTTCGAACGTCGACTATCGAGAACTGATGTGCGCACGGATGAAGCCATCTCGCGATTTCTGTCCACAAACATCTTTCGCCGCCTTGGTCACTAACTTCACGTGTTTTTCCACAGTCTGTGTGTGGTTGGGGAATTTTGAGAAGATGGGAGTTGTAGTCACCTCCGTTGTGATGAAATCCCTGAGCTCAGTGTTTGTTATTGCCTTGATTGCGGGAAGGTCCGAGATAGGACAGACTGCTGAGTCGATCATGCCGAAGTATTCCACGGCGTCGAAGTTGACTGTTGCGGGAACCTTAAACCTCCATATTTGTTCACTGGGGTCTGCTGCAGCTCTGGTCTTCATCACTCGTCGCAGACCCAGCTCACATATGTGTGTGGTCCATCGACCACACACATACGTCAGTCACACGTTATCATGGCCAGGAGCAGATTCTCCGGATGAGAGAAGTATATATTACAATGAATGACGGGGTCAACGATCTTCTTGTGCTAAGGGCTGAGGTATCGTGACTTGACAGGCATCTGGTGAAGGTGTCTAGCTCCATCTTTGCATGACCAGTGGTCTTTTACGGCGAACTATGATGGAGTAGATATGCGAATGATGAACGTCACCAGCGTTTTCAGATTCTCTGATGGTTCCATGTCGCTTACATATAATCGGAGGATTCCATTGGCTGTCGTTATCCATCGTGAGTGATACAGGCAAATAGAGCTGGAACACATTCTTTTGCGGTGTCCGGCCTACGGCTACCTCAGGGAGGAGCTCCTTCTCGCCCGCCGCCATTTAGGCCTCGCCTCGCCACCAGGTCTGTCCGACCTCCTGGATCCCACCGGATCCCCCCGCCTTCGCGCTGCCTCCGTGGCTGTGCTAAACACCTTCCTTTCCGGTCTTGGCCGGTTCCTGTAGGTTACTCGGCTGGCCCATGGGGGTGTCTCCGGTCCTGCTGCCTGGGCCGTGGCCGTTCCCCGTGACGGTTCCAACGGCTGCTGGTTTCGGTGTGCGTTGAATGACGACTTTACGTGAACGTGCATCTATGAATGCCGTGTTGGTCGGCAATCCAATCCCCGGGCAAATAGGATTTCGCATTGCCAGATCGACGCTACATTCACCTTTGCTGATGCTATGGCACATTTTCCGTAGATAACGCTGATCGGTTCTCAACTCCTTCGGGTCAACATTGGACAGTTTCTCGGTCAGCTGCACTAGTGCAAATGAGGAGATAGGCTGTTGGATACACCACGTCACTAGCCGCTTTCCGATATCTACAGAGAATCCGCACGAGCCTGTAGTCGTGACACCGAATGCCTGGAATAGATAGAGCATGGGCAGCTCATTGTCATGGAGCAGACATACCAGCCACCGCAGAGGACGCTCGAAGGTTTCTTCCAGTTGGCGGATAATGCCCGCTATGTGTGTCCCACTAAGTAGCGAAGCTTGTTTTCAAGCTCATTTCCAAACTCATCCGAGCCGGTTAATAGGTCCTACACAACACTCGTTATCCCTATGATGTTCTGGGGATATCCTGAGGATAACATGATGTCCCCAGGATATTCCAAGGACATCATGGGGATAACGTGTGTTGTATAGGAAAGCTGAAGATGGACAAAACCCTTTTAATGAGTAGCTCGCTTAGCTTCGCCATTTAATAAGCCATGCTCCAATCATACTAAAGCAGGCTACGAAGTCGTAAAAAGGGTTAAAATAACAATTATTTCAATAAGGTGAAGGGCGATTAAAGAATTGACAGAAAATAATATGATTTTACAGGATTCTTACTAGGGACATATGGCGTACTTTCCATAGTCTAGCTTATGAAAATTCATTTTTTTTTTCACTCCACCATAGTGATCAGAGCCTTTCACAGAAAACGTGAGGCTCGAGGTAACTATTTTAAAAGCCCTTGAAAATTGACAAACGTACATGTGCCCATGTACAAAACCATGTCTAACATATATTGAGTTACCAAGTTGACGCCACTAATATTGCTAGGCCCACGGCAGCCGCCCTTCTTGCCCCACTTTGACAGGCCTTGTACGTATCGTGTTCGTATTATATATATATATATATATATTATTTATTAATATATTTATATATTATAGTTATTATGCTCGTTTATACATCATCAAACCGATCTTTAATTTGAAATTAAAACCTAGGTTTAAGCTACAAATTAATTTTGGCCAATTTCTAGCAAAACGACGTAAAATTTATAGAAATAAGTTATAAAGTACCAGGGAAAAATTATATACAAAGGGTTGAACACAGGTAAAACAATAAATGAAAAACGATCCCCAAAGCGTTTAGATGTGTCAGTAGCCTTCCTTCATCAGGAGTAATGAGACGTAAGATTTAAGTAATTTATATTGATGAATAATACAAAATGGGCAATGATTGCGCGCAGAAATTGTTTTATAATTTAATAATGATTTAATATTTATATTTTAGCATTTTTCCCCTTTTATTTCCAAAAATTATAGATGCATTCATTTCTTACTAGGCAAGATATGTATTTTGAATAGATTTTTAAATTTCGACGATGCATATTCACTAACTATATATATATATATATCAAATAGTAGTATATCAAATAGCAATAGGCTGATGAAAAATGATAAATCGCAATTCTCCACTTTATCGAAAATTATCGAGAAAATGTCTTCAGCTAAGTAAGTGTCGTAATGAAACAGGTTCATGTAATCTAAAGAAGAGTTGTCAGGAATAAATTTGCATGAAAATTTCCCGGAGAAAAATTTGTCCAGCAGTGCTAGATAATTATTTAATATATGATAACAATGAATATAAAATAAAATATGATATTTGGGCATTTCCGATGCTTTGAACTTCGAGATCATTAAAAATTTTAACCATGTTCAGAAATATTTAAATAAATAAACTTCGAGAAAATCTTTAAGTTTTACTTAGCCTTTGATAATATTATAGTAGCACACGGAATTCGATAAAAGTAACGATTGTCATCTAGCAACTTAAATTCACATGCGTCCCTTGTTTGTTTAAAATAATAAATATTTTATCGAAATATGAAAGAAAATATACAAAAACAGCACTCTCTGTCTATCTTTCTAACTCCCTTCAAATAAAAATTACTGTTTGAAGTTTGCAATATCATATCTTCTACAATAGTGTTAGCTGAAGAATTTTTGATTCGATGTTTGTGCTCATATCGAATATTCTACATGCAATCTAATCAAGAATTCAGAAGGAAATCCCATTATTACACTGCATTTTCAATACATATTTAATATATCCATGCAAAAGAGAAGGTACATTTGAAATTGATTTTGCTTTTTAATTCGCCAAACAGAGAAAAAATAACATAGCAAAAGAACTCACGAATTCCAGTTTATTTTATTAATGTCTGCTTTGCACTCAAACTGGATTCCTTTGAGTAAACAAATTATTAAATAAATAAATACTAAAATAAATAAAATAAAACTACTGCAAATAAATTAATCAGACATTAAAATATTTCGCTCAGATATAAATATAATCATATGGTTTTGATTTTTTCGGTAACTTTCGGCCTAAAACAACGTAGTGAGAGTAAGTCAAAAACAAAGAAAAATTGGCTAGGGGCATTGAGTTGTATGCTTTACGAGTTATTTACATCAAGTTATTAAAATTAAGGGTCACAGAGGTTTTGTTGTATATAGTCTTCATACTGTATATGTCTGTGTGAATATTTGCATGATAATAGTTTCTATGTGGCGTCTAGTTGCGGTGACATAAACTAAGTTATGTTTCTAAGCGTTTTTCAAACAAAATTGCAACAATGTGATAAATCATTGTAGACTCTAAAGCGAAGTCAACAGTTTTTATATAAAATATAACAACGTTCCAAAACAAAACAAAACAATAGAGACAAGTAGTAGTAAGTACATAGTGCATTTTGTAAAAGAGTTGTTGAGAAGAGTGGCTGCCAAAGATGGCGCTGTATTCCCAGACAGGGCGTAAAATAAATGATTCTCCCAGCGGGAGATGTGGATAGAGTTTGAGTGGATGAAGAAAGAAGAGGAGGACGATGTAGATCCTGGAGAATTGTCGTCAGTCAGTAGTCGAGTTGAGACAGCAATCATTGGCTTCAGAACGATGCCCCAGCGTGCATGGGAGGAAGTGGCAGCAAGAGCAGAAGCAAAGAATGAGACTAACCTTATCGCCTACTCAATTCAGCCGAAAAGGTCATGAGGGAAGCAACTAGGGGGCTTTGGAAACGAGGAACACTTGGCGAAACCAAGACGCCTGCCAGTGGCATTGACGGGTGAAGACCAGGAGGGCTGCAGGGGGCAAGAAGGTCAGAGCGCAAGTGACTGTCGGCGGTCAAGAGAAAAGCATATACTCCAATGACAAAAAACTTCAGTGGCAAATAACTACCAAATAGCAAAAGTAAGCAGTGCTTAGGGGGCCCTATTTCGATAGGGCCCCATAAATAATTGAAAATTGTCTGTCTGGACGATCGGGGACACAGATGAACACCTTTCCATCCACACATTGAAGATAAAAAAAAGCGGGGTCGCTTATCATAATCACCACCTTAGGAAATAGTCAAATCCCCCATCTGTTTGTACTGACGGATAACCTACAGGGATACTCGGCTTGAATTACCAACATTTTTGAACGACTGAAAAACTATCCAGTTTAGCTACTTAGATCACAATCATGGAAAATCTAAACGATCAGCAAAGGAGCAAAACGCCCTAAGTCATTACACAAAGGCTATATGGATGATGGGTAAAAAAGAACTTGTGGCTTAACTTTGCATGAATAAATTTGATTTACTCGTAGTAAGAGGAGTTTAGAGTGCCATTCAACTAATTCTTTCGGACTGAAGAGAAACTGAAGGTTTGTTGACCAATCAATGACACCATAAGCCTCACGTTTCCCAACCACATACGGAACATATACACGGTCGTTAAAATTTGCTTGATCAATTTCAATTGGTTTGTTAAAGCTTTCTCGAGGGAGCAATTGACGTACAAAAATCTAAGTGCAGTATTAATTATTTCTTGATATAAAAATAATATGGAATGTAAAATTAAATTAATGAAATTTTTATCAAAAGATTGATGAAAAATGAGAAATGTTTAAAATTAAACTACAGTTGATCCTCCTTAACGGAAACACTCACGGTAACAAGTAAATTGTTCATTTTAAAAGTATTTTGCGTTATCCGCAAAGGACACCTAGGATCGTATTATTGACAAGAGTTCATTAATGGTATTCGGGAAATATTTCGTGCAAAAAGTAATTTATGCTAAGTGTGTTTTCATTAACGAGGTTCGATTGTAATGGAATTTTTAGCTATAAAAATATATTGACAGTGAAACTGGTTTAAAATTAAATTGATGAAATGTCTAGTTGTAAAAATGGATGAAAAGTGAAAATATTTTAAAATTAGAGTGTATACATGCATTGGAGAACTTTTTTTTATTTATCCACATATTCAGTTTTTTGCATTAGATATATTTTAAATTAAAAAAAAAGAAAAAAAATTCAAAAATAAAGCTTTGCAAATGAAGTAATTCCTTAATTAATTAATAGTTTTTTTTCAAATTTGATGACTGATTCTATTTAGATTTTGAGTATCATTTAAAATGGAAACTGAATATTCTTATCTTCTCAATATGATGTACCAGAATAATACTTATATGTCAGAGTGGTTTTTAGAATGAAAATAGTATTCCAAAAGTAATGCAAAAAGTAATTTTTTGGAGAAAAGTAACAAACCATGATCAAATTAGAAACTGTTTTGGAAATAGTATTTACCAACTGGTACATCACAAGAAAAAATTTATAGATTATAACATACTTTTACAATTTTGTAAATATGGTTATTAGAACTAGAGAAATTTACTGTAAAATGTATGGGGGCGTATGGTCTTCAAAATTAATTTCCTAGGAAAATGATTAAAATTAAATAATTTATTTACATATGGAAGAACAGAATCTATTTATTTTCAATACTTTTTTATTGAACCTATTTTATCATAAAGTATACTTATAAATTAATTTCATAAATTTGATTAATAAAACTATTTAATGTAACAATTCAAGTTGTGTTTAAGTGAAGAAATCCATATAAAAATGCGGGCGTGATTTACATAAGTAAACCCTGGTTACATGCCTCACTTTTTTTAAAATCGATATTCTGAGACCCATGGCGCACAAACATGAAATTTACTTAGTCATAATAATCGATACACTTTTAAGAAGCATATATATTAGAAAAAAATAATCTACAAAAAATTCAATAAGCCGCTATAATTTATTTTTTAACACCCTTCGTTGCGGCATCTCTGCCGAGTGTGTCGGGTGTTACGCCGCACCATGAGGCTTGCCGCGTTTCGTATAGTAAATGAATTTACTTCCTATCAAATACGTTTCTTCAACAACTATGTTATGAAAAAATAGAATAACTGAAATTGCGATTTTATAAAACATAAAAATTGAATAAATTTAAAAAACATCTGCTGTTTTTATTTTGAACTCATTTTCAGAATCGGAACAAACATGGACAAAATAATGACATAAATGAATTACTTTTTTTTTCAAATAGGCTGGACTAATTTTTTAATCTATTCTCTCTCTCCCACAGTCGGCACAAAACTCATCGAAAATCGTACATTCTGCGTGAAGCCATCGCTTATTTACATATAGCACAACGTAACCATTCGCATCTTCAGTTGTGTGATAATAATTTTCTTCATATTCATTGCATGTATTCACATCCAAAGTTTGTGATGACCCAGCTTCACTTTCCTTTCTTTTACGCATCTCATTAGGATTACTTCTGGCTTTCTCTATTGCAATGGAATCAAACCCAGAAACATCATCTACTTCAGAACTAGTACTATGACTATTTGATTCATAATCTAACCACCTTCTTTCGTTATTTCTATTTCTTTCTTTTCCAACTTTCTTCTCCAACACTTTCTTTTAACGGTCTTCTGTTTTCTGCAGTGGTTATTACAAGTGCCTATTTCTTCGTTGCCTTTCCTTTTTTCTTTATTTAATTTTGGAATTGGAGATATTGCATGCAAATATTTCGATGGAATTGTAATATTCTTTTCAGGCAAACATTGACTGGTGTATGGCTGTGGACCCGTAAGATCTTGTGCTTTCGGCTGAAGTGTATGCTTATTAGATGGCTCCAGTCGTAACAATGGTGAAAAAAAAAACGAATTTCGAGACCATGTTTTATGAATTTGGCGGATTTTTTATAAACCCTGATGATAGTTTTACGAAGAATTTGTAAGTAAAGAAAATTATAATTAAATTGAAGACATTTGACTAGGATTTGCGATTATATTTAGCGGCATTTGGCGCAAAATAACAAAAAATTCAAAAAATTCAAATTAACATCCGAAAGAATACGCGCGGCATATGTCCCTGATTTTAACTGCGGCATGTATACCAATTTGTAAGGTATAGATGCCTCACCCCACGCCTTCCTGATCTTGAATTCAAACATGGCGAAATAACAATAAAAACACTCTATACTAAGACTATGCTTCGCTCAAACAGGGAATCCACTGACATCGTTAAAGTCTTAGCTGTAATATACAAAATACGATAGCACACGAAAATATTTCATAACAAAACTCTATAACTCACCTTATATATTTGTTAATTTAAAAACAAAAAGGCACAGGAACACGATGTTTTTACCAAACACGCTTCAAATACTAAATGGCGCACATTTGGTATTTTTTGCAGTGTCATCCCACAGCCCGTTTCAGAACTAAAGGGGGTGCGCAATCTACATATACAGCATTTAGTATATATAACCCGGATTTACCCTATAAGATAATAATTAAAAAATAAATAAAATTTCAGAAAAATGTCTGTTACAAACGTATATTTTAAAAACCATGAATTTGGGAAACAAAATATTTTTTTCTACTTTTCCAATGTATACATAAATTTTAAAGAAATTTGTAGTGATAAAAATGTCATTAAAATTATATGTCAAACGTTGATATATTAGGTCAATGGAAAAATTTCGTAAAAAAAGTATTCTTCCGTCCTGTTTCCCCAACCGCCGATTCAATTCTCTAACGTAATTACATTTATTAAACAAGATTTATCAGCTGACATGTCTATCAGACAATTTTTTTATCCATCAATATTAAAACATAGTGCCCTAGAATGTGACCTCAGGCATTTGTTCTTACGTTATTTTTTTCCCTGCCCGTATCATCTGCCTCTAGGGAAAGATCATTTAATAAATTGCGCAGAATAAAAGATTACAACCGAAATGCTATAGTTCAAAGTAGGTTGCACAACCTTGCAATGTTGGCTATTGAACATAAATATGTCAGGAAAATAAATTCAGAAAGGTATCATTAAGAATTTCGCAAATGCAAAAGCGCGAAAAGTTATATTTTAACTCTTTTGTGGTACACTTATCAGTTATAGTGTAATTTTTTTATATTTGACGAATTGCATTTAATAAATGGTATCGTATTATAATATTAATTTTCATGCTTTTGATATTCGTGAAATTGATAAGAAGATGTAAATAAAATATATATTTATGTTCTTAAATGATTCGACGTTGTTGTTATGTATATATATTACATATAATTAAAATTTACTTTGAAAACAAAGGGGTCTAAAATATTTTTTTTCGTAAAGGCCCAAAAATTTTATCTAAGCCCCTGGTGGCAAGGAAGCAAGCAGGAGGTAGGGACGATATCTCGTTCGGAAAATTAAAACTAAGGAAATAAATGACTCGGGATTCAAAACACGGAATAAGCGAACGCCAAATAGCCACTCAATGCCGAGCATTTACAATAGTATTGACTCGTTTACTTATGAACCGAAATGCCAAATTCATTGTTGTTTTAGTTTTCCCCAAGTTTCTCAATACGAATAATAGTATATTCCCCGGACACGCCCTTTAAGAACTGCTTCGTGTCACTTTCATTTGTGATATTATCATTAGCAGCAACATCATGATATTATTATTATTATTATATCCATGGCCGCCCCGAGGGGGTGCAAGGGTTGCCCTTGCACCCCCCCTTGATTTATGAAAAAAGGGGGAAAAAAGGACTGAATCCACAAGAAACTACAGTCCAATAACATTATTCAATTGGAATTTTTCCTGGATGCATCCCCCTTCATACAGATCTGGGGGCGCCCATGATTATATTAATGATAGTAGTCAATTTATAGCAGTCAACTCACAGTAGTCAAATTTGCCAGTTAATGTCGCCAATTTCGCTCAGTATAAATGTAGTGTAGTCGAAAATTGATAACAAAGCAGTTTTTAGAAGTTTTACTTTACTTGAAGTACAGCTTTTCGTTGGTGTATCACAATATATGCCGCACAGCGATAAGAAAAAATGCACAAAAAATTCAAACATAGGAATATCAATGGATGAGTAAAAAAATGTATATATTCAAAAATTTATAAATATGGGGTGAGGAAGAAACGACGGACGTTTTTGAAATGGCTAGAACTCACCACCAAGTGAAATATGAGGAGCGCGGCAGGTGGTGTTTGGTTCGTGAAGCCTTAGCATGTTTTATTCAATTGAAGCCATGAAGCCGTGAACGATAGAGCATCGCGTGTTTTTCGTACGACTCTTTCGTCAAGAATCACGAGTCTATCATGGCAGTTCAGCGTGAGTTTTGTTGTCATTTCAATATCCTTAGAAACTAAGCTTTTCCGGCTCGTAACACTATCCTACGTTGGGTTTCAGCACTTCGTACACGAGGTACACTAATGAACAAAAGATAGTCGGGAGCTACACGAAAGATACTTAATTAATCCTGAAAATGTGGAAAGCGTCAGACAAGCTTTGCAACTTCCAAAAACACTTTCAGAAATGCAGCAGACGCATAACGGACACCACATGGGAAATATTTGTTCGACACTTGATTTTGTCAAATGCTCTTTCAATACGAATTCGGGTATGCCAATAAATTTCTTTTTAAGAAAAGATAACGATTTTGTTATTTTTTTTTTAAAAACGTCCGTCCTTCCTGCCTTACCCTATACTTCGTTGATTTTGGAACGAATACTGATAAAACGAAGTACAGACTAAATGCTAACTTCTTGTCTTTTCGGTAGAGTAAAATATCTCCCTTAATCTATTTTTGTTTTCTTTCTTACCAAAATAAACGAAAATAACTCTTTTCCGGACCTTGTATATACACAAAAAAACTTTTTCAGTCCATAATTTTTTTCATTTTTGGTTATAAAAGCGATAGAAATTGGATAATGAAAGCTTTTGTGTCGCAGGCGCCTACGTCAAGGAGAGAGAGTTTACGCTATATCCACAAAAGAGTTTGACAGGAACAAAATATTTCGGGAAGTGCTTTTTGAATTAGGTTTATGATGGCAACTTCCCCCCAAAATATATATTTATTTATACCAAAATGATAGATTCGTTTTTGATGTTTCCCAAAGAATAGTTTCCGATAGATGTCATAAAGGTACCATCTTTCCATTCAAAGTGTTATTTTAAATTCAAACCAGATTCATTGAAAGTTTCGTAAAGCATTTTAAACTATATTCGAGTTTTGATTTTTCAGGAAAGTACTGTATTTCGAAGTAACGTAAGCACCGAATATCGAAAACGAAAAGATGTATCGACGAAATCAGTTTGAACAATAAGCTTCCGAGATAATAGGAGAAATTCATCTTTTTTCAGACTATAAATTTATCTGAAATACACAACAAATAAAATATATCCTCGTGTGTATTTGATCAGATAAAATAGATCTCCTCTCGTGAATAAAATATTCCAGGTCACGTTTTTCGAGGAATTTTCCCTTTTTCCGCCTCTCTCTCCTTCTCTTAGTAACCTTTTCGAAAACTAGATAAAAATTAAATATGAGATAGATATGAAACAGAAATTGAACTTTAAAGCTAAAAATAAATAAAATTACCAATTTCTCTAGAAGATTTAAAAACGTATATATACGGTGATCGAAATTACATAGGAGGTATTTAGACCTCTTTGTGGGGAAAACTACTTGGCCAATTTCACCCAAATTTCGTACACATGCTCTCCTGAGTATGCGGTTTTGATTTCTGAAAGAAAAAAATTGAGTTCATATTTCAGCCGCTAGGGGAGGAAATGGCGCTGCGGATGTAATGATCACATGGCGTTAGCATGGGAAAGTGAGACTTGTAGGTCTTCTTTGTGAAAAGGGTCGAGAGGAAACAGTCCGGATGTGGGCGGATAAAATTGCAATAACTCTGGTCTGCAAGGTCCAGATTGACATTACAGAATATTTATGGGAAACATGTATGGAACGGGGAGAAGGGTCACATCGGCCAATCAGGTGTGACCACGGTCTTAAGACTGACCAATTATATCATAGTGGAGAAAGAGTTGGTTGCGTACAGTGGGTAAGAGAGGGCAGATCGAACGAGGCAGAGGAGTAGGAAGGACACACGTGTGTGTGATTTCCGTGCCTGACTAATACGTTGGAACTTAGGGGGTGTGCCTATAGTTGCCTTGTCTGTGATGTCAAGGTATATACTAATCACCTTCAATAAATAGTGTTAGATTGTTTCTTCATTCTTGATATCTACCTCACTCTTCATCATCGACCTTCTAGTTTTCTACCTAGCCAAAGGACAAGGAACCCGCCTCACGAAGAGACGTAGATTGCTCAGTTACGAGCCGAGCTGGTAGCAGCACAACGACTACCTGCACACACGCTAAGTGTGATCGCACATATATACCTGACCATGACAGCGGAGCAGGCAATTTATTAATATTAACAACGAAAAAGTGTTTTAACATGCAATAACCTTTATTGCAATCACACTAAATTAACTACAAATTACAGTATACCGTAGGATAGTAGGTATGACTAAAAAAAAGATTTGTGCAATAACTTTATTGCTATCACATGTGGAACCACACTATCGTCACAGGTACGGCTCGATATGTCCTCCGTCTCTTTGCTCTAGAAATTGCATTCGATGCACAACACATTCCACGGCAGAACGTAACTCATTCGCTTGGAGGTGGGATACATGTTGCGAAATTCTGTCTTTTAAGACTGCTAAGTTCGGAACATTGCCTTTACAAACGCAGCTCTTTAAATATCCCCACAGCCAAAAGTCACAAGGGTTAAGATCGGGTGACCGAGGCGGCCAAGATGTTGAAAATGACCTGCTAATCACTCTGTCATCCGAAAAGTTTTGCCGTAATAATGTTTGAACAGGCAACGCGATGTGCGGGGGTGCACCATCTTGCATGAAAATTGTAGTGTCAAGACAATTTCTCTGTTGAAGCAAAGGAATGACAAAGTTCCAGAGCATAAATGCATACCTAGAGACAGTAACAGAACATGTCATTGGCCCCGAGGCCGTATTTTCTTCAAAGAAGTAAGGACCAATGACGAAAGATGAGGTGAAGCCACACTACACTGTCACTTTTGGAGCATGCAACGGAATTTGTTGATGAACGTGGGGATTTGTGTCAGACCAAATACGGCAGTTACGTGTGTTTACAGCGCCATTCAAGTGGAAATGGGCCTCATCACTTAACAGTATCTGCCAAGGCCATTCATTCTCTCTCTCTCTCTATATATATATATCATCATCATCATATTCAACCATTATCTATCCACTGCTGGATGAAGGTCTCTCCAAATGCTTTCCACACAAGTCTATCCTGGGCCATTCGTTTCCACGTCACCCCAACCTGTTTTCTTATTTCATCCACCCATCTAGTTTGAGGACGTTTTCTAGGTCTTCGGTGGTCTCTTGGAATCCAGTTCAGAATTTCTGTTGTCCATCGTTGATCAGTTCTTCTTGCAATATGCCCAGCCCATCGCCATTTCAGCCCTTTTACTTTAACAATGATGTCCTCTACTCTAGTTTGCTCTCTCACCCAAGTGTTTCTTTTTCGATCTCTCCTAGTTATTCCAAGCATGCACCTCTCCATGCTCCTTTGCGTTGTCTGTAACTTTCGTATTGCTCCAACTGTTAGACTCCATGTCTCTGATCCATAAGAGAGGACTGGCAATACACACTGGTTGAAGACCTTTCTTTTTAGACACAAAGGCAATTTCCCCTTCAGGATAAAACTGTTTCTTCCAAATGCACTCCAGCCAAGTTTAATACGTCTGTTGAGTTCTTTCATAATGTTGCCATCCATTGAAATCAGCTGGCCAAGGTAAATATATGAATCAGCAATTTCTAGCTCAATGTTGTCAACTTGTATTTTTGTTTCCTCTACAAAATTATTGAACATGATCTTAGTTTTTTGTAGGTTCATCTTGAGTCCAACTTCTTTACTTCTAGTTGAGAGCTCCTGTACCATGTCTTGGAGTTCTGATGGGTTCGTTGAAAAAATAACAATGTCATCAGCAAACCGCAAATGATTTAAATATTCACCATTTATTTTTATTCCCTTGTTATTCCAATTTATCAGCTGAAAAATCATCTGTAAAGCTGAAGTAAAAAGTTTTGGAGAAATGGTATCTCCCTGCCTCACACCTTTACCAATTTTGATAGTTTTGGT
This sequence comes from Dysdera silvatica, assembly GCA_006491805.2. Classification (NCBI taxonomy): domain Eukaryota; kingdom Metazoa; phylum Arthropoda; class Arachnida; order Araneae; family Dysderidae; genus Dysdera; species Dysdera silvatica. The sequence continues at coordinate 95,558,289 of QLNU02014802.1, forward strand.
ATCTTTATGTAACCGAAATTTTGCACTTGCATTTTTATACACACGTTTCACCATGTCAATGTACACATCCTCAATGTCTGTTGATCTTAAAGAGTTGATGACTGCTGATGTTTTAATAGAGTCAAAGGCCTTCTCATAGTCAATAAATGCAACACACAATGGAAGTTCATATTCATGTGTTCTTTCAATTAATTCTCTTAATACTTGAATATGGTCCACTGTACTGAATCCACTTCGAAATCCAGCTTGTTCTCTTGGTTGAGCTGCATCTAATTTTTTCTGCAGGCGATGTGTTAGCACTTTTGTGAAGATTTTATAAATAGCAGGTAACAAGCTAATTGGTCGGTAATTTTTCAAATCCTCTTTATCACCTTTTTTATGCAAAAGAATTACTGTTGCAGAATCCCATTGGTTTGGTATGTTACCGCTGTTAAGACATTTGGTAAAGAATTTTGCAAGTATGTCTTCTACATATTCTCCAGCTTCTTTTAGGATATCTAATGTAATACCATCATCGCCAGGGGCTCTTCCTTTCTTCATACTTTTTATTGCAAATGAAACTTCTTCTTTTAAGATTTTAGGAGCTGTTCCTTCGACTATTTCAGTGTCTTCGTTTAATCCACTGTTACTTTCATATAGTTTTTTGTAGAATTCTTCAACTCTTCTAAGTATTTCTTCCCTATTTCTTGTTACGGTGCCATCCTCTCCTTTTAATGCAATGATGTGTTTCTTCCCAACAGATAAACTTCCTTTAACAACCCTAAGGCTCTTGTTATTTTCAATGGCCTTCCTTACTAACTCACAGTTGAATTTTCTTATGTCTTCTTTCATGCTTTTGCGCAGAGTTTTACAAAGTTCTATGTACTCAATCCTGGAACTGGTATTTCGATTGTCCACCTTCATATCTCTTCGCCTTTTCATGAGCTGTTTCGTCTTCTCAGATAATTTGCTATTGTGCTTTTTACAGGTTACACCACCAATTTCCCCAGCAGTTTCAACTATTGTCTTAACAATGTTTTCATTTGCTTCTGAGATATCACTTTCATCAATAAGTCCTTCCAGTGCAGAAAAGCGATTTTTTAATTCCAACTTGAATGCCTCGGTATTTACTTTCAGTTTCATTAGATCCACCCTCTTACTTACTTGTTTCCTAATGAGCTTCTGTCGTTCTAATTTAGTATTTAAGTGCACTTTACATCTCACCATTCGATGATCACTTCCAGTATTAAATCTGTTCAGTACACTGCAATCTTCAATAATTGATTTCTTGTTTGCCAGGATATAGTCAATTTCACTAGTTCCCCCATTTGGGTGTTTCCATGTCCATTTTCTTTGCGGTTTCTTCTTAAAAAATGAATTCATGATGCTAAGGTTTTCAGCTTCTGCAAATTCGATGAGTTGATCGCCACGTTCATTCCTTTCCCCATATCCGTATTTACCAACCGATGTCTCTCCTTGTTCCTGTTGTCCAATTCTTGCATTGAAATCCCCCATGATGAGCTTGATATGTTGTTTCCCTTTGGTGTGTAACTCTTTGATTTCTTCATAAAATTCTTCAACCTCTTCGTCGGTATGGCTTGATGTTGGTGCATATACCTGTACTATTTGAAGTTGGTATCGCTGGGTTAGTTGAACAACGAGCCTCGCTGCTCGATCTGATGTACTTTCAACTTCCAGAAGACAGTCTTTAATTCTTTTGTTGATTAAGAAGCCAACACCACTTGTTCTTCCAGTTTCCGTTCCTCTATAATAAAACAAATGTCCACTTTTAAGTTCCACCAACTCTTCACCTTTTCTTCTAACTTCACTGAGTCCTACAATGTCCCATTTGATCTTGTCTAGTTCCTCTTCCAATTCCTGAAGTTTTGCTTCAGAAGCAAGGGATCGTCCATTATACGTTGCCAAGGTCAATAACAAACGGCAGCCTGGGCCATTCCAGTGATGATTTTTAACCCTCTAACTTGTGCCAAGCTGGCATATATATATATATATATGTGTGTATGTATAATTTTTATGCGCATTCCGAATTGTCTGTAATCATTAACAACTTGTCTCTAAAAATATGTATTTTTATAAAATGAAAAGGGAAAATATTTTCATGATTAAAAACGGCAGCCATTCTTTTCCTAAGAAAATCGATACATTTCCCAAAAAATTTTATTATATCGATGTTTGTACTACAATATTATTTATAATCGATGTTTTACAACAATTTTATGTTGGCCGATGTAATTTAGTCCTCATGCATTTTTCAATTAAATAAATTTCGATGATATTCAAAGAATTTTTTATGCGTCATCCGATAATTTATGTTTTTATATATATTGTACGAATCCTAATTCACCTTATATTATATTATATATTACCGCTAAAATTTTAAAATAAAATAAATTTATTTCCATGAAATTTCAGATAGTTATTAAGAGTTTATCTTATATTTTATTAACACCATTTTTATTAATGTTTATTGGATAATTAATAAACTAAACTTGGGATAAATGTTTCCAAAACTTGTCTTCCATATGACTGAGTATTCCAACAAAATTAATGTAGATGATGGTTTAGAGACTGACTTTACACGAACGCGATATAAGCCGAGAGATACAGAAAATAAAGTGACCAGAAGTTTAGTCTCATACTTAGGCCGCAATATTATATTGCATGCCATATCTTGTATGCCAAGTGTATATCAGAAGCTCTCACAAAGACGAGAACGCTTTAGTGGGTGCTCCTGTGTATGCAAATGCTAATACACTTCCCTTGAGTAATAGCACCCAGGAGTGAAGGTATTGTAGCCTTTCTAATCCGGCTGCGGTGTTCGCATTATATCAGTTTAAATTACAGCATTTCATAATAATATTCTTGAAGAGAAACGTCTTGTAGTTACTTAATCACGAAATTATATTAAGTACCTAAATTAAGCATAGCTGAATCTGAAAATGACGAATATCAAACGGCATTCCTTAAAATTAAATTCAATAGCATGGGCAAATTCCTGAATGAAGTATGTGCATACGCTTAATGGGAATAAATTAAGAGAGGGTAGATGCTAGATATAACTTGTTACTGGGTTTCGTTATTAATTTTGTAAAATAGTATTTGTATGGTTATTATGTCTAGAGATTTATTTGATAACGTGAATGGGAAATCTGTTTTAAAATAATAGAACTTCAGTAGGTATCTACTTGAATATTCAGCATTCAATATACAATAAGTCAATTGGTGGAAAGATCAGACCTTATTAACGCACAGGCCTCTGGTGTCCCCCAGATTATTGGAGCTCCAAATTTTGTATGTGTTTTTTTAGCAAAACCAATTTGAGTTTAAAAAAAACCTATATTTCTTCCTGAAAATTTGGAAAACGAACTTAAACAACAAAATTTTTCAATCAAATTTTCTGTAATGAGAATATCAAAACTTTTTGCTGAAGCAAATTTCGGTATAAAATCTCAGAAAAAAGCTTATTTAAATTTATTAATATTATATTTGTTTCTTAACTATAACTTAGGCGGCATTGAAGATGGCTTTAAAATATTGATTATTCAAATAATATGTATAACAAGATTTTGCATTTTTTACTCACTTAATGAATAAATTTTTTGAGAGTGTCTGGGGAGGGGTACGAATGAAAACTAGGTTCAGGGGCCCAATTTTCGCTTGATCGGGCCCCTGAAAAAGATCATTTATTTCAAGTCTTACCTGCAAAGTATCTAAAAACATAATCCTTGCACGTTTCAGTTAGTGCCATTCTCACTAGCATTAAAGTAAGTCTTATCCTAGTTTTCGGACAGCGAATTTTAAGTTTCCCCAATTCCTTAAACTAATGTTTAATTTTCACTTCTTTCATATTCTTAAAAAAGTATTCTTTAAACATAAACAAAACTAACAATGAAAAAGCTTTTTTTGTCTTATTTGCAAACGTCTACTATTACATCATCATCATCATATTCAACCATTATCTATCCATTGTGGATGAGGGTCTCTCCAAATGTCTCCAGTGTTGTCCAATTCGCTTCCAAGTTACTCCAACCTGTTTTCTTATCTCATCCACCCATCCATCTAGTTTGAGGACGTTTTCTAGGTCTTCGGTGGCCTCTTAGAATCCAG
>QLNU02014802.1:95569088-95579499 GCA_006491805.2 Dysdera silvatica
ATTGACCCAAACACCTACATTGAAATACAAAAAGCCACAATCCTAAACACGTGTCACATTGTCAGGAAGTTTCTAGACATGGCACATTAAGAAGTGATGTAAAAAGAGGCTTGGGAACATGGCGCTCTGCCCGTCCCAAAGCCTGTTTCCGCCAAGAATGGGCGAGGAAAACTTTTTTTTTTTTTTAATTATATATTTATATTAATTATATATATATTAATGAGAGAGCATATTAATTATATATATATTAACACATTAATATTAATATAATATATTTTATACATTATTGTTTGTACTGTAATATTATTTTTTTTATTTGTACATTCTGTTTTTTGGGCCTTGGGTATCTCGCTAAATGCATCTGGCTTATCTGATTTACTTGTATTTTGCAACATACCTCCAGAAAAGGCGCCAAGCATGTAGTCCTAGAAAAGGTCCCAGACGACAGTTCTGGGGCTGTATGCTTATATTGTCGCATTTATATGTTTGTGTATATATATTTGTATGTATATATATATATATATATATATGGTCTGTTCGAACATTAGCTTTTATATTAATTTTCTCTTACCTTAATTCTATTCAACTATTCATCTAACTCGCCCTTACTTTTTACATGCACTATTCGTCTTACATATGCATTTGCTATTTTGCACTATATATATATATATATATATATATTTCCATTGGGCAATTGGATCCGCGTCCCTCTTGGCTCCGGCTTGGATACCTGCCTGTTGTTCCTCATTTCGTCCCTCCTTGTAACACCATTCATCACTGACCAGAACCTACTATTACTAATAAAATTTTTTCGCTGGCCCAACGTATAAACAACGTCAACACTCCGGATGAGTACGGAGGGTTTTTTTTAAGAAAGACAAAAAAATTTTGGATGGAAGACAATGCAGATAAAGGAGAATATAGTTGTTAAAATAAAAATAGCACTGAAAAAGACTGATCAACGATGATTACTGGCAATCACTAAATAAGTTCCGAAAATTACCAACAGTTGGAAAATATCTTTATAAAAATTCATAAATATGATGCGGATATAAGTAAACTAGAAAGGTCCGAAATGATTTAAATTTTAAGATACATTTAGTAGTAATTTTATATTTTGTATTTTAAGGAAATTTTCAACCAGTTTCGCTTGTCTTCTCAATGCGCCAGAGTTATTGAACGAAACGATAAACGATGGAGGCAATTACACGTGAAATATGCATTGTGGTATTGCAAATGCACACGAGGCCCCAGAATATGAAAATTATACCACTTCAAATTTAACTTGGTAAATAATTTTAACAGATTATCAACCTTAAATTGCTATTGCACATGTGTGTAAGGGGAACAGCATTGAATAGTAGGTGTTCCTTGAAATGCGAATTCTTCAGCATATCAATAAATTTTAATCCGATCAAAAAATTACGAAGTATTATAACTGCGAAAAAAAATTTACAATTCTCTTTCCAGACACCTTTCTTTCTCTACCCAGCTGTCTATTATCTGTGTTTTACGGCGCTAGGAGTTAAAATTTTCTAAATAATACGAACTTCTGCTGCAAAGGGACGACCCTTTTACGACCTGGAAAATTACGAGGGAAACGTTGTTAAATGTATTTACCTCGGTTTCTAAGAATTGGACAATAAAATGAGAAACCGCGATTACTCAGCTAAAAAAATGGCATACGCACCACTCTTATGAACTATAGCGAACGAGTAATACTGTGTCTGCATATCCTACTGATATACGTGTACGCAGCCGTCCAGCTGCATGAGAACAGGATTTAGTGTTGGGCTGTTATTTCTTGTTGAACAAAGGAATTGAATATGGACATTTGGCATCAATGATTTTGAGCTGCAATGGAGAACCATTGGCTAACAGGAGGCAGACCAAAAGCAGACTAAATTTCCAAGATAGATGAATGTAAGTCCTTCTATAGTTTATAGATTATGAAACTATTCAATGCACAGATAATGCGTCTCAAAAGTTTTGTCGAGGAAAGACTCGCGGTATGGCAAACTTTAGCCTTTACAGAAAAAAAGTCTCGAAGCACCATTAGAATATTAGATTATATAGCTTCGAGGATGTATAATTATAGAACTGTTGCAGAGAATAATTTTAGCGGTTATGTTCCAACTTCTCTCCTACCCTCGAAATCAGACCCGTAGCTAGACGCATTTCACAGGGGGATCTGAAAATTACAGAGGGGCTTAAAATTCTTTAATATTTTAATGTATTTTATTAATATATTTAATAACACTAAATATATAAGTAGACTAATATATTTAACGTTAATAAATAAATTTCTTAAAATAAATTTTGCATTAAAAACTTATAAATTTTAGTATACCTCTCTATAATTTCCCCAATCCTTATTATAAAGTATATGAAGACTCAAACCTATGTAAAAAAAATTACATACACAAGATCTACAGTAGAGAGCTATTTTGAATACATTTTTAACGTCAAAGAACAATTTCCATTGTCATGTACAATTTCGTACAAAACAAAAAATTTTAAATGAGGTTCTACAATATTTGATTTTTGAGAAAAAATATTTACGAAGGGGAGGAGCTAACTACATTTCCAGGGGAGGACTCAGCCACTTATACCCCATCTGGCTGTGGCTCTACTCAAGATAACCTGGAAGACGTGGTTTCTCAAAATTTAAGTTTTCAAATTTGGACAGAAAGGGGAAATAAACAAACATGCACATATATCATAATACGTTTATTAAACTGATTATATAAACATTTCCAAATATAGTAACAAAAATAGTAAACATCAAATTATTTTGTGGATGGGCAAGGTGGAATTATAATTCACTTAAAAATTCTCTTATATCGGGTTTAGTATGTAAAAGATTAATTCTGAGTTATAATTTCTTATTGTTCAATAAGTTTTTATATTTATTTATAATGTAAATGAGATAAGATCATCATTTATTCAAGTATTCGGGGATCTGTTGGGGCCCGTGAAATTCAGATTAAGAATGGCCAGAATAAAGTATCTGTGACAAAGAGGATCCGGAATACCGGAAAGAGACATATTTAAAAACAACAGATACAAATGTTGGAAGCTGCTTCATAGCAAAGATACATTTTATGCTTCAACTTATGTGTTCTTATTGGGAATCCCTTTATCTAACCGTGGATACTTTAGTTAGGGCGGCTGTTTATGCAAATGTTAATAAACCACTCTTGAATAATACCAGCCATAAATGAAGAGGCTATACCCATTGGCATCTGTCAGTGATGTTTGCATCATTATATCAGCATAAATTATGGCCCCCCCTCATGAAAATTTCCTCACTGAAGGACGGATTGAAGTTATTTAATCAGTAAATTGCATTAACGGTCTAAAGGTTCCTGGAAGAAAACTGAAAATAACAAGCATAAATTAAAATCATTTGAATCAATTTTAATTTTATTGTGTAAACAAATAGTTTAATGTGAAAAGATGAGCGATACACTGAGAAAAATGACATTTAAACACCGAATACACAGAAATGCAGTTTAATATGAGCTGGTGATAAATTTTACAATTTTTTCGGTGGAAAACAAACGTCCATCTTCTTCAGATGGTTATCCAAGTTTGGGTCAAATTTCTAAAGATGGTACCGTTTGTTTTCCACCAGAACAATTGTAAAATGCATCTCCAACTCGCATTGAAATGCAGTTGTGTGTATTTCGTTTTTAAATAGTTTAATGATACATGTTTTTCCATTAAATGATTAAATTAGAATAGATTTTAATATATCACAGATATTAAAGCTATTATATTCAATTCAATATCTATAGTTAATTATTTAACAAGGAGAAGACCGTAGAATTCGTTGTCAATCTTTGAAATCGTTTATTGGAATATGTAGTTCAGGTTCTAGCAAAAATTGAAGTATTATTTGCTACCATTCTTATAATGCTCTGATAAGCAGCAGTTGCGTTTTGGAGTCCTTTTTCACCAATATGTCTTCCTCTCTTTTTTCCATAGATTCCACAGAGTGTCCAGTTATCCGTTTCAATCCACCTTTCAAGTATGCCTTTTTGAAATGAAGTTGCAGAGCCTCCAGTCGTTTCAAAATCACACGATCTGCAGTCACTTCGCCATCAACTGCCATTCAAAACTTCCCGCTGATATAAAAAAAGAGATCTCATAAAGATTGCACTGCTCACTGTAGTCCGGGGTTTGGTTCCCTAGGCCTTAGGTTTGGATTTCTCAAGAGGTTCGGATTCCTCGGAAAACAGTAGGTCCCGGCGCAGCATGACCATTGTAGTCTTTGAGCCGTAAAACCACAAAACAAACAAACAAACTGATATAAAAAGCAAAGTGTAATAACATACCGAGCGTTTATGCAGTGGATTATAAATAACCTATCAATATAAATCTTTAACCAGTCATAAAAACGGTATCTATTACCCATAGTCTCCAAGCTAAGTGCCTGTAATGTTTTATAATTGTCTTATCTATTTTTTTATCTTTTCTCAATTGTCTACTCTCTATCCCTTCTCCATTACCTTTTCTCAATTGTCTTATCTATTTGCTATCACAGGTTATGTACAACCTGTTCTAGATTTAAGCTGGTATTTGTCACCACCATTTCTAAAGGGTTCTTTAAATTTGTGTAATCTGCTACCCAGAACCAAGGTATGATATTTGTGCTAAAGCTATCTATATGAATCTCAACTGGGTCTTGTGATTTCCAGGGAGGTTTTAGTAGTCCTTTCATTAGTCATCTCCAAGTTTTAAAGGGTATCATACCAGCTAATAGATTTTTCCTTTATAATGTTTATAATTATTTTATTTACTCCCAATAGGTGGACGTATAATCTTATTTTATAATATTATTTTTAAATGTATACAATCATATTTCATTACGTTAAAGGTTATATACATAAAACTCATTATTGACAAAAGCAGAAAGTTATGTATTTATTTCAGTTCAATAGAAATCTTGTTTACCTAATATCATATCAATTAATTTCGACTTTTTTTTATCAATAGTTTATTCATAACATGCAAGTCCCAGCGAGTGGATTTTACAAAAACTGGATGATAAAAATGAATTTTAAAATAATGTTTTTTCACTGTCTCAATTTATTTTGCATGGCGAAATATGAAATCATTGAAAGTATTCTGGTTTCAATTGGGACTTGAAAATATCATTTGAATTCCCAAATAACGGGCATGAAGAACTTTTGAAGCAAGCACAAGTAGAAAATCAATTTTTTTCATTTCATGCTGTTGCAAAAGCTATTCTTTATTCAACATTTCAAAGAAAATTTTATTTGGTGAAAGGCAGAAGATATCCGTAATGTTAGACTTCCCTGAATTTACATTCAAAATGTAATTTTAAGCAATGCCGACGAAATTTGGAAATCAAAATTCACAAAGAAATGTGACGACATGAATATAAATTTTAGAAGAAGCCCATAGTCTTTCGGTATCGACTAAATATGTGCATATCTATGCAAGCATATACGAATATATATTGAGATACATAGGGTCTTATGCTGTAAAAGTGATTTTAAAAATTTAAAAAATTTTGTAATGTCGTATTTAAACATACAACTTTTGTTTGCTTGTATGCACTCGGTAGGATAGTGCCAGTTACCTAGAATAAGGTCCTGTGGGAATGGTTAACAAGTATTTTCCTGTTTCTAAAAATTGCAGTTGAAAAACTGTTAAATATTAAATGATAAGAAAATTAGATCGTGAACTCTTTTAAAAATATTTAAATAAGCATAGGAAAGACCGAATGGTAATAAGGAGCCAAGAATACTTAAAAATATACTTTATATTCCCTAGTGATGATATTAGGCGATACTACTGTTAAAATTAAATGCAACATACTCGTATGCGCATTAACTCCATTGCATATAAGGAATATTTCAAGTTACTAATTGTAACGTAGTCACAAATTTCACATTTAACTGCGAAGCTAAAAATTAAGAATAATAAATTTTTTTAAGATACTGCTCATTTCTACACGGTATTAATATTCTCTGTATACTTCTGTTTTTAACTCATGCTACTCTATTTGGATATTAGCTAAAAGATATTGAGTCGTAAATATTGCATTATTAAATTCTTTGTGAGCGCAAACATGCACGTATTTTATAGCAACAATTTACTTACTGATTTGAAAAGATTTTCTCAGAACATGATTGTTAGAATTAAGAATTAATTTCGAAATCTTTGAAATTTTTGCTTAATACTTGGTTTTAAGTTTCATTTGAAAAAAATTTATTTGTGAACTCTTATTTAAAATAAATTAAGGAAAGGAGGGATATCATATATTTTCTTAGGGAACGTTCTTTACATTTTAAATATATTTCTCATCGTTTTTTAATTTTTTTTTTTTTGGAATTTAAGCTTCGCTGCGTTAATCCGTGATACTACGTATTATTTATATTCATACAAATAGCTGTTGATTGTTTCATATTTTTAAGTCCACAGTAAATCACATGAAAAGGTTTCCGATCCAAACATTAGTAGAATAATTTCGTATCTTAGCAATGATGGAATTATAATAAATAATACAATCCCATTTTTTAAATTACAAGAAACATTATGAAATAAATTTATAACAACATACGAAAGAGTGCATTAAAAATAATACAAATACAGACTATTAATTCAATTACGCAAGATAATATACACTACATGTATGGCACATATATGTACCCAGTGACGTAGCTAGATATTTTGCCGTCCCGACCAATGTGGTAATAAAACAAAACAAATAAATTTTGTTTTTTAAAGGCTAATTGCCGCCCTCCGAATTGTGGCGTCCTGGACCACCGCCCCTTTGCGCCCTCTTATATACGCTACTGTATGTACTACATATTTGTACTACATACATGGAGTCAGATGAGATATTTATTTCATTATTTAAATGGGACTGGGATTTAGTCGTGACTGTAATCATGACTTGGATTTCAAAATTTTTCGTGCGGTATAACCGAGCTTGAAGTTTATCTAAGTTTAGAGGTGCAACTAAAACTGCGGTGTTTGTATTCTGCTGGTGTAGGAATGTATGGGTGCGCTTAAGATATATGGCATGTTAAATACAGGTTGCTTTTCATTCATAAAAACAAGTGCTAAGTCCTTAAGTTTTAACTTATTCTGTTGTGTTGTACATGGAGATTAAATGTTCAAGCAATACTTGGAAAATTCGTCTATACATATTTGGTTTTCAAATATATTTTATTGCTGCATTCCTGTTATTTTGTATAATTTTGATTACTACTGACTTTTCGATCACAGTCTGTGCTCGATTATTTTAATCGATAAGATTTGTTCTAACTTGCATATCTGAATTCAATTAACGGATTTCTAATGAATTACACTCAAGATGGAAAATCCATCTTGAATTGAAAATCAATTCTTCTCTGACTATTTTTTTTAAAAAAAATTAAGAAGCTGCTTTCGAAGTTCCAACTTTGTAGATTTTGATTTGAGTCATCAATTATTCTCTTATATTCTAGAAAAAGAAGTTTAGAAGTTTAGCAAGTTATGCTGAAAAATATTTTAAAAATATTCTTCCAAATTTCAGATTTGTCTTTCGTATAATTTGCAACGATTTTCATGGGACTAGTAAAAATAATCATTAGACAAATGAGTTCGTTAAATGGGGGGGGAACACATTTATGAAAAAAAATGGTGAATACATGGAGGGGTGGGATGAATACGTGGCTCTTCCTTATGCTGAAAATTTACATGTAAAATATGTTAAATGAGACAATTATTATATTAAAAAAGTTCTTTTTTAAATTGTCGGCCATCACTTGAGCAAAAGTCATGAGTGCGTTATTGATTACAACTGAAATAAGAAATTATCGAAAAGGAGAACAATAAAAATGCTTACCAGCATTCTGAAGAATACATGTTAATTTTAATAAACATTACACATATGTGCGTACGTAATTACTACTGCCAAAATAAACCTTTGTCCTTTGTTTTATTTTTCGCGAGTTTGCATTTAATACTGCCTTTTCTAATTTTTTAAATGCACCGAAATGATCATCTTTGACGTCAAAACGCAGCAAATTCTTCTTTACACACTGTAAATCAGCATTAACTTCAATTAAATTCACTCAATTGAAGTTGATTTTCTGATGACAGTTGATTCCCTAATGATTCCCTTGAAGTTGATTCCCTTGATTCTGAAATTCTACTTGCATCTACATGCTAAGGACAAAATGTTATCGTTAAATCGAGGAAATTATAACACTAGACTCAACGAACCTGAATCCGGACCAATAAAAATAATCGTTAAAACGAGGATATCGTTAAATTAAAGTTAGACTGCGTTATTTATATTTATATAATATTTTATATAAAATATTATATAAAATAATTGATATATAGACATGATTATAAAAATATTATTTATTTTATATAATATATATATTTATATAATATTTTATATAACTTATATCTTTATTTTTATGTGATATGCTTCATATTTTTATTCCAGTGTTATTATTAATATTATTATTATTGATCTAAGAATAATGGAAATTTCATTTCCAAGGAAACTTCATAAGCTTTCTTGTCACATCTATTACAAACTTTAATTTATTGCTCCCGCCATTTGAAAACAGATTCTTTTCAGGTTTTCTCTTTTCATCGTTGAAGCAAAGTTCACGAAGGTCCCAGCGATTTCCGAAGAAGGCACTTTAACAAAACAAACAGCATTTTTTTTTTCATAATGATCTTTCTTTCAACTTACTTTGTAAACTGAGGAAACTACATTATTCGTTGTCATTCGGATAAGTTTAAAAAATATTTCCAATGATTAAGATGAAAAAATATGTAACTGTTGCCTTTTTCACAATTGAATGCTCTTCTAACAATTTGGTTATAACTTCTTTGGTGTCAAATCAGGAAATTACTGAACTTAATTTTTGAAGAAGCTTTGTTTCTTTATAAATATGACTAATTAACGACGAAGACGATTAACCTACGTGTTTCTTAGTAATTATAGATAAAATTAAATTAATTGATCATGTAATTGCTTTAAATATTCCATTGAATTATGAATGATAAAACTGCACTTGAAATAATTGCTTAAGTGGATTTTGCGTAACACTTATAATTTTTATATTTTCTGTGACAATTAGATTTTTAACATTTTGTGTAACACTTAAATCTGTGAGGTTTTATGATACTTGTGTCTTCTAGGTTTAGATACTAATATTTTCTTCACGAAAAACTAGAGCCCTTTAAAATATATATGTTATAAAGTCAGCTATTATTACCCTTCACAAAGTGGGTTGTTAGTACCCTTAACAAAATTGAATATTATTACCTTTTACAAAGTAGGATATTATTACTCTTCGTTAAGTAACATAGTATTACCCTTCACAATGTTGGACATCATTGCCCTTGGGAAAGTTGGATACTATTACCATTCACAAAGTTTGATATTTATACGATTTACAAAGTATGATGTTATTACTCTTCGCAAAGTAAGATGTTATTACTCTTCGCAAAGTAGGATATTATTATCCTTCACAAGTTCGATGTCATTATCCTTCAAAAAGTTTAATATTTATACGATTTACAAGGTCGGCTATTATTACACTTCAAAAAGTTGGATATCATTACCCTTCACAAAGTTGGATATTATTACCTTTTACAAAGTAGGATATTGTTATTCTTCCCAACGTAGCATATTATTACCTTTCGTAACGTAGTATATTGTTGCCTTTAAAAATTTGGATATTTATAAGATTTACAAAATATGATATTATTATTCCTTGCAAAGTAGGATAGTATTACACCTCAAAATGCTGGATAGTATTAAACCTCAAAATGCTGGATATTATTTCACTTAGAAGATTCGGATATTAACATCCTTCAAAAAATTAACATAAATACCGGATAGTGGACGTTAATTGACCACGAAAGAAACAACGGCTCAACTCGTAAGCGGAGATTATATAACAAGGATCGCAACAAAAATAATACCTTTATATCCTTAGATTTTAGAGTTATAACCATATAGAGGACATAAAATCACAGAAGCTAGATCAGTGATTCCCAACTCCTTCCGTTTTTTCAGCACCTTCAGTCTAACAGGATTTTATCAAAGGCAACTTCTATATCCTTTAACAAGGAAATATAATTCCAGAATAAACATATTTTCAAGGCGCCCAAGGATACCACGGCTGACCAGTTGGAAACCACTGTCCTGGAATATAAAACTGAAAGTCCTTTAAACAAAATCAGTTTAAAATAAATATTTTTTTTCTTACTTCCGGTGCTTTACGAGAGTATACAATAATTTTTTTTCCCGCCCACGTTTATGTGGTTCAAACTAGAGCTTCCTTTATATTTAGAGAAAAAAAAAAGAGGCGCCCACCCCATCCTGGATCCGAACCAGGGTCCCTGCGTTTAGCCAGCA
>QLNU02014802.1:95579599-95628278 GCA_006491805.2 Dysdera silvatica
CATAAAGACGAATCGGATAATGGTGCATCTGGATCATAATGCTTATGCGACAACAGAGATTGTCCTGGGAAAATAAATCCGTGTTAAGAAAAAACGACATGCACTCTGTAAAACCCAGAATTTAACCAGAATTTTTTACTCGATAGACCAACGTGTTATATCTGAAAACAGCTATTCAAACGATATGATTTATTTCAGAGGCTATGGATGATTTCGTAAAAATGTCTGTCTTTTATTAAGCGTGGTATAATTATGCGAAATTCAGGCTCTTGTCGGGGAGTTGTTCTTCGTGTATTTAGCTCCCATCAAGAGCTAGACGGATATAATTGTAACTATAACTTATATACTATAATTATATATATACTGTGGTGGTCATCTGTATTTAATGATGATTATTTGTTCTCTTTGTTTTTACAAAATTACGTTTTTCTATTTTAATTTTCCCATAATTACAGATATGAAGAAATTTTTCTAATTTTCCTCAGTAGGCTTATAAATTTTGCCTTAATGAACATTAAAACTTAGGGTATTTTTGCTCACGCTTTTCTTTCAGGCATTTATCCAACTATTCTGAAAAGTCACTGACAGATTCAGTAACCTTAGCCATCCCCATCGTTATGAAAATGCATTTGTATTGTAAATATGGGGCAATGGAAGCATCGGAATAATTTCATGGAGAAGAAAAATGGACAGCAAACAAAATCGTGAAATTTCTAAACAAACCAAAATTCTTATGGCAAAGTCATTAAAGTTGAAAATAAATATACGCCCAATGTGTGTCTGAATCTTAAATACTTTTAAACCTACGACGGCAAAAGTTCTAAACAAGGCAATGCAAACTATTACTTTATTTAAACCAAAAGAGAAAAGGAGAATGAATATTTTTCAACGTCTGTATCGTATCTTGGTTAAATAACCACACGCCTCTTTTCACTTTTAATGGACGCATAGCAGCGAAAGTTTACGGGAAAATTAATTAAAGCGGTAAAGTACATACATCAACATTTTGGGGTTCCAAAAAGTATTCTTTGACTCGTGAGTATCTTTGTTCTTCTTTTCTACTTTTATGAGTCAAAGAGCGCTAGAGTAAGTAGAAGAAAGTGAATGGTGGAATTAAGTTAGTGTAATTAAGAGGCCACTTTCTGAAAATCTCCGCTTTCGGGCTTGAGTTGAAAGTGACAACATATGTGCCAAGATTCTTTGCCGTGTCTTTATCAAGGACTCTCTCTAAATGTTTTTCGACCGAAAACTTATAGTAATTAAATTTAGAAAGAAAGAAGGAAGGAATTGACAAATTTGCACAGAAATAGATGTGCTGATAGAGGAGCACAGTTCATATTTTAATAAGTGTGTCTCAGTCATCCAATGAGTACTCTCCTCCGACCCGTTGTGTTTGAAATCTGCCCTCAAATAAGGTTGATTATATATACTGTATATATATCTATGGTGATGTCAGTCGCCTATATGTTGCCCCTATGGAAGAACAACTGACAACAATTCGTCTTTAGCTGCAAGTAAAACACTGCCAGACACACACGCATTTAAATGGAGTTAAATAACCAGCAATGGTAAATGTAGGAAAATTCTTATAAGTTATACATAAAAGCGATTACATTTAAAATACAATAATAATAAATATAGAATAAATTTAATACTGTGAAGGCTGGTAGTAAAATTTGCTTATAAACATGGTCATATATATATAGTTTCATATTCGATTTTTTAATCCTGAATTTCGACTCTGCGTTGCTTACTGGTTTCCATGTATACTTCCAAGATAAACGAGATTAGGTTTTGATTTCTCTTCAGGTCTTCTTAAACCACACGTTAAAAACAGCTGATATATACGAAGTCGATGCCACGTCATACGTTTTGGTAGTTCAGTGAGCACAGATTATTATCATGATATGTGTATGAATGATAAGGGATCAATGCCAGCCAAAAATGTGACATGTATTCTTCTTTTCGACTCTTGTGGACTTCGTGTAGACTAAGAACTTTAGTCTGCATTGAAAGGATATAACGAGTATATGAGTTTAATTTTCTTCCTATCTCTTTTATTTATGTCTCACAAATTTTTCTTTCCCAATTTTTTATTTGCTCAATATCAATATTTTTACTATGAATCAGAACACGTTGTAGTGGTTTAAAAATTTATTAGAACATGAACATGTTTTCAACCATTCTACAGGATGCAAATCATCAGATGTAAAATACGAAAAAAATTTCGTATTTCATATCTGATGATGTCCATCCTCTATAATGGTTGAAAACATGTTTATCTTCTAATAAATTTTTAAACCACTACAACGTTGTTCTGATTCATAGTTTATGATTGATAGTATAGTTTATGGATTATAATCAATATTTTTATTTTTGTATTATTTGAACAAAAAATTCTGTTTTCCATTCTTGATTAGTTTTCAATAAAATATACAAGAATAAATATGTATAGCATATAACGTATATAAGGATCGAAATACATAAGAAATGTATTCTGTACATAAATTTAAGAAAGGATATTATATATGAAATATGTCAGAAAGAACGAAAAGACATTTAGTATACATAATATATGTATAAAATGTATAAGAAATGAGATATGTAAGAAATAAATAATTATATGAAGTAGAGATTTAGGTGTATAGGAATGTGAAATGTGCAAATAAGTTCATATATTGGGTAAGCAAACTTGATATAATAATTAGATTTGGAATAATAGATATATTGTCTATTAAATATCGGATACTAAATCGGACTCATTTTAAATTTCCTCCTTTTCTAAACTCACTCAAAATATTAAATATCGTTTTTCTTGTACATAACGGGACATATATTTAAAAAATTCAATTATTCAACTAAGTACTGGCTAATATTTACTTAATATTCCATTCATTGCTATTCCATTTCCTAATAATTTACGAACACATATTTGTTTATTTGTCAATGGGATTGAAATTTATTTGATGCAATAAATTGCAATTGACATTCCTTATTTTCAGTTTCAACTCTGTTCCTTGAAGGCGTTAACATAATTTCCTGATTAAATAACTGCAAAACGTTTCCTTGTAAAGGTATTGTAGCGAAGTGCGATAATTTATGCTGATATGATGCCGTCATCGCCGACGTATTTGAACGAGCTTGGCGCCTTTACTCTGGGAAGGTGTTACTCAAGGGAGGTATATTAACATTTGCAAACACGAGCGCACCAACTAAAGCAGTCTCGTCCAGATAAGGGGTTCTGACACATCGTAGAATACAAGCCATGGCATAGAATATACGGCTGCTCAAGAGTTACTGAAAGTTTGAGACTAAAATATTGCTTGCTGTTTTCCATCCGTCTCTCTCTCTCTCCGTATATTGGTTGAATACTACCGTTGGTGTTCGGGTATTTTAACGTCTAAAAATTTCTAAAATTATTCATGAGAATATATTTTAAACGAAGGAGTCATAAAAACCTTTTTCGTGAAGTTGTTTATAAAAAGATGTCATGTTAAATGCAAAGGCTCAAATATTAGCCCAAAACAAATAAAACACCAATCGGTTTAAATAACAGTAAATTGAATTGAAGTAAAACGACTCACTGTGCTGAATATATCACAAAACTTGGTAAAATAACACAATGGGCACAGTTTTTAAAAGCATATGTTTCAATATATCTTCGAAACGTTTTCTTCCTCCTCGAAGAAGCTTACATAGTAATGGAAATATTTCCAGTATTATGTAACCTTCTTTGAAGAGGGCTAAAAGCCTTCAAAAAAAGTTTTAAAGCTATATTAAAACATATGCTTTTAACAACTGTGTCCTTTGTGTTATTTTATCAAGATTTGTGATAACGGTAATTTGTTTAATATATTCAAAAATGATATGATTAATAATTACCCAAATTTGAATTAAAATTAACACATTTTAGACCACACTAGTGCTGATAATATAGAATGAAAAATACAAGAAAATATGCAAGAAATCAAATCATAAAACTTATTTATCATAATATAGTGCATAACATATTTTTTTCCGTGTAATTCTTTCAACGCGTGATAAAAAATTCAAAACAAACTAGTTTAACGCATTCGACCGGGGCTAAAGCGAATTCGCGTCAGCCGGGTCGAATTCATGGATGATAGGGATTATGCATGAATCTCCCTCCCTCCGGCCGGTTTCACGCAAATCCGAGTGTCGAATCAGCCACAGGAAACGAGTGTAATGCGAGTTCTGGTTTCCTAAGAAACCGGGTTTCAGGGGCACGGGTCGAACGTGTTAAGCGAATAAAAAAATATATCGGCAGACATAACATTCATTGCAAATGTAGGTACAGAATAATTATTGACATAAAAATATTGCTATATTTAGGAAAAGTTCACTGAAGTGCCAGAAAAACTGGTACACCTACGTAATATTGTGTAGCCCCCAACCCCACGCATGCACGCAGAAGTGCCGCAACACGACGTGGCATGGACTCGACTAATGTCTGAAGGTATCCTGGAGACAATTCACACCAGGAATCCTGCAGGGCAGTCCACAAATCCATAGGAGTGCAAGATGGCGGAGATCTCTTCTGAACAGCACGTTGCAAGGCATCCCAGATATGCTCGATAATGTTCATGTCTGGCGATTTAGGTGGCCAATGGAAGTGTCTAAAGTCAGAAGAGTGTTCCTGGAGCCACTCGGTAGCAACTCTTGATGTGTGGGGTGTCGCATTATCATGCTGAAATTGTCCAAGTCCGTCGGAATGCACAATGGACATGAATGGGTGTAGGTGATCGGACATGATGCTTACGTACCTGTCACCTGTCAGAGTTGTCTCTAGACGTATCAGGGGTCCCATATCACGCCAACTGCACACGCCCCATACCATCACAGAAGCTCCACCAGCTTGAACAGTCCCCTGTTGACATGTAGGGTCCATGGATTCATGAGGTTGTCTCCATACCCGTACACGTCCATCCGCCTGATGCAATTGGAAACGAGACTCGTCAGACCAGGCAACGTGTTTCCAGTCATCAACAGTCCAATGGCGGTGTTGGCGGACCCAGACGAGGCGTAAAGCTTTGTGCCGTGCAGTCAACAATGGTACACGAGTGGGCCTTCGGCTCCGAAAGCCCATATCAATGATGGTTCGTTGAACAGTTCGCACGCTGACACTTGTTGATGCCCCAGCATTGAAATCCGCGGCAATTTGAGGAAGTGTTGCACGTCTATCTCGTTTAACGATTCTCGTCAGTCGTCGAAGGTCCCGTTCTTTCAAGGTCTTTTTCCGGCCGCACCGCTGTCGGAGATTTGATGTTTTACCGGATTCCTGATATTCACGGTATACCCGTGAAATGGTCATATGTGAAAATCCAAATTTTGTCGCTATCTCGGAGATGCTATGTCCCATCTCTCTTGTGCCGACTATAACGCCACGTTCAAAATCACTTAAATCTTGATAACCTGCCATTGTAGCGGCAAGAACCGATCTAACAGCTTTGCCAGACATCTCTTGTCTTATATAGGTGCTGCCGACCGCATCGCGTTACGCTGATTGGTTGCAAAGCTCCGTTATTTGCATACGCACGCCTGTACCAGTTTTTCTGGCACTTCAGTGTAATTTTAGAGCCCTAAATGCCATTTTAATCACAAAAATTTCTTTCTGTATCAAAATATTTTGAGTCAAGTTATTAGCGTTGACAGTTCGCAATACATAAACAACACTTACGTTAAGACTCGTGTCCGGTGAATATGAAGAACGTTCCAACAAATGCCAGGACCATCTCTCTCTCTCTTCAATATCGTACACACTCTACTCGCCACACAACAATATGCGTTACCATGCAGCATACATGATGAAATATCCCTCTCAAAATGTTGTAGATAGCGCTTTACAGCTGAATGCAAATAATGCTTAAGAAAGCGTCGACAATAAGCAACACTAACTGTTTGTCCTTGGGGCACAGCATGCTAAATATTCATATCTTAAAAAACCTAATCTACTCTCTACATGAGTTTAATTCTGCCGAGTTGTTGGAGAGCATTTTTTGTGCATGAAGATATTGTATGGCGCCTTGCATTGGATTGCCTCAAGTTGAGGCTCTCAAACTTTGTCTACGTTTTTTCATCATTTACTATAGCACGATGTAAGGAAGCATCCCCTTTATTGTCCTGCTGTTCCAGATGAAATTCACAGCATACTTGTGCCACTTTTCATCACTCTCAAATGATGTGGAACTTTTCGAGTTGCCGTTTTGCACATACTGGAGCTGTTTTTGACGATGTGTCAAAGAGGTTGGTGGCTGCTTCTTCTTCTTCGGCACTACAGCCCTGCAGGACCTGTGCCTCCTTAACGAACGTGGACCGTTCTCCTCTCTTCAAGGCTTTTCTTTGCTATTCCCCTACTCCCATTCTTCACAGGATAGTGGCTAAGCCCAGTAATTTATGCCAACAGTCTTACGATCCTTCTCGAATCTTTCGAAAAAAGGCATTTTACTACTTCTTCACTTGAAATGAACGGGAGGTTTGTGCTATGATTATTCTCCCCTTAGATTTCGCCCCATACAAAACACACTGTCCTGTCTTGTTACCACACGATTAAGGGTGGATCCAAGGGGAGGGGCGATCGCTTACTCCTTGAGACGGGATTATACCATGGAAAATTAAATGAAAAGTACACTTGGCTAAAAATAGGAATTTTATATATACGTGTACGGCAACATGGCTAGAAACAGGAATCGGAAACAAATCCACCCCCACCCCAAAGGCCTCTGGATCCTGAAATCCCTTTCTTCCAATATGGTAGAACACTTTTTCCGCCAGGTTTTCTGAAGACTAATACACCTTTTATTTGGAGCTTTCCAAGCCGGTACCTCAACGTTTATCCACGAGCACTTTACACTCTCAGCAACAGACTTTAGAGCAGGGGTCTTTAACACTCGGCCCGCCGACATGTTTTATGCGGCCCGCCAACTCATGAAAAAATACAAATTGTTTCACACAAAAACAACGTCCCTGCTCCCTTGGAGTCTGAAATATATGTATTTTATTCTGTTGGTATTTTCATATTTCGTAATAAATATCTTAAAACACTATAGAACTAAATTAACTCGAGGTTTCCCCTCAATCGTGTTTTACTTTAGTTTTCTAGTGTATATGGTCATTAGCGTAAGTTTTATTGATTTGCAGTGCAACAGTGATTTAAAACAAAATCAACTTAGGATTCATTAAATTCTATTCTAAATATGCTAATAAGAACATTTTCTCAACCGTCTGACTATATCAAGCTGCTTTATATTTCTGCAGCAGCGTTTGAGCTGGCGTATTCTGTTTACAACAGTATTGCCGCCTATCTGTTTGCTGTATGTATTCAAGGAAGTATACGTTAAAAAAGTACTTTAATATGCCCTTACAAAACGAAAAGCTTACTTACACACTGTGAAAAACTAATCAATCATAAAACAAGAAAAACACAATATCAAAGTAAAGAACGTATAGAGAGCTAGATTCTTTTGCCAAAGGATAAACAAACTTTAAATTGCTACCGAATATAAGAGGGAAAATCCTGAAATAAGGGCTGTTTTTGGAAACGTGACTTAATCAGAGCATCGGTTATTTGAGTTTTAAAAAATAAGTTACAGCTTATTGCATTTTTATAAGAAATTATTGCACTCTCTTTTCGCCTAGGGTATTTTATGCTTTTCGGTACAAAACATGTACACCTACCAAACGCGTATTTTTTTTTCAGAAGGAATACATTGGTATTTTCCCTCATCGTTATATTTTCGTACGTGTGTCCATAAATAAGGGGAGAATAAAATATAAGCATTGGATCCGATACTTGGTTCTTATTGCATATGCAGGTGAGCCCTGTTATAACAGAAAAAAATAAAATGTTTGTTTGACTACACCAGCAAGTTCAAAATATGCAGGACAGAAACCCTTTGTTACGAGGTAAAATCTGATATAGCGAGCAACAGTCTGATAAATGTGTTCCCATTTTTCAAAAATAAATGAAGTTCTATTGTTTAAGAAAATTAAAAGCTATGACATCAGATATTCTAAATCCTGAAGATATTGTCACTAACAAAGGGAGTGCAAGAAGTGAAAATCGAAAATGTTCTTCATTTTAGTTTTATAACAAAGTATAAATCTTTCAACGAGAAATTTAAAAAAAAAAATAAATGAAAATTTACCTAACTCCCCTGCCGGGAGTGAGATATAGCCCCATAAAATTTGGCGGGAAACGGTTATTTTCATCAAATTTAGCTTGATGCGATTCTCATTAACAACAGAAACCGCTAGATATTCTTTTAAAATGACGCTAAAGAGAATTAATAAAGAATTATTCATTCGCAATAAAAATATTATTGAATCTGATTTCATAAATATTTATGCATGTATTTGCATAAATATTTAGAACTTTAATTGTTATTGGTGGATAGATGTGTGGGTTTAGTTACATAAAAACGTTTATTTTGCTTTAAAAAAATAACATACTTACTTGGCTTTATTAAAAATTAAAAATGTGTATAAAAATTAACAAAAAAATGTAAAATTAAATTAGATTTCAACAATGACTGTAACTTGACATAGTGAACGAGGGGATTTTATAATTTAATGCCCAACATGAATTTTTGGAAAAAGTGAAGCACATATATTTGACATTGCATAATATATTTGGTTTTAGTACGGGGTATATGCTTTTGTATCTAGAACATTTAATCATGTCATTAAACGTTGGATCTGATAATTGGTCATGTATGAATGAATGTAATTTTGTTATGATATTCCTTTCGTGAAAATTAATGGCATTCAAATGATGAAATATAATAATTATATCGTGTGACAGTTTTTGCGAAATATTTCCACTGCCTGAAAAAATACACATTGCAAGGTTGAATTAACGCAGTGGTGCCTGCAGGTATATATACTAATTCAAGCGATGATTTATCTTCAAAATTAATAAATTAATTTTTTCCCATCCTCATTTATCTGACTTGTCTAGTAATCTAATAAAATTACACCATTTGATCTATTAATTAGCGTTTTATTTTTCTTTTAGAAAGAGTTTATGAATGTCTGTGCATGATTTCCCACTTTTTGTGCATGTAAGTACTATGTTCTGTGGGCTGAATAATTTATGTCGAACACGAGGGCCAAAAGTGCCTGTTTTTTTTTTCTTGGTGTATGAGTAAAAATTTTGGTAAGACTGCATCATTCATAACGATTACGGATTGTGCGGAATACGAAAGTGAAACAATCTTGATCAATACCGTGAATGTATTAAAGGCCTTTTGACGAAATGTTGCATAGTGGTGACAATACTTTAGAAAAGCATGTTTCATCGCTATTGAAAATAGAATTGTGCAAATAATTTTGCATTTTTCACAGGCTTTAAGTGAAAATGCAATGACTACATTTTCTATTTGTTCGGCATTTTGTAATTTTACTTTCGAAAAAAGTTTGGTAATTTTTCGTCCAACTATACAAAACTTCTTTTTAAGGGACGCCAAAAAACTATGAGATGCTGTAAAATTTGGAAAATTCATATTTTTTTTTGCAACATCAAGCGGCCCAAATTTGCAAAGCAATTTCATGCACTTGAACTTAATTGGACCTGGCTTTTAAAAATTTGTCATGCATTTATGTTTTAATAGTACTATTTAACTTTTGAATTCTATTCCATATATTAGCAGCGTATGTTTTCATTCGATAAATTTGTAACAATGTTAAATTGTGGTTTACAAAACGACTTTGAATTGATCTTATAGGCCGTCGACGTCCTAATGCCGTCCAGGAATAAGCTACGACTTCTTTCACATATTCCGAGGAATATGATGACGAACCACATGCAAAATTTTCAAGTGGTGTTTCGTCGAATGATAAATCTAAGCAACTGTCATCTTCATTGTTATTAACAGGTTTTTCACAATAAAGATCAAAATTAAAATCGTTCATAAACTGGAAAGTATCGAATTCGGCAATGGTTTCAGTAAAAACAATAATTTTATTTGCTATATTAATTTCCGTTTCAGATAAAGTGCCATTATATATTTTTTTTTTTTTTACTTCGTTAAAGTAATATCTCTTAATCCCATATAAATTTACCATACCGCTAAAGTTTTGTTACATTTGCGTTATTAAAACGTTTTTATTACCCTGCACTCACCTTCTATTACAATATCTCCTTCATCATCTTGGATTCATTATCATTGTACGTATAATTTGTCGTCTATTTTATACCATACAATTTTCTCTCAATAAAGACAACATTGGAGAAGTTGGCGTTTGGACTTCTCCAATGTTGTCTTTATTGAGACAACATTGGAGAAGTTGGCGTTTGGACTTTCCATGAACATTGCTTCGTCCATGGCTAAACCTCTTCCACAATGCTTGACCTTCCAGAAATTTCAACGGTGCTACGCTATCTGTGGGGATTAGAGGTGATCTTCCACACTGGACGTTGGTCACAACAACCAAACTTGAGTTCTTCTACCAGATCTCGTTAAGAGCTCTGATGTCCAAATACAGATTCTACCTCTTCTTCCTTTCCTGACCTCTTGGACTGTATGTCCCTACCTCTCCTGGAATCAGAGTACCGCTCGCTCAGTCAACATTTACAGATTATTTATTATTTTTTGCATACAAAACAAACAACGCTTCTATTAGATGAAAAAAAAATATCCGATAACATTTAGCACGCTCTTATTTAACACTGCTTTTCTTTCTTTGGAATAGCTTTTAGTGCAATTTCCAGATTTATTTCGAAGATTATGCTCTGTAAGTTTTGATAATTAAAAATAAATTAAAAAAATACATACCATTAAAGTTTTAAATATTTATTAAAAAACATGCATAAGCATTTGTGAAACCAAATTCAATACTATTTTTATTGTGAATGAAGGATTGTTTGTTAATATTCCTTTTGGAGATATTGCTTCAAAAATATCTCACAATTTCTGATATTAGTGGAAAGCGCATCAAGCCAAATTTGGTGAAAACGTCTTTTCCCCGCACAAAGTTGATGGGCTTTGACTCTCCCACCACAGGATATTTAGGTTAATTTCTATTTTTATATCTTATTGAAATGCTCGTATTTTATTATAAACCTAAAAAGAAGCACATGTTCGATCCTCACTCCGTGTATTATCCTTATAAGATATAAGTTACAAATAATTCTGAATCCGACAATTATAGCAATGCGAACCTAGCAGTTCATCAGACTATCAGTTTAGAGAATGGATAATAGGGTGGGTCGAATTTTCAAAAATTGCTCGAATCGAAACGTAATAATGCGGAAACGTTGCTGCTTGTCGAGATAAACACAGTGGCAAAAGAAGTTTTGGAATCTGATAATATCTTCAGGTCGCGCATGACCCCCGATGTTTAAGAAATTAAGGATATTATATGGCTTATATAATATAGGGAAATAAATTGACCTTTTTTTAGAAAATTTTGACAAGTGCCTTAAATTGGTCGGATTATCATGAAACTTTAGTTGTAATAGAAATCTGAAACTAGTTAACGGGAAATAATAGTTTAATGGACGAAAATACCCTTTAAGTGAGCTGTCGGGGATCGATTTAGGACGAAAATTGGCCAAAATTGTGAAAAAAACAAAACACCGTAGAAGCGTTCATGACTTCAGAAAAATAGGTTAAGTAGACTGTTTGATTAACTATTGCTGTGCAGCTCTTCGCCTGTTTGCATTCCACATTCAGTGTAAAGGAAAACGACCCAGAACCCATCAGGGGAGGTGGCCGCACTTCGAGTTCCACCCACGGCCTTCCGAACCAACCATATCTGGAAGTGGAAAATTACTATTCTTTTGATTTGGTTTGGTTCCCCATTAACTGGACTTCGTTTTCAAATATTGACATTTGGCAGCGAGAAAGCAAAACTTCTCTGATGAAACCATCTCTGCTGTCACCGCCACATACTTTGCTCACTGCTTCTGTGATTAGTTTCACAGTACGTTTAACTGCCTGAGTGCGAAATGAAAATTCGTCTAATTCGAAAGTTGATATCTGCTTGGAATAAATGAGGTCTAAGAGTTCTTTGGATATTTCAGATGCTAGAAGTGGAGGACAGGTAATTTTCGTTGATGACTAGATGATCCACCTTGTCTAGTCTTTTGCATTAAAATTTAAATCAGGAATGATGAACGTACGTACGGATTTGCATTTCTCTAGTTTTTTCCTGGCTTTTAAAATGGGTCTCAAACAAACTTTCTGACATGCTTTTTTTCGTCTTTCACCATAGCCAGAGAAAGATTCTCGAGATGGGCAAAGAAGGCATTGTTTTGGATTATTGGATCAATGATTGTTTTGAGATGATCTGGTAAATATCGGGAAGCCTGAATACACTGAAACACATGTTTTGGGCCTTGAAGTATTGCTGGTTGGGTTTTGATTGTGAACCATAGAGGTGAGTATACTTTCAGGATGAACACTGTGATATGAATAAGATTTGAAGATGGGTCTGAGGAAGCAACGTATAGTCTAAGGACTCGACTACCATGACCACCCTGTTGTCAACCACCCGGAATGTCTGAGCAGTCCGGGGTTACAAGTGACAAGATTTGGAACACAAATACCTGAGTGGATGACCAGTGAAATTTCAAGTAAACATTTTTTATCTTTGCTTAGGGTGTCCTTGTTCACTTTTGGAAGTACGGACTGAATTTCCGGGAACTCTGCCATTGGTAATTTTTCGTATCTTTGTAGATGCTTTCTTATATATCCAGAGTACCACTGCGAGACAATTGTTTTGCCATCTAATTTTTCAATGAAGTGCCTCAATGGCAACTCATTGAAGTGGAGCATACAGATGGACCACTGTAAAGAGTTTTTGACGGAAATTTCTATAAACCTAATGGCTCCATTTTTCCACCCAGTGTTTGTGTTTGTTCCATCGCATCCAATGCCTTTTTTGCCCATCTTAAGAATCTTCTTCTGGCTATGGTGAAAGACAGCATGTCAGAGAGTTTGCTTTGAGATACACTTTAAAAGCCAAGGAAAAACTAGAGAAATGCAAATACTTTCATCATACCTGATTTAAATTTTAAAGCAAAAGACTACACGGGGTTGATCAGTTAGTCATCAGTGAAAATTACCTGCCCTCCACTTCTAGCATCTGCAACATCCGAGGAAATCTTAAACCTCATTCATTCCAAGCAGATAACAACTTTCAACATAAACGAATTTCCATGTCACACTCAGGAGGTTAAACTTACTGTGAAACTAATCACAGAAGCAGCAAGCAAAATATGTAGCGGTAACAGCAGAGATGGTTCCATCAAAGCAACTTTGCTTTCTTACTGCCAAATACCGGTATTTGGAAATGAAGTCCAGTTCATGGGGAACCAAACCAAATTACGAAAGTAGGGATTTTCCACGTCCTGCTAAGGTTGGTTGGTTGGGAAAGGCGTGGGTTGAACTCAAAGTGCGGCCATTTCCCCTGCTGAGTTCTGGATCGTTTTCTTTTTCACTAAATATAGAATGCAAACAGGCGAAGAGCTGAGTAGCAATCGTTAATCAGCCTGCTTAACCTATTTTTCTGAAGTCATGAACATTTCTACGATGTTTCGTTTTTTTCAGAATTTTGGCCAATTTTCGCCCTAAAAAGACGGCCTGCCCGCTCCTTTGGGGGTATTTCAGTCAGTCAAACGATAATTTCCCGTCAACTATTTTCAAATTACTGTCACAACTGAAGTTTCATGATGATCCAACCAATTTAAGGCACTTCTTAAAATTTTCAAAAAAGGTCAATTTCTGGCTAATTTCTCAAATTTTGGGGGTAATGCGCGACTTGAAGATATTATCCGATTTCAAAATTTTTTTTACCATGTTTATCTAGACGAGTAGCAACTTTTCCGCGCTATTACGTTTCGATACGGGCAACTTTTTGAAAATTCAACTCACACTAATGGATATAGAGTAGTAAAAATATGTAAAATACTTATATCAAAATATATATTATACAATATACGCAATTTAAGACATCATTCTCATTGTCTTTCAATTTTTTTATACAATGGCAATCCATTTTTTTATGAGAATTCGAATATAACAAGCAAAACTGCCATTCCCTTTACGTTGATTATAATCGTGTTTAAACGTAGTCATTTTAAATTTTCCTGTAATTTATTATTTTACTATTTGGTCTTAACATATATCCGTCTAATTTTGTGATAATCCTTGTTTATTCCAGATATTATATTTATCATCAACATCAATTTTTAAAGAGAACAGAAACTATGAGCTCGACAATTTTGCAACAAGCATGTTTCTGAATATTTTATTCACTAAGGGGAAATATACGTTCCAGCTGATAAAAGAAACACGGCTTTATTTTATTTTTACTAGGCTTTATATAGATTTATATATTGAAAGCATAGATCTTTTTACTACATCATGAATTTAGTTTAAATCCCATTCCCTCTCAGGATACTTTACACTTCACAATCTAGTGTTTATATTGCAATATATTACTTTGAGATGAAATCCCATCTCGGATATTAACTTAAAGCCCTTTAGAAATATTCGATGAATTTTTTGAATTTTTTGAATTTTTAAACCAAGGTGCGGATATATAAAATGTGCAAACCTCTCAGGGAAACCGGCCAGTTAACTACTTCTTGGGACACATGAAAAAATGAATTTATCATTTCAACATAAAGAAATATATATCACAGAAGAAAGGACGACATATCTTTGCTTAAAAAGCAATTCTCAAAATGTTTTGTCCCTGCCCAAGTATCCTACACGTAGAATCTAGAAATTCTTTCCAGATGCGTAGTTCTTTGACACAAAAGCCGTCATTATCAGACTCTGCAATTTTCAAAAGAAAATGAAGCTTGAAAAGTTATTTTTAATATATATATATCATCATCATCATATTCAATAATTTTCTTGAATCTTTCTTTCTGTATTCAGTTCAGAAATTTCCTGCTGTCCATTGTTGATCGTCTTTTCTTCCAACATGCCCAGCCCACGCTACTTCTGGCCCTTTACTTTAACAATGATGTCCCTCACTCTAGTTTTCTCTCTCACCCAAGTGTTTCTTTTTCGATCTCCTAGTTATTATGCTACGCACCTCCATGCCCTTTGTGTTGCTGTCTGTAACTTCGTATCGCTCCAACTGTTAGACTCCATGTCTCTGATCCATAAGAGAGGACTGGCAACACACACTGGTTGAAGACCTTTCTTGTAAAACAAAGGAAATTTCGAGGATTAAACTATTTCTTCCAAATACACTCCAGCCAAGTTTAATACGTCTGTTGAGTTCTTTCATAATGTTGCCATCGATTGAAATCAGTTGGCCAAGGTAAATATATGAATCAGCAATTTCTAGCTCAATGTTGTCAACTTGTATTTTTGTTTCCTTACGAAATCATTGAACATGAGCTTAGTTTTTCGTAGGTTCATCTTGAGTCCAAATGCTCCACTTCTAGCTGAAAGGTCCTATACTATGTCTTGGAGTTCTAAAGGGTCCGTTGGAAATATACCAATATCATCAACAAACCGCAAATGATTTAAGTATTCACCATTTATTTTTATTCCCTTGTTATTCCAATTTATCTGCTGAAAATCATCTGTAAAGCTGAAGTAAACAGTTTTGGAGAAATGGTATTATATATATAATTATAATAAAATAAAATATATATAATTATTTTCAATATATATATCACCATCATCATATTGAACAATTTTCCTTGGAATCTCTTTCTTTCTTAGAATCCAGTTCAGAATTTCCGTTGTCCAGTGTTGATCAGTTCTTCTTGCGATATGCCCGCCCACCGCCATTTCAGCCCTTTTACTTTAACAATGATGTCCTCTACTCTAGTTTGCTCTCTCACCCAAGTGTTATTTTTTAGATCTCTCCTAGTTATTATAAGCATGCACCTCTCCATGCTCCTTTGCGTTGTCTGTAACTTTCGTATTGCTCCAACAGTTAGACTCCATGTGTCTCTGATCCATAAGAGAGGACTGGCAATACACACTGGTTGAAGACTTTTTTTTTAGACATAAAGGCAATTTCCCCTTCAGGATAAAACTGTTTCTTCCAAATGCACTCCAGCCAAGTTTAATACGTCTGTTTGAGTTCTTTCATAATGTTGCCATCCATTGAAATCAGCTGGCCAAGGTAAATATATGAATCAGCTATTTCTAGCTCAATGTTGTCCACTTGTATTTTTGTTTCCTCTACGAAATTATTGAACATGATCTTAGTTTTTTGTAGATTCATCGTGAGTCCAACTTCTTTACTTCTAGTTGAGAGTTCCTGTACCATGTCTTGAAGTTCTGATGGGTTCGTTGAAAAAATAACAATATCATCAGCAAACCGCAAATGATTTAACGCTTTCTTATGTCTTCTTTCATGTTTTTGCGTAAAGTTTTGCAAAGTTCTACATACTCGATCCTGCAACCGGTATTTTGATTGTCCACCTTCATAAGTCTTCGCCTTTTCATGAGTTGTTTCGTCTTCTCAGATAATTTGCTATTCTGCTTTTTACATATTACACCACCAATTTCCCCAGCAGTTTCAATTATTGTCTTAACAATGTTTTCATTTGCTTCTGAGATGTCAACTTCTTCAATAAGTCCTTCCAGTGCAGAAAAGCGATTTTTTAATTCCAACTTGAATGCCTCGGTATTTTCTTTTAATTTCTTTAAATCCACCCTCTTACATACTTGTTTCCTAATGAGCTTCTGCCTTTCTAATTTAGTATTTAAGTGCATTTTACATCTCACCAATCGATGATCACTTCCAGTATTATATTTTTTCAGCACGTTGCAGTCTTCAATAATTGATTTCTTGTTTGCAAAGATAAAGTCAATTTCGCTGGCTCCTCCATTGGGGTGTTTCAATGTCCATTTTCCTTATGGTTTCTTTTTAAAAAATGAATTCATAATTCCAAGATTTTCAGCTTCTTCAAATTTAACGAGTTGATCGCCTAGTTCAGTTCTTTCCCCCCGTATCCGTATTTACCAATCGGTATCTCTCCTCGATCCTGTTGTCCAATTCTTGCATTAAAATCCCCCATGATGAGCTTGATGTGTTGTTTCCCCTTATGTGTAGCTTTTTGAGTTCTTCATAGAATTCCTCAACCTCTTCGTCGGTATGGCTTGATGTTGGTACATATACCTGTATTATTTGAAATTGGTATCGCTGGGTTAATTCAACAACGAGCCTCGCTGCTCGATCCGACGTGCTTTCAACTTCAAAAAGGTAATGTTTAATTCTTTTGTTGATTAAGAAACCAACGCCACTTGTTCTCTCAGTTTCCTTTCCTCTATAATAAAACAAATGTCCGCTTTTAAGAGAGAGGGAATGAGAAAGAAAGTTCCACCAATTCTTCACCTTTTCTTCTGATTTTATATATAGGACTTTATAGGACTCAAAGCCCCATTTGATCTTTTCAAGATCTTTCAAGTTCCTCTTCCAATTCCTGAAGTTTTGCTTCAGAAGCAAGGGATCGTCCATTAAACGTAGCCAAGGTCAATAACAAACGGCAGCCTGGGCCATTCCAGTGATTCTTAGCACCCCCTGCTTTCATGCCACACTGACCGCTGCCTTGATCAGGAGCACTCCAGCACCTGGAGACTAGGGGCCATGGTTTCTGGTGTGTCAACATAATGGAGGAATTAGCCATAATTTCACCACGCTGGCTAGACGGGTTGGTGAATTAGCCCTCCCCTTCCGCCTTTCTATCCGTGCAGCAAATATTAATTTGCCACATAAATAGAAAGCTCAGCCTGCACCACTTGAAGGCGGGGTAGGACACTAGGTTACTGGCCTGGCCGGTTCCACACATCGTCACATACGTTCAGCGTGTGGGTCTCCTTCCAGTTAGATACCAGCAACCCTTTTGCAGGCCATGTACATACATACATACATACACACATGCATGCACACACACACCCGAAGAAATTTCGAATTTTTCGAGCTGGCCAGGGTAGGGCTAGAATAGACGTTTAAGATATAATTGTCCTTCTTTCTCAGATTTCTAATGAGGATATGGTTTTTATTAATATTTATTTCCACGGGTTTCAACTCCTTTCTGCAAGCATATACTTAGATTTAACCAATAACATTGATGATGATCTATTAAAGCTTGATTCGTTTTCGCAGATTAATTCTAATAAACACTGCCATTTAACGTTTGATAGCTATTCACGCTCAAGAAGCTGGTTCGATTGCATTACCAATTCCCGTGGCAAAAAGTTTAAGTCATATCTGTCTGCAAAATTATTTTGGATAGCAAAGAATATTGCTGATATTCCGACTTTTCTAACACAAAGCGGTGAAATTTTTATTCACTTAACGGTTTTATCTTATTCTCTGCTTCCGTTGTTAAAAGATTGGAGAATTGAGGACGAAGAAAGCTGATCCGACTATGGAATTATAGGTTTTAGTATTTGCACGACTCAGGTTAAAAATACCCCTGATGTTAGAAACACAAAAGGATTTCGATTTAACGCAAAAACAGCGAAGTGGGGGGATCTTTGAAAAAATTCTGTATGAAGAATTATCTGAAATGTTTTCCATGGACGTTACGGCTTATTATCCTTCTAACATACAAAAATTAGATACAAATCTTAGTAACTTAATTAAGGAGATTATAGACATTGATCCGTTTTTGATGTTATGTAATCGAAGTTTGAAAAAAGCATGTAAGAAATCTATGAATATGATTAAAAACAACCGCATCTATACTTCTGAAAACCATAAAATGGTTGGTTGGTGGAACAATAAATTAACCGAGTTACGAAAGATAGCTAACACTAAACGTGGAAAATATCAATGAACATACAATAACACTAACCTTCGTGAAATTAGGAAAAAAGATTATTTTGATTGGAAAAAAAATATGTCAAAGAATTAAAATTTCGAAAATTCAGTCTTTCAAAGAATTTTGTTCTGCTGAATGTGCATAGCCGTGGAACGCGTTATACAAAATTATTGTCTGACAAATGAAATCTGCAGCAAATCTTACAACGATTAAAAAATTGGACGAAACTATACTAATAGTCTGAATGAAACTGTTGAAACTCTTTTTCACTACTTTGCTCTAGATGATAACGAGACGATAGATACAAATTATCATAAGTACTGTAGATAAATAGTGGATGATCAAATCTCCGCTGAGGAAGACCTCGACTTCATTTTAAATGAAGTATTAACTATCGTTAGAAGTATGAACTCAAAAAAAATCTCCAGGCGTTGATGGAATACGCAGCGAAATTCTAAATAAAACCATTCGCCTTCTTCCCTTATCCCATGTGATATTATAAAATGAGTGCCTTAACCAAGAATTTTTTTCCCAAGATATGGAAGCAGAGTAACATCAGATATTTTGTTAAACCAGGTAAAGAAAATATTGAAGGACCCTCCCAGTATTGTCCTATCAGTTTATTGCCACTTAGTGGAAAAGTACTTAAAAAAGTATTGATAAACCGCATTATGCACTTTTTAAATAGCAAGAAAGTTTTGAGCGACAATCAGTACGGGTTTACAGCGCAAAAGAGTATTACTGATTCTATCAATAGAGTTAATACCTTTATTCAGTCTAACTTAATAAATAAAAGTAAGCTTCTATTGGTCTCCTTGGATAGAAAAGGCGCCTTGGACGCTGCTTGATGACCTGCAATTCTAAAACAATTGAGATCATTCTAGTGCCCTAAGAATCTCTATAGGCTTGATCTGAATTACTTTAGTGAGCGAACTGCAACCATAGTAACTTCAATTCTTGCATGTAGTAAAACTGTGATGAAAGGTTGTCATCAGGGATCGTGCTGTGATCCTGGGTTCTGGACCATTTTCTTCGATTCTTTGTTGAAGTTAAAGTTCCCACCCAGTGTAGAAATAGTTGCATTTGCTAATGACATTCTCCTACTTGTGGCAGCCAAAACGGGATTGGAACTGTAAATATTTGGAAATGGGTATTTAAAACAAATATCAAAATGGTCTTACAGCAATAAAGTCGATTTTAATGACAATAAATCAAAGGCAATGCCTTTTATTCACAAGAGAGTAAAACAGACAATATCAATTTTTTTGGATGGAAAGAGACTCAAAACTTTTAAAGAATTAAAGTTCCTTTTTGTATTTTTTGATGATAAATAGAATTGGAATACTCACATCAATTACATCTGCCAAAAAATCTTTTAACATTATTAAAGCTTTATCTAAAATGGCGAAGTTGACATGGGGAATCGAATCCCCTGCCTTAAAAATTCTTTATGAACAAGCTATTGTTTCACTCTTAATATATGCAGCACCAGCCTGGATTTCTGCTTTAAATAAAATTTATAGTCAAAGTCAGATTAATTATGTGCAGAGAAGCTTAGCATAGCTTTACGTATTATTAAGGGATTTCACACCATTTCGTATGAAGCTGCTTGTCTTCTGGCAGAAACTACTCCCAACATGTTTAAAAGGGCAGGAAATAGTTGAAATTTTTCGATCCAAGAAAAAGGCAATAGACGTCCAGAGCCATGATTTGCCTATTCCGTCCTCCAAGTGAGTCCTGGAGAAATTAACAATGTTGGCCATATGCTCGACTCCCAGTTTGAATTTCAAGTATATGCAGATGATAGTAAAATTAATGAACAGGTCGGATGTGCATTCATCGTTTACAAGGAGGACATCGTTGTCAAAGGGGAAAAATACGGAATACATCCATCCTGTTCAAATAACCAAGCAGAAGCAATAGCGATTGCATTGGTTCTTGAACATTTGAATGACGAAGCATATCGTATATCAACGAAAAAGGCCACCATTTACACTGATAGCCAGGTCACAGTTTATTCCATTCAAAATTGCAATAACCACTATCCCATCCCTGAGGGCATTAACCAAGTCATGTCAAATCTCCACTTAAATCATTGGGTGATAAAACTGAATTGGAGTAAAGCCCACAACGGAAATCGGGGAAATGAAAACTTCGATGCACTTGTCAAGTTTGCAGCCCTATTAGATGACCTTCCAATAATTTACGATAAAGCTCCTATAGCTGAAATAAAAAAAACTGCAGAAGATACAATACTTCAGAAATGGGAGGAACTGTGGAAGCATTCAAGGAACGGCAGTGTAACAAAGAAATTTTCCCAACTGTCAAAGATAGGCTGAATGCAAACCATCTGGAATTCTCTTACAAATTAACCCAGTTGCTAACTGGCGTAGAAGGTTTGGCCAATATTTTCAAAGATTCGATCTGCGAGAATCTTCTTCCTGCTTCCGTAACGAAACTGTTGAGCAAACAGTGGACCATGTTATTTTACACTGTCCAACACTGGAACCTTCTAGAATTAGAACGTTTAGGAAAGCGGCACTCTACAGCGAAACAATGGCCTCTTGCACTTAAAGAAATGGTTTCTAAACGGTTTTTCGGTGATTTCATGGATTTTTCTTTTCTGATGGACTTTTTGTAGTTCTCTTCATTCTAGTGCAAATTACACAAATCAACTGGACTTTATAAATGAACTTAGTAAGTGTTAACAACGGTTTATATCAATTACGTTATCTATCTTGTACATATATATATATATATATTTATTTATTTCTATATCTTTGTAAATGTGCCCCATAAACTACAAAATGAAAACATGGATACATGTAATATTTAATGGTGCTTGTTGAATAAATACTTTTTCCTCTGGAACACACACACACACACTCTCTCTCTCTCTCTCTCTCTCTCACCCTTTTGCCAAAAAACGAAAGAAGAAGAAGCCCTAAAAATATTCCGATCATCTCGAAATTTCACAAATTCCTTTAGACAAAGTGTCCGAATGATTACATTTACAAAGTCAATGGTTGTTAACTTCGACCACAGCGCCCATTTATACTGAGCAACTGACATCGTAGGAAACATGTAAAAATTGCGGGCATTTTATTTTTTTTCGTTATCAGCGTTGCAGTTCCCTGGAGACGCAAACCATAATGCCACTACGACATCGTCGAAGTCCTTATATTTTATTATTTTTATTTTTTTATTGGACGATTTCAAACGTGGATACATAAAGAATACATTTTTCTTAGTTTTATTAGTATTAAAGGTGCACTTGTTGTTGTCAAACTCGAGTGACAAACTTTTCAGCCTTAAAAAAAAGTTTT
Source organism: Dysdera silvatica (assembly GCA_006491805.2). Classification (NCBI taxonomy): domain Eukaryota; kingdom Metazoa; phylum Arthropoda; class Arachnida; order Araneae; family Dysderidae; genus Dysdera; species Dysdera silvatica. Next base: position 95,601,695 of record QLNU02014802.1, read on the forward strand.
CCATCTTAAAAGCTGTATTTATATAACAGATTATTTGCCAAGTTCATGTCAGAGGTTATTACATTAACAATTTTTAATATTAGCCTATGATGTGACAAAAATAGGTGTTAAATTACTCGTAAAGGAAAGAATATTTTTCGGGTGCCTGGCGGGAACCGAACCCACGACCTCTTGATTGCCGGTCAAATTCTCTACCAACTAAACTAAAGGCGTGAAGCATTTCCTCCCTCATGACCACATATTAGGCTTTCCATAGCAATGTCTTCATTTGTGTGGCGGCGCTGTGACTGCCGTGTAACCTAAGTGAGAAATAAAAAAAGTTTGAACGTCTGAAAAGACGATCTAGAATTAATATTATTAAATCAACAATTTTTCGTATTAGCCGGTGATGTGGTAACAACAGATAATTTATGTGTCAGAGGTCCTTATTTAGACGAAAATGCTTTTAGTTGGTGCGCTTACATATGCAAATGTTAATTAATCTCTCTTGAGACAAACTAGAAATAAGAATAAAGGCGCTTTAGACGTTGAAATCTGACTACGGTGTTTGCATCATATCGGCATAAATTACGGCACCTCATAACAATTTCCTCAATGGAAAACGGATCTTAGTCATTTAAACAGGAAATTGGATTTGAGGCTTCAATTAAGAAAGGACGAAACTGAAAACCCAAAAGAATCAACTAGAATTATTTGAATCAGATTAAATTATATTGCATGGACAAATAATGATGTATGCTTATTTGTGTAAAAAACAGATAAGAAACGGCTACAGTATGGTAATAAAAAATGTGATAACTATCATATTTAATGGGGTAAACATAGTTTTACACTTGACCTATGCAAATTAGAGACGAGATATATTAGCGTGAGGCTTTCTCTTAAAGATATTCTACCGATATATAAAGAGTTTTCATTTTTGTATTTGGAAAGTAACGAAACAAATATTTAATTTCTCTTCTCATAACTCGGTTCCATTTATAATTGTGTTTGCTACGACTAAGTTCGGTTTCAACAAAATTTGTTTAACACCTTTTTATTCGATTGATTGCCATCCTAACCTTAGGACGTAAAGCATTGTCCTATTGAATATACCATCCTGCTGAGAAGCTCTGCTAATCAAATTGTGAAGATGGCTGCTAAGTTTATCGATGTAACAATGGCCGGTTCTGTAGATCTACAGAGGTATAAGGATGTTTATTGACCGTCGTATGAATGCGAAGTCTAAAACCTGACATTCCATTGGTAATACTCACACCTAGAGGGCAAGTCCTATGAACTGGCGTAGGCAGGGGTGTGTTGATGGAGATTATAATCTCCCCTATTGCAATGAAATTTTGTATATTTAACATAGGAATATGTGAGTTGTAGCTCTGTAACCTCCTACTGAGTATATAACTCCTTATGAACTTTCTGAGTACTCCGCCGATGTTCCTTTGTCTTCTTGGGAACTGCTTTTCTGAATTAAAATAGCATGGGTGCATGAATAGTGGTGAGATCTTGCTTTGTGTCATCATCATAACCTTCGTATTTATGCGGGGATTAAAAGTAAAATGATGCGTGGCTTTATTTAATCAAGTTCAGGGATTTATACACCCCCTAACACCCCTCCAGATTTTTTAATATTCCCCCTTAGTGAAATTTAAACACAAACCCCAACACAGCCCAGATTTTTTGATACACCCTTTATTAAAATCTAAACATCCCCTCCCCCGTTCAATGTGTCTACTAACACCTAAACACCCCCACCGTAAAAAAAAACAAAAACAAAAAAACCTCGCCGGAAATCAGCCAAAAACTATCCAAAAAACATAAACGTAAGTAATCGATTATCCAATCCACACTCCCCTAAAATTTTGTATACCCCCCCAATTTATGAATCCTGGATATACTCCGATCAATACACATTATGAAAGTTAACAATTATTATCCCTCCGTTCTTTTCATATTTAAATAATAATAATATTAATTTGCCTTGTTCGTAATTCTTGACGACACAAGTTTTAATGCATTCAAGCTTTAGAGGTAAACCCCTTAGGTATACATTTATTTCCATCTTTAATGACTTCACTGAAAGCCGCTTTGTTTGTTGAAGATCTGCATAATTACTTGGCATCTTAACCAAATTAATCCGACGTTTCGGTCAACGTTTATCCGTAATGATAATCTATTTGCACGCTCTTGAAACAAAAATAATGGAAACTTTATCTAGTATTTTTGAGATGACTGACAAGAAATGCGAAGCTAATCAGCTTTTTCAGACTTTTTCAAATTTTATGTCGAAGCGTTTCTACCTCATTTGGAAATCCTCTCCACGGGCACCAAACTCCAAAACTCCAAGCAGGAAACGAACTATAATTTTCGCCACAAATTTCTGAAGTTTGCGGAACAGTTTTCGTTAAAATTTGTATAACTTTCCTCATAAATTTTTATAAATGAGTCGTTCTAAACATAAATCCATTCATTTCAGTGTCTAGGATTGTTAAATTAACACTAATGCGTGAGAAAGGCAGCATTCCTGAAGCATAAAATACTTTTTGTTAAATGATGGAAAACTGCAGTCCCATAAAGTATTCAACTCGGTGATCGACTGCGTCGTTTCAAAGGGCGCACACTTTGGATTTATGGAGGGCGCTGATACATTGGTCCGTAAGTTACTAAATTTTTTTTAAATTAAAAAAATATATTTTTTTTTTTTGATAGATACGGATAACAATAGTATGCATGAACAGTATCAGGCATTACTTTGCCATTAGCTACATTTTTATAATCAGTGAAAATTACCTATTAGGAAAATTAAGAATATTTAACTTCAGTTCCGAGGAAAAAATTAAATTAAATAAGTACAAACGACATAAATTTTATTATAGGCAATAAATTAATTTAACTTCGAATTAGGGAACTGTAAAAATTAACTTTTGCTTAAACAAAGTTCACTTTAATTTTCGATTTGTTGACACAAGCTCTTCTAATTATCTGAACTCTTTCTATCAATTCCCTTTTCTCTTAATCTTGAATTAATATTTGCCAACTGTAAATAAATTAAACAAAAATTAGGATGTTTATTTGAAAATTTATATCTTTTCGTTGCATGGTGGATATTGTAATTTTTATTTAAAAAACCTTGTTAAATGAAGTTTGATGTAACTATACAGACAGTTTAGTCAAGTGGCTTTTAAATCATTAAAATTTTTAAACAATTTTATCATTAATTTATTTTTTTACTAACTCATTTTTTCGCTAATAATTTGACAAAACAGATGCTAATCATGTCCAGGAATTGTTAAGCATCTATGTATATTAAAAAAATTGAAAATGGTGTACAATAAAAGTTTGTTTTGTTCCTGTAGCGATCATTATCGCACCAGAAAAGTCACATTCGAAGAGTGATACACGGTGTTTAGCATAACGGTGTTGTATTTAATTGTTCCAGCTATTGAAATTATTCTTCTAAACTATTTGCATGGCAAAAGATTTATTACAGTACGGCGGCGATTTATAGAAAAAAAAACTTGGCGAAGGAATTTTAATGATTGATGTAGTTCACTCAATCTCAAAAGTAAGATAAGTAGAAGGTCCTTATCCAGAAAAATGCCATTAATTTTGCTAGGTTGCCTTCTTCAGGCCTCGTTCAGGCCTTCGTGATCTTTGGTCAAATGATGGAATGTGAAGCTTTGAGGGGAAAAAGAAATCCTTTTTGAAATAGAGGAAGTAATAAATTAAATTTAAGAAGGGATGTGACACGGAAGCTTTCTAAACTTTATTGAAAATTAAATCCTCATTATCTTTAGATCAGCAACGACCACAATGGAGTCGAAAATGTAACAAAGAAAAATTTGAAACTTCAATGAATATTTCAACAATATTTTCCGGTATAACTTGTCAAAATTCTAAACCTTCTTTTGTTCTGTCAGTAATAGAACCGTTGACCGAAACTAAAAGACTTTAAAGTTGTGAATTTGAAATTATCGATGGCTCTACAATTTTATAAAAATCATCTGAAATAATTGATTTTCAGCTTCAAATAAACTGTTTAGCCGAAGAAAACCCAAGAGTGTTATTTAATGATGGAATAGTGATTGAAAGATAGGTAAGTAATATAAGCAAGAATTTTGCTTAGGAAAATGAAAAACGGGAAAGCAACAGGTATGGAACAGATCCCGGTAGAGGTATGGAAAAGCTTGGGGATGAAGGAATAGATATCCTGTGAGACCTTACGAAAAAATTGTGGCAACAGGAGAAGATACCGTATGAGTGGAGAAAGAGTATTGTTGTACCAATATATAAAGGTAAAGGTGATGTGCAAGAATGTGGTAACTACAGAGGAATAAAGCTGATGGCCCACTCACTGAAGATATGGGAAAGAATTGTGAAAACGAGGATTAGAAAGGAGACAGATATAGGCACTGAACAGTTTGGTTTTATGCCAGGTAGAGGAACAGTGAACGCTATATTTGTACTGAGGCAGCTCATGGAACGATGTAGAGAGATGCGAGCAGAGTTACATATGATGTTCATAGATTTGGAGGAGGCATATGATAGAGTACCTAGACAAGAGATATGGAGGTGTATGAGAAAAAAGGGTGCATCGGAGAAATATATAAGACTTATAAAGGAAATGTACGAAGGAGTGGGGACGCAGGTTAGGAGTAGTGTAGGTTTGACAGAAGGGTTCCCGGTAAAGGTTGGACTGCACCAGGGTTCAGCTCTCAGTCCTTACTTATTTGATCTGATAATGGATGTTTTAGTGAAAGACGTAAACTGTAATGCACCATGGAGTATGCTGTTTGCAGATGACATTGTACTATGCGAAACATCCTGTGAAAAAGTAGAAAGGAAAACCGAGGAATGGGGGAAAGTGTTAGAGGTTTGAGGATAAGCAGAACAAAGACAGAATATGTGGCACTAAATGGAGAAAGCGTAAGTAGCATAGGTCTACAAGATGAAGGATTACCATCGGAACAAAAATTTAAGCATCTGGGATCGTTCATAGGCTGCGATTGAGTTTTGACCACAGAGATACAATACAGAATCTAATGTGGGTGGTTAAATTGGAGAAAGATGAATGGAGTGCTCTGTGATAGGAAAGTAAGCGGAAGGATGAAAGGAAAATTGTACACAACTGTGGTCAGACTTGCAACGTTATACAGGGCGGAGACTTGGCCAATTACAAGAGCGCATGAAAGGAAGATGGAAGTGGCTGAGATGAGAATGTTGAGGTGGATGAATGGTGTTACAAGGAGGGATAAAATAAGGAATAACCTAATTAGAGGTACGGTCAAGGTTGGACCCATAGGAAGAAAAATACAAGAACATAGGTTAAGATGGCTTGGGCATATGGAGCGGAGAAATGAGGAATATGTGGGAAAGGTAATGGATAAGCTGGTGGTAATGGGTAAGAGGAAGAGGGGAAGACCACGGTTGAGATGTGTTAGGGTGAAAATTGAAAATTCTCTTTTTAAAATAACTAATTAAATCTAAACACCCAGGAGCAGATAAATAGATAATTAAATAAAAAACACATACACTCTCTCTCTCTCACTATATATAAATATATGCTTAGATGTTGTTAAGTGTTTTTGTTTTTTCGATATTCTGCCGCCTGTTATTTAATTTTTTCAGATGGAGTTGTACCTCCAATTATTTGTACACTGCGTCTACAACACTATGCCAGATTAATTAACGTTCAAGAGGAGACACCTCCATTCAAGAGGCGGCACCTTCGTCCAAAGAAACCTTCATCATGGGCATAATAGGAAGTAAACAAGTTTCCTGTGCAAGGCATGCTTCCAAACAAAATCAAATTCTTTGTGAATTCTTTTCAAGAACTTTAAATTTAGTTGTTTTTTATGTGACAAACGAAAAGACTTGTTAAAAATGCCTGTTGAATTAACAAAGGTGTAAAATTTAAATTAATTTGATTTTTACTAGTAAAAAACACTCTTAAAAAAATTCTGAATATAAATAAGGCACTTATAATTAAATTCCTTTTCTTTTTAAAAGTAGGACCCCTTAACATACAAATCCACCTTTTTGTTTTTTTCCTACCTATCATATTTAATTTTTTAAACCCATTTTTAACTTGCAAACAAAATAATTTTGGCCAATCAGTGTACCTAAAAACTGCTATTTCGCTCCCTACAATATGGCTAATATCCATCAGCAACCGAAACCTATAAAAACTTAAGTTCAGACGAAATCCCTGGTCGAGGGGAAGTAAATAAATCATCACAGCAATAAATAGCCAACTCGTTGCACGTGCATAAATAGGTCAGGCCACACACGAGGCTGGGCGTCCAGTTCCAGACCACCACAATTGGCCAACAATTGCAATTTAGGCAGGCGAAATTGCCGTCTAATACGTTAACAAAAGCCAAATGAAAAAGTTGGCAATATATTGGCGAGAATAAGGATTTTAGCAGTCCTTATACAAAAAAAAAAAAAAAAAGTCTTCAAGATGGCGCTACTTTAAAAACGCTTACAAGTCTCGCTCCGAGAGAGAGAGAGAGAAATTTTGAAACACGAAGATGTAATTCAGACCAGGGGACCCCAACCTACTCCAAACATGGGCCATTAAGGGTGTAACATGTAAGTTAAAGTTATCTTTCTTTCTCTTCTATTAATCGATAATTATAAGTGCCTCCTCCTTCATTAAACTTATAATAAAATGTGCAAATTTTTCCTGGTGGTTTATATACCCCAGCACAATTCTCATAAAAAAAATGAGTAACTAAAAGATAAGTGAAAAATTGATAGTATGTAGAATGGTTAATAGCTCCAAATGCTTATATAAATGGCACTGTTATATTCTAAAGGAATTGGAAAATATATTATCGTGTTTATAATATAAAATAAAAGGCAGTAATTATTGAATAATTGTTTCATGTCTGTTTTAAAGAACCTGTTTTTTTATTTTGTTTATGTTTAACACACAACGCGTTTAGAAAAATAACCCTAGTTATTCACTTAATTTTTACGGTCTTGCATTTGAAATTTTAGGTAAAAGTCAACCAATGTTTACTAACCAGTATCAACGGGCAATTTACAAATTTATTCTGGATAAACAAATTTAATATTTAATGTTATGGAAATTGTGTTTTAATGTTCTCAAATAGTAAAAATTAAATCAATAAGTAAACTAACTTTACAATATAACCAATTATAATAAAATACTAATACTTCATTATCATTTCATATTCTAAATCATTTCAAATGTTAAACCATAAATGATGATAAAATGTTAAAAATCATCCTAAACCATAAATAAATTAACTAAATAAATAAATAATATTAATGTTAAAATTCATTTCAAATTATAAATAATATAAATATAACTAAATGATATAACTAAATTATAAAAATAAATAAATAAAAATCTATTCAAAAATCCCCCATAACAGATGGAAGGATAAAGTGACGTAAGATCTGGAAGAGTATGGATGGAGTAGAGAAGAGGCATTGGATAGAAGATTGTGGAAGAGAAGATTAAAGGACCATAACGCCATCCCCATATAACATGGGAAATGGCAAAGCGAAAGATGTTTAGCCCAAAATCATTTCCTAAAAATCCACTCTTTGGTTTTTCGAATTGGCAAGAGAATGCAAGTATAATTGATCGATCAAGACCTTTGAGTATTTGTATCCCATGGAGAAGTTAATTTTCATTAAAGCAGGGTCATCCTTACTAAGAGTACAAAATGTGTCCCCGTACCTGGGCGGCCAAACCCAAGGGCCGCAGACCGTTTCCTATATTACATAATATCTTTAACCTTTGGAGCAAAGACACTATCGAAAATCTTTTTTTATTTCATGCAACTAAAAATTGGAAAAATATTTCTCTTTTGCACGATATTTATAAAAAAATATTTATAATAAAAGTAAGCTCTGCACGTAACAAATTCTTTATTAACTATTACTAAATTACCAACGGCCTTGATATTGTTTCCGCTCCAGGGTGACTAACAACACAGGAAGAGCCCTGCATCGAATTTCAACAATACATATAATTAAAACATTTACATAAACAAAAAGAAATCTTGCCTTTGTTTTCCAGGATTGGAACCCACAAAAGATAACAAAGCGAATACGAGACCTGCGATGGCACGGTGATAACTGTTTGTAACTTGACGTGGTTTTAGTACTAGTGTGCCTCCCAACTTTGCCAAAAATTAAAGGATGCTTACTAATTAACTAACTGTCTACTGTAATCCGAAGATTCATTTCTTAGGCCTTGAAAGATTAGGGTTCCATGTAAAAGCGTAGATTCATTGGTTTAAGCTACCTTTAGTATAATAGTAGTATCGCATTTGTTCAAAATGCGTACCTTTTTATTTATCGCACGGCAGCCTGGAGTTTAGTTTCCTTGGTAGCAGAGGTTCATATTAGTCGGAAGGATGTCGCTCCTACGCTCCTAATGAAACATAAACTTTCTGTCCTTGCGCGACAAATAATATAATAATATTTTATTCAACCTCAGATATATGTAGTATCGAGCATACATTGAATTAGTGAGCTCACTTTCCTTCGTACGGCAGAGCTAGACGTGAACATAATGCTTCGTTTACATTCGGCCCACTTCCGTGGCAGTGAGCAGGGAAATGGGAAGCGCGTGTATATGAACACGTCACTCGAGCTGACGGTGCTCCTGCTATTGCAGCTGCTCGTTGGTAGTTTTTGTGCGGAAGTCAAAGCACTGGCAACGCGAGAGCGAGTACGTGTTTACATTCTGCTGTCTCGTTCAGTGACAGAGCGCTGAAGATGCAACTAATTCTGTCTTCTATTGTCGGAGGTCGAATGCGAAGTTAGTATGAATCAGCAATGTCAAGACTCACGCCTTTCATACTGCCACAAAAGTATTTTGGGGTGTAAATACACCAGCGTGAGGAGCAATGGCTGAATGTAAACATAGCTTAAGAACCCATTCAATATATATATATACAGCGTAATTTTAAATTATAAAATTGATACGTGAAAATTGTAATTTTGAAACCGTACACCATAAACTGATTACAAAATACGAAAGTGTAACCCAAAATGTTTTACTATAGATAGAATCTATGCTCTAAAAGGTGACGAGTATAATTTTACCAAATAAAATTATTTGGGTTGAACTTTCGTAGGTTGTAAGTAATTTAATTTTGTTGCTTTCGGTTTAAGTATTGATCAAATAAATCTCAGAAATAAACGTAAATCACTCTCTGTGTTAAATTATAATTCCTTAGCACGTTTCTCGTTGATGAAGACAAAGCATTGCCTGACAGCATATATTACAAGCCGACCAGTGACGTAGCCATGCTAATGGAACCAATGCAGTTGCATTGGGCCCTTGCTCTTGAGGGGGTGGGGCCTTTGGAAGTCGAGGCTCCTTAGATAGCATAATTGTGGGATCCTGTAATGGTGTGGGCCCTCCTCAACCAGCGATTGCATTGAGGCCCAAAGTCTATAGCTACGTCACTGAAGACCACAAATAAGTGATCAGTAATAAGAAGCATATAACATAGTAATTTATAGCCACCCTTCTATGCGTGTATATAAACGTTAAAGCATTTAATAATGTGAAGAAGGAATTTAGAATCTACGACATGACCGGTAATTGTCAAAGTATGTTCTCTTTCAAACAATGCATATGTAAATATGTTGTTTGAAAAGGAATATATCTTGACTTTAGTAATCATCAAGGCATATTTTCTTTCAAACAATACATTTCAATGCGCATTCCGTCCAAAGCGAAAATTACGTGGTTTCTAACAAGTTAATACTGTGAGTTAATTTGAATATTTTTTGATCGCATGGCTATGTATAGTACTCTAAATTGGTTGCGAAATATAGTATTATCTGATCTTTAAATATGAACGTGCATTATTATAAATTTACCGAAATTTGACGAGGAACCATTATACATATATTTAAAATGATTAGTTATATTTTTTACATATTGAAAAGAGAGGAGTAAATATGGGAATGCCTACCAATCAAAATAAAAGGAAACACAAAAGATTAAAGAAGTATATATTAAATTCATTTTTAGCGAAGACATAAAAAATACAGAAAATATATAAACAAAATATTTTGAAAATATTTTTTTCTTTCCTTATTTTGCAAGTGTTTTCCAAGACACTATCTTGTCCAATTTTAAAAATAGAAGCGAATGTAAAACAAAAATTTTAACAACAGAGGAACCTGTCTAAAGTGACCATCTTTGATACTGGAACGAAATATGTCACCATAGATACTTGGTCACAATACAAGACAGATTTTGGTACAGTCATAACTAAGTCCCTACCTCACTTATAAAATGTGGTTACTTAATTCAAGTGGTCAGTTTACCAAGGTATTCAATTTGCTAAGTTCCACTGTATTTTGGAATTAATTTTGGACTTTTCCAAAAACTTGTGTTAAAGTCATTTTGAAAACAGTAATTCTATTGTTTCTAAAATAAGCTGATCATTGTGGAAAATTACTAATCGCAGAATGAAAATGTAAGTATTAAAAAAATGCAGTCATTCGGTTTAGTTAAAATATTATTTATTAAAGGTTTAAATATTTATAGTAATTCGTTAATATGACAAAAAGTTAAATAATAGTAATGAAACATTAAAAAAATTTAGTTCGTCTTTTTGGAGGAGCCGATACACGTTGATGGTAAATTGAAGACTGATTATTATTTTAAAATTGGAAACGCAGTTACAAATACCGTTTCCAAATACAAAAAATAGAATTATATTTATAAAATATATGAAAAACATGAAATACAAGTGTTCCTACTGTAGAAGCTCACAAGAATGCCAATATATACGACACTATATGCTTTCGTTAAAAATAAAAAATAATTACACCATTTTTTTTTACTGATATTTAACCATTATCACTTCTTCTGAAAAATTGATTTCATAGTATGTCTGATAGTTTAATATATATGCACATACAATTAAACCTGTCTATAACGATAGATTATGTATAATAACTGTATTTATCTTTCCTCGGTCTCTTTAGTATTTTTATAAAAAATTTCACTGTACGTATATTTTTTCACCTTTAAGTACAACTTATCTCAGATCATTTGTGAATAGGAATTATTGAACTTGTTGCAAAATGCCAAAATCTTGCAATTCGAAGAAAAAGATAGATACTTGAACCAAACATAAGAAATTTTTATAGATATTTTACCTATATTAGTGTCAATTTTCTATAAGAACTAATTTTGTGATTAATAAGAAAGTGGTAAAAAAAGAAGCAAACAAAAAATGAAACCACGAAGAGATTATGAAAGAAACAGAACTAAAGTTAAAATAAAAATTATAAGAATATTCTTTTTGCAGATACCTGAATTTCTTGAATTGATTTTGGTATATTTGTTTTAATTATCATGATTTTTAATTATTCATGGTAATTAATTACCATGTTTCAGAAAAGGCATAAATCTTCTTAATTAGAAAAATTTGACTAAATATTTTGTTATAGGAATATCGGTTTCCAATTTTTAATAATCTAATACTTATTTATATATTTAATAATTCAATTATATGTTTTCTATTTTTATATAGGTCGAACACTATGCGGATTAAATTAAAACATTTTATAAACGTTTCTTAAACGATTTGCTTAATAATAAAACGATAACATGGTATATGGTGAAACGTCGTGCGAGCTCCTGCCGGTTGTGAGTGGTGGGATCATTGCTCGGATGCAAAAACATTTACTTTTCTTTGCAGACGTTCACCATCATGGCATATGACATTAATATTAATACGCCTAAAAATGTTGATAAAGTGACATAATATGGTTTAGACAACTATTGGATATGTTTTATCTAACAAATCATCCAGTTATTTATTATTATCATGATATTATTATCATGATATTGACAACTATGATATATATAATAATATTCGATATATTGTGATGAAATAAACATTTTATTTTTCCTTACTACAAAATAGACCTAGTTTTGCATTCTTTATTACATAACTAATATGCGGAGAGTCATCCTTTAAACATTTTTATCATTCTCTAACTTCATGCCTTTTATTTTTAAATTTTTAAACTGAATCTTTTTTAATTATTTTCCCTTTCAGTTTTAATACAGGACTGTTTAGAAAAATTGGCATGCCACCTATATTTTGGCGAAATAAAACAACACATTAATGTTTAAATGGCCAATCGTTTCCAAATAAAGATTTTCTCTATTTATTGGCAATATTTTATTTTGTGAATACCTTAAATACTAGACAAATATTTCGTTAATCTGCACATATCGTGACTTTGTGATCTAATTAACCTATACATACAGGTTTGTGCAATTTTTCTGAAAAAACGTTATGATCTGATGATCATCTATTTAGTGGAAATTTATTAGCAAATGCTAAACTTTCTATTATGCAACTTAAAAAAGTAAAAGCTTATTTATTTCTCAATTATTTTACATTTGTGCCGATGTCTATAATAAGCTTGTTTCTCTTTACCTGGTAGTATAGTTCAACAAACTTGTAGGTCATCAATGGTATCGCAATGAAACAGAATAAGTTTATAACCACGCTATTTCAATATATATTTGCCATTTCATTTAGAAATTGAAAACGCGTGTGTGAGTGTGTTTTGTGTGTGTGTTTTGTGTGTGTGATTTTTTCCTAAGGAAACTTTTAAGGGTGCCCGTAAGGAAACTTCGTTTCTTTGTGCGTTCCGCGAACGACGAAGCTTTTCTTTAAATGATCTCATTATTGGCTTTCTCTGAATGAACTTCCTCTTTTATTATAAGAATGGCACGCATCTTCATTTCCGTGTTTTAAAATGCATTCGACGCTTCTTTCAAAACTCAGCTGCTACAAAATGACGTTTTTAAAAGCCATTCTTTTGTGAACTGTAATGCAAAAATTCTTCGTTCCACACTCTTAGGACACTTTGCTGTTTTCATAAGCCAATTTCCACCATAGCGAGTTTTTTATTTGGGATTTTCAACCGTTGTAATAAAATATTTTCCAATTTCCGGCAAAAGAAAATTTGCATTAAAACATAAATTTCAACATGTCGAGGGCCTTGCAAAAGTTGCTTTACTTCGTTTATATACGCGGAATAGGTTTATATATGGGCACCACGTAGTGGTGCCCATATGATAATTTTAGGGGTAACTAAAGGAAATCATTTCCTCTTTTAAGGCTGTCAAGCATTTTGATTAATGTAAAAGACATTAAATATATATTCATACCTGGGACGAATATTCCGGATGTGCTAGGTGTGCGGCACACACCCACAGAAACAAGCAATACCACCGATATTATGTTATTATATTTGGAAATTTATTTATATTAAAATCTCCCATAATTTAATTCAAAATTATATAATTTTAACTTGAATTGGTAATAAAATTTTTAATTGTTAACGAAATTCCTCGTTCCGATGAGAAAAATAAACAATTAAGACGTTTTTATGCGAAAACATAGCATTTCACTTTTATGAAAGAGTCCTGAGAAATCCTTACCGAACACCATTACAATACTTTAACACAGTGGTTCTTAAATTGTGCTCCCCGGAGCCCTAGAGCTCCGCAGGTAATATTTTGGGGCTCTGTGATGAACATTGGCATAAAATATTCAGGAATTGGAAAAATCTTGGCTTTTTAACTAAATTTATTGATCTAGTTTTTATGCAATAATTTTTGCCACCCACGTATATATATATATATAGCTCCAACTACAGCTTTTCTGTTCTTGGAGAAAACGCTATCCAAATCCTGGATTCAAACCAGGGTCCTCGTTTAGCCCGGCGAGACACTCCGGCTAAAAACAAAATAAAATCAGATTATATTTGGGGAGCCATGGCCCCTGGCCTCAGCCTACAACCGCCACTTCTTTCAAACATCGATAACAATGTAATCAACTGTTTACATTAACGTTAATTTTGTAACATGTATAGCATACCCAAACGAAATAGTCACGCAACGCCACTGATGTATACTTATAGTAAACTTATGAATCCCAGACTTTTTCAGTATGGCTCTCGTTCAGAGACACGGAACCTTTCATATAAAATCGAATAATCAATTTCGAGCAATCGCTTTGAATATTGGTGATAAATCTATACATATTTATAAATAAAGGACGTAATTAATATTATGAATAGAGATTCTATAAACTTTTATTTGTTGCAGCCAAATTGAGGGGGTATGAAACCAAAACATATAGCATATATTTAATATTAAAATAATGAAAATTAGAATTTATAATTTTAGATGAAATCATAAACCAGGCATGCGAATTAATATAAATAATATTATATTATACAATTACGACACACTCCTTAAAATACATATTTTCTTTTTACGTTTTCTCCTCTCAAAAACCAAATTAATGAAAATTTATTAGTACCATAATATAATTTCCATTTACATAAAATTCGAAAATTAACGAAACGGAAATGAAAATGATCATTTTTTATTTATTTTTTAATATAACTATTCCGAGGAATATAAGATACACTTATATATTATTTTATGACATTTTTATTATGTTTAAATAATAAATTTTCATATCGTCAATTGAAGTTGGCATCTTATAATTACGTATTCAGAAACTTGCTCAACAAAAACCAACATTATCGTTTCCGGGTGGGTTTGAGTATACATTCCACATTTTCTTCTGTTCGATTAAACATTTAGACAATACGTATGCAGCAAATACGAAGATTTAGGTTGACAGGACATTTCACTAATTCCACCCTTAATCCCCCTAATTTGCTAGCGTTAACGATCTTCGCTTAATTTTCTTCTTTTCTATCACCAGTCAATATTGTTTGTCGATAACAAGCTGACTTAATTTTTAAGTAAATATAAAACCACATAAAAAAGAGAAAAAGAGATATATTCATATATTTTACGTCAGATCAAGCTAAAAATTAAGACAGATTTATTTAGACAGATGTATGATACAGATTCAGACAAATATATGAAAACCCAGCATGCGTCTTATTAATGGTGATATGAAAGATATTTAATATCTATATTACGCAAAAACGTTTTTTATATTAAATATGTTATACTCAATCTTATTACTCCCACAATTTCCACATTATTTAATTTCCTAAAATGGTAGCATTCTGTGTCAATTCCAATAGATTATAAACGATAATATTCGTCATTATGTGCGCTTTTATATGTATGCATACATATATGCATTTTATACAATTTTTTTCAGCTTTCTGAAATTAGTTCATCGATATTAAAATTTATGTAAATTAAATTTCAAAATAAAGAAAGGCGAAATTATTTGTAATTTAAAAACATTCAAAAACTATTTCTTATGTGAGAGCATTGCGTTTAAATTTAATTCATTAAGTAACACATAAAAACGATGGAAAAAAAACGATGGAAAATATAAGCTTGGAGAAATTTTGTGAAAATATAAGAACAAATTTTTTTATATATACGAACATAGTGTTTATACAGTATTTTGATGCGATCTGAATGGTCCTCTCCTAGCATTCTTTGGACATGAATAAATATATGTCAGAATCTTTTTCTGAAAAGATTTGTCAAGAATCTTAATGCAGTAGAACTACTTTTAACGCAAACTATTTTTATGATAAAATGTTTCCTGAATCCCCGTCAAGTTATATAGAAACTCCTGTGCTTTTAGTTTTTAACACAAAAAATATAGCACAAAATACCGTTTAATCAAGAACTGATAATTAATGGCTCTTAGAAAATTTTCTCCGCTTAGTACGAACAAAACGCTTTTCTCTAAATATATTAGGCAATTTTTCTACGTTCTTGTCTTCCTTCGAAATCGGGAGTTATACTTTAAATGGGATACCTTTCGTTCTAACAAACTCAGAGTTTTGTGGGTCTCCAGGCTAGAAATATTTAATTGTTTGCTGTATATCAACACAAAATTCATATTAAGACAAAATTGAAGGCCGGTACACGGCCCTATGTAGCGTATATTTTATAGCGTGTATTTATAATGGTTTTATACTAGATTCCTTCAACGTGTAAGAATAAATCTCAAAGCGCAGAACTGTCGAGTTTAGCAAAAAGCTAGAATTTCTAAACGATGAGAATTATGCAAAATTAAATAAAAGAGAAGTTGAACTAAAATTTGCGATCTCTAAGCGTGTTTTATCCACGATTTTCAAACAATCGAATGTACTTATGTATTTAATCTGTTTCAGCCTTCTTATAGAAAATAATTAGAATTGCTAAAAACAAAGAGGTTGAAATAGAGCTGATGAGATAGATCAAATAAATTAGAGCACAAAATCTGACACTCACAGGTTCAATTATCGCATCCAAGCAAACAAGTAAAGGCCTTCCATTATGCAAATACTCTTGATGATTCTAAACATTTTACAGGATACAGTGCCGGACTTAGGTATCGGCAAAATAAGTTTGTGTCTAGAGCCCACAGACGTATTAAAAAGTTCTAGAAATATTTAAGTTTAAGTGTTATTTGAATTTTTTTGTTTACAAGTGTTATTTGATTTTTTTTTTGTTTACAAGTGTTCGAGAAACTTTTCTTATTTATAAATGTGGATGCTGAAGGTAATGAAATTTAAAAGAAAACCCTCGCGTGTATAATTGACTACATATATGAAGTCCATATTTTGAGGTATCCATTCAATATTTCTTGTTTAGGTCCATAAAAACCATAAAAACGATAAACTTAATACTACATCGTCTTTCTCTCTCTCTCTCTAGATGGATACAGAGTTCAACGATAGGCATACAGTAATATGCAATAATGTTTGTAGTATAGTAGCCGGAATAAGAGACAATAAAATTTCTTGAAGAAAACTTCCCCACGATTTTGTAGAAATATGCAGTATTTAATATATGTAATGCCTATCCGACTACAATTTTGTTTCGATCACGTTTTCTAATAGTACCGTATCTCAAAAAGGGCTAAAATATTCGACTACAATTTTCAGTATGCAACTTTAAGTGAACTATTACAATTTGAATTTTTTTCTTGAAACAGTATGTTATCCCGAACAAATAACTGTTCCCTAATACATGATAGTATGCACATTAGGGTGGGTCGAAAATCAAATTTTTTCAAAACGAGGGACTGTACCCCTCTCATAATTTGTGGTTTGGCATGGTAAATAAAGCGAAAAAATTTGAAAAATGTGGCTCCCCAAAAGGGCCAAACTTTCGGTATTTTTGACGGTATTTTTGACAAAAAGTTCGAAAAACGTGATGAAATCCAGAGCTGTATTTTAACAAACAATAACCATGTCAGTTGATGTTTCATCGAATCTTGGATTATAGATAGAAGCATATCGATGCATAAAATCTACTTCCAAAATAAATTAAAAGTCAGAAAAGTAGCCGAATTTGGACAATTTTCTTGTTTGACTCGGGCGTCGAAAATAAGCATCGACTTAATTTTGGACACTTCTTAGCTAGTTATAAACTACACAGGACTCATAATGAGGTGGTGACTGCGCTTCGAGTCCAACCCGTGCCCCCTCCCCCCCACCTCTAACGATTAGAGCTTAAAGAAATTACTCCTCCTTGAAGTCTGTCTTACTCAAATTTTTTCATCATTTTGCGGTCCAGGATCCTAGCTCCAATAAAATCATCTCGAGCTGTGGCACCGCAGACGGTGACTCAGGCTTCCGTCACCAACTTTACAGTTCTTTCAACTGCCTGGGAATGACAGGGTATTTCAGAAGGCGGAATGTTGCGATATTCATCACCCTTTACAAGTTCCTCGAGTTCTTCATCAGTCCAGTTGAGTGTAAATGGAGGCTCAGACTCAGTGCAGTCACGCCAGTTGATCAGATTTATGTAATCGTCACACTCAAAGTTAAGATTCGGGATTATGAATTTCCTGATGTTATTTGCATGGGTTGCAGATTTTCTGGTTTGAAGAATACGCCTGACAGCAAGCTCGTGAGCGCGAACATGCTCTTCACATAACGTTGCTGCAAGGAGATTTTCGGGATGTGCGAAGTAAGCGTTCTGAAAACTCTTGTGAATAACTTTTTTGAGATCATCCTCCAAGTGTTGAGAAAACCTTAGACTTCGCTGTAGATTTTTTGGTCCATCCTTATATTTGTGATTACGTTTAATTGCACACCATGACGGATCATAGACTCCCATTATAAAAGTGGCAAGCTTCACTAGTTGCGCCAACTTTCCGAGAAACCTGTTAGTGAGACTGTGAGAACATTCTCCATTATACACAGCTTGATGCATTTGTAACATATAAAGCTGGTCTGTGCTCAGATTTGATATCTCTACCGTGTTAAAGATGCCATTAATGCATTCAAATTGTACAACTGGTAGCTTCTATTCGTCTGCCAGAAGACTTTTTCCAATTTGTTCGGAAAACTCGGAGGGCCCTGAAGTATTTCCGTCCAAAGTTTCCATGAGGCGGGGAAGAGGTAGTTTATTGACATGGAGCTGGCATATTATCCAATGTACTGATCTTTGCAACTTCTGCTCAATTAGCCGTATCACTCCGGCATTGTTTCCGGTATTGGTTGCCTCGCCATCGCTACCAGTAAATGTAAGATTTTAATGCATTTAACATTGGAAAATAATAAATCATGAAATTATACTCGAATAAACCATCATCCCACTTTACTGCGACTATTCCTATTACATTAACCGGATTATCGTGAAATTAAAAAAATACCAAAATTGTCCAAATTCGGCCACTTTACTGACCCTTTAATTTATTTTGGAAGTAAATGTTATGCATCGATATGCTTCTACCTATAATAAAAGATCCGATGAGACATCAATTGACGGGGTTATTGTTTGAAGCAAGTTAAAATACAGCTCTGGACTTCATCACATTTTTCGAACTTTTTGTCAAAAATACCGAAGTTTTGGCCCTTTTCGGGAATCTTAACATATTCAGACACATTTTTCAAACTTTATTTACCATGCTAAACCACAACTTTTGAGGGAGTACAGTTTCTCATTTCGAAAAAATTTTATTTTCGACCCACCCTAAGGCACATGTAGTAAAACAAGTATCATTCGAGTCATTTACTGTACATAATATGGACTTTAAACGTACGCATATGAAACTTTTATTTTTTTATAGGGTAAATAATAGGGATTTAATAAATAACTTACTAGGAAGATACAAGAAGTGCGTGCCGTCCATTTTGAGGAGAATGGTATCATTTAAAAGCTCATACAGTGGAAATGAAAAAGTCAATGCAACTACTTATCGCAGGGCAACAGCTTACGGGATACGAATAAATTTCGGCGAATACAAAAGACTAAAAGAAGAAAAAGATTTGATCTGCTGCCCTTAGCCAACGAAATCAAGCTAAACAAGGGGTTAAGATGCAGCGTCTGATGGCATGTAAAAGGAACATCAGTAAATTGGGAGAAAATATAAATGTTGTATTTTTTCCTTTCAACAATACAAAATATGTCCAACCACTCGATGTCAAAACTTTCCATAGCTACAAGTATCTAGTTCAAAACACGTCGAGTATTCTTCCGCTTGCCGGACCATGTGTGGTGAAGAAAATTTGACACGAAGGAAGGACAACTTCAGTCAAAAGTTGTCGTGTTCTGATGTTGATAGTCAAATGTTTTCGAAACAACTTTTTATAACGTATATTAGTAATTGACTACACCAATAAATTTTATGTAATTATTTCTTCCACATCCTTTATTATTGTGAAACCCACCTCTTTCACAGATTTGAAGTCGGGAATGTTTATTTCAATCACCGCATTTTAGAAGGCATACTGGTGCATGGTGTCAAATACGGATCATTTGGTTATGAACCACTTGGCGCAATTTGGCAACACATTCTTGGCTTGTTCACCACATATGATCAGGTGAGTGGAAGAACACTAAAGCATGCTCTTGACTAATTGGTTCCAGTCAGGAAAAGTCATTAAACGAGTAACAGATGTTATTTCGTAGTGTTAAGATATGGACGAAAGCCCTATATTTTCTCCCAATTTACTGATATCCATTACAATTTTACATACTGCATTTTAACCCTATGTTTACTTTTTTATTGATTAGAAACATTAGATTAAATTAGAGTAAAAAAAAAGAAGAAACGTTGAATATTTTGCTTCTCCTTTTACTCCTTTGCATTCGCTGAAATTTTTCCATATCTTGTAAATGGTTTAGCTGTGATGGGTACTTTTCTTGTACTATTAGCTCTTCACTACTTTTCCAAGGACACCACCTTCATTGAAATCGAGGAGTTGAACCTCTTACACTACCCTAGGTAAAAATACTATCCTATCCCTTCCGAAAAACGCGATTTGCCGTTAACACGAATAGATTTTTTGTCCTCTCCCCCTATAGTATTTGTGTTTAAGAGATTTAATTGTGCATGTAATTAAATTTTATATTCAAGTATAATGCGCTTATCATTTCCAGTCGGGGTTCCTTTACGCATGCTAAACCAAGATATAAATCGGAGCATCGCAAATCAAATTTAAGTTTTTATAAATAGTTAATAGTGTTGGACATTCACTTGCCACAAAAAATAACTATTATAAAACTTTGGCTCTTTGCGATCCAGGAAACATATAAAAAATAATAAAGCAAAGAATATATCTGCTGAGAACATACCCTTAAACGAAGCCCAACAACGATTGTAGACAAGCCATAAAAGAGGAACATAAAAGAAAGAAGTAAGATGGTAGATCAAGAAATATGAGAACTGTAATAAACGAATCTAAAGAAGGGGGAATGCGTGAGAAGAATTCAAGTGTCAGGCAGGAAACCACGGTTTTGGAGGCCCTAAAATTCTCTAATACTTAGCGAGAAAAAATAAGAATTTTATATCTATATTTGTATAAAACAGATTAAACTATATATTCAAAAGTATGGTTCTCGATCCTAAACTATTAGACTACCACGTCGTCTTCAGATAACTTTGTTACATCCTCTCTGTCCATCACAGAGACGTATAATTGAACAATTGGGATTTAAGTAACTTTCAAAAGGTTCTCGCGTTTATGCGTAGTTCGGTGTTAAACATAACAATGCGTCAACGTACCTTTGGGGAACATAGGCCCAATTTAAGGCCCTCCGTTTTACATCACTGCTCCCTCATCTCGAAAATTCTCTTTCGGAAATAAACGTAAAATAAGTTAATTCTATTTAAGCCTTCTCCAAGCTTTGCGGTTGTAACACAACAATAAAACTAACTCTCATTCAACGAAATAGACATTTGGAGACAAGATTGCAGGTGCCATAACGCAATGGCTTGCTAAACCATAAAAAAAGGCTCTCTTTCCTTCGTAATGGTGCGCTGAGCTATAAGCTTGTATCCTTTTTTCTCTGCTTTTATCTCCTTTTCCCTCCCAGACGTGTCTTGTATTATAAACAGACATTACGACCAAACCTCTGTGTGTTTCATAAAAATGCTACAGTGGGTAGCGTGATCATAACAATCCAGCGAAATAACGGGTAGTAGAAAAACATTTGGGATTTTCAGAGACTTCTCTGATACCGCTGTCGTTTAATCCATCTGCCGTAAAGAACTACCTATTGCAAAGTTGATAGAAGGAAGCTTAAACTAAAAACTAACATTCCATTTAAGAAACAGAAATAAAAAAATGGATGTTTCCTTTAAACCTTAAATACAAAATTTTATTTCGTTCTCATATTCTACATTTTATGCCTTAAACAGGTAAACAGTCAACTGGTAAAATTGGTAAAGAAAATTCGTATCATATGAAATAAAATCAAAAAAGGTAGTGAACATAGAGATAGGAGGACGGGAAATTAAATAACGTAAGGAGAAGCAAAAATTTAAATTAAGTATTTTCCATTTTTATTTTAAATCTTTCTCAAAATTGTGAAGGAAATTATCTATGGAGACCAAAACAGAGCTTCCAAAGGAAGACACTCATTATTCAAAAATCTATGTTGCTTTAAACTTAAGTAAAAAAAAAAATATTTTTATAACTAGTAAAATTTAGATACTGGTCGGAATATACAAAATACAGAAGAAGAGTTAAAAACATATAACTTTTGCAAAAATAGTAAAATATGACATTACCCTCTTTAAATAAAATATAGTTTTATCTTATTTTGTATTTCGTATACTCGAAGCAGTGACAAAATTTTACTAGCCATGGTAAAACCTGGTCAAACTAGTTAGGATTTTGGTGTTTATTCATCATCGTTACAAATAGCAACGAGCCATGAACTACAAATAGCAACTAGCCATAAACTACAAAAAAATAGAATGCTATTTAAAAAAATAGATCACGAGTATATTACTGTAGATGCTCTTGTTAAAAAATGACAGGTCCCCGGTAAAAAATAAATTCAACAAATTCCCAACAAATCATATAGGTACCGAAATACAATCAAACAGAAATTTATCTTTTTTTAAATTAATGTTTATTGTTTATGTGTTTATTATTTTCAGGAATTTTGTTTTAAACTCTTGTTTAAGACGTACAAATATTGGTAAGACAAATAGGGGAAGGAACAGACAATACAAAAATTATGATAATAAAAAGGATTTGAATTCATATGTATGCAACATATATATGTGTTTAAATTTCGGACTTATATTTGAAATACATGTACATATATTATATATCGTCTATATTATGTTACATATCATATTCATAATATTTTTAAATGAAATTATGTTATATAATATTTCCATACCATCTCAGAAGACGTTCAAAAACCACAGAAAAACAATTTTCAGGAAAAACAATTTTCAGGAAAAACAATTACAGAATAATAAATATTGAATTAATTTCTTTCACCATTTCTGTAATATTATTTTAGATCGGGGTCTTCAACATTTCTCAGTCTAGGGGCCAATATTTCTTATTCTTGTTAGCCCGCAGGCTGCTCTACTGTACCAGTAATACTCAGACTGAGCAAAGACGAATCCGGTGGTACGCCACCAGCCTTTCCCATCAACCTTTGTTGTCGTTGTTTCTAAGCTCTCTACAGGGTGTTCGGTAACTATCGCATAAACTCCCTGCCATGCGAATCTTTGGATAATTTTAAGACAAAATTGAAGAGGGACGATTTTTGATTGAGGACTTCGTTTATGAATTATATCCATTTCAAAATTTGTATCTAAAAGCCAATCATGCTCCAAGATAGCCTGCTTTTACGTTGTTTCATCCTGTAACAAAACCCATGGCTCTTGGTTTCCCAATCTCCACCATAAAACGAATTTAACTCGCTATGAGAAAGAATTTCTTGGTCACGTGCTATTTAAATTTAGGTCTCAAATTTCAGTCGGTCCTGCCTTAGAATTAAGAACTGTTTTTTCTTGAAAGTGTTCAGCTTGAGAGAAAAGTTACGCATGTGCGAAATGCAGTTACGTAGCTAATTCGTAGCTAATTACATAGCTCTTCCATCACCTATGGCTCTTGGATCACTCTAATCGTTCATGTTTGTGGTTTTCAATTAAAGGCGGTTTCTTTAAAAAAATGATATAACGTATGTATTATCTTTTTGCAACAATACTTTTCGATATTTTCACGTCTTGGAGGTAACTTATTTTTCAGATAGACATATGACCATCAACTCTGGATTTCTGTATCAATAGCTTCATTCAGGGAGGAATGTTATTACGTAGTCCAGTTCGCTTCTGTGGTGAATGCTTTTTGTTTCCCCTTAAAATGCTATAAATAGAAGACGTTTTAACTGCATTAAAATTACGAATAATTTCATTCCTTCTTTTCGGAATGTCCAGATATGAATTGTCTCACCAGAAGCTATCTCCTCCCCTCGTGGTATTTTCGAAAACATCCTTGACCCGTTTCGGATTTTATTTTACTTGATCACCTACTTATGAAGTTCTGACCAGGTAAATTTACATAGTGCCCTGGTTTTTTTTTTTCTGGCATTTTTCAAAAATTCCATATAATTCTGGTAAATATTTTTAAACTCATTTTCTTTAAATATCAATACATGTAAAAATTAAGTATATTCATTAAATTTTGTCTAAAACTGCAATTTCTTTTGGTTTCAAAACTGTTTTAATGAATTCAACAAATTTTAAATATTTAAAAAATTAATTCGTGTTTCTGTGTTTCCATATATTTATGAAACACACTGTAGAAAGTCAGGTCAAGCTTTTGCTATCGTCCGAAACAAACCGTCGAATAAACTTAGTAACATTGTCCAAGATTATAAATGTTCAATAATAATACTGAAAATCATGTTATCCTTTACGAAATGAGTAAAAATGCATTCAGTGTATGCAGAGTGATCAATAAGAAACTTTCTCTATGAACGGAACTCTAGTGAATGCATTTTTGGGACAACTGGGAATAATTTCGAGATTTATATTTTAATATACATGGGCTCCAAATATATAGTAGTAAACAGTACTTGTGTTCGGCTAAAGTGCTGGAATTCGGGAAATCTCCAACGGTAGCACTAGCTTCTTTTTAAAAAACTTATTGCGAGCAGAATGCGCAGAACGTATAAAAACAGTTAAGCCATAATTTTAGGCTAAAAATGACTGAAAAATAGTACTTTAAAATGCTCTGAAAAAGCGTAGAAAAAAACAAAATAAAAGAAAGGAGAACATTTGTTAAAATAAAACGAGACACGGGCTGAGAGAGATACGACCCAGAATTTCGTTTGCAACCTTTTCACTCAAAGTCTCCATATTAGAAAAGACAAAAGCTTTATTAGATTTCAACAAAAAAAAGATCTTTAAGGCAAAATGTCTTGGCATGAGCATCTTCGAAACAACGGCGTTGATAGGTCTTTCATTCTGTGCAGTAGTTAGATATGAACTCTATAACAAAAAAAAATCGACGCACCAAGAAGGGGTTGTCCGATTGCGATAAAAATTGGTGGATATGAAGAACATACATAGAAAAAGAAAGGATTAAAATTTCAGAACAATTGAATGATTTATTGCAGAGTTTGACCGTTACAAAGGGAGGAAGTCAATAAGGCGTTGGTCCACCTCTGGCCTGGATGCAAGCTGTCACCCGGCGTGGCATAGACTGATAAAGATCCCGGATGGTGTCCTGCGGAATTTCTTGCCAAATTGTCTCCAACTGTCGGGCTAAATCGTCAACATTCCGGGATGGTTGCAATCGCCTTCCCATAGCGTCCCAAATGTGCTCTATGGGAGAGAGATCAGAAAACCTAGCTTGCAAAGGAAGTGTTGGGCAAGCTTGAAGACAATTCATAGCAACACGTGCCGTGTGCGGCCGGGCATTGTCTTGTTGAAACGTAAGTCCAGGGTGTCGCAAAAGGAACGGTAACACAACCGGTCGTAGAATGTCGTCTACGTACCGCTGTGCTGTAAGTGTGCCAGAAATAACCACCAAAGGGGTCCGGCTATCAAAGGAGATGGCATCCCAGACTATAACACCCTGTTGTGGGTATGTGTGGCGTGCGATAGTAAGGGCAGGATCCCCACGCTGCCCTGGACGTCTCCAGACACGTCTGCGGTTGTCGTCAGGACACAGTTGGAAACGGGACTCGTCACTAAAGACTATACGTCCCCAGTCAGCTCAGTTCCAAGTTGATCGAGCCCGGCACCACTGTAATCGGACTTGACGGTGTAAAGGCGTGAGAGGTAAGCGGCGTAACGGTGGGCGCGAGCGTAAATTCCGCTCTCTCAGTCGTCTGCAGAGGGTCATGTTGGACACATGTGTGCGGGCCACACGTTGGATAGTTGATAACGACGAATCCGGTGCTGTGACAGCTGCTCTGACAATCGCTCTGTCTTCCCGTTCTGTTGTGGCCCTAGGTCGACCGCTGCCGTCCCGACGCTGACATCTGCCGTTGTTGACCCACTCTTGCCAGCACCGTCCAATCGCCGCATCGCTTCGACCCACATGTCCAGCGATTCTTCGATTCGTCCAACCAGCCTCTTTCAATCCGATAGCACAACCTCTTTCAAACTCTGACATATGCTCGTAATGAGCACGAATCTTTCGGCGAGGCATTGTTACAGTCGACGTAAGATATCCGCAGTCAAAATGCAACAGAAATTTTGACCACATATTGAGAATCGCTCCTTATATACACCTGCTGAATGCGCAGTTCCGATGCGCTGGAGTTCCCGCTATTCATTCATTGGACACCAAATTTTAATCATTTGCATGTTCGGTCAAAATGTCGTTCTAAACGAAATTTCATTATAATCGGACAACTCTTTCTTGGTGCATCGATTTTTTTGTTATAGAGTGCATTAAAGATGGGCCGAGACAACTGATTTGAATCGCAAAGAAGGAAGGGGGCAGCCACACTTCAGTTATCCCACAGGACATCTCGTTCTGTACACAGCGGCAGGAGGGCCACTGTAGTTAACATTGCCCATAATTTCAATCTTTGCAAAGGGACCAATGTGTCCGAATCCCAAAATACAACATATGCTTCTGGATGTGGGTCTTAGCAGCCAAAGACTCATTTGTGCGCCAAACGTGGCATTTGTGTTTTGGTTAATCGATGTACATATGTGCTATTTATTTATAAATTAGTTATGGTTATTTTATACCTCATTTATACTATGAATATTTTTAGTTAATTGTTATGCCCATAATAATGGCTGTTTTACACTTTTCCTCCCAGATTAACATACATCGGAAGTGCACATCGACGGAGAAAAATGAACATACTTTATATATATATATA
>QLNU02014802.1:95631994-95661521 GCA_006491805.2 Dysdera silvatica
GTATGTATGTATGTATGTATGTATGTATGTATGTATGTATGTATGTATGTATGTATGCATGCATGCATGTATGCATGCATGCATGCATGCATGCATGTATGTATGTATGTATGTATGTATGTATGTATGTATGTATGTATGTATGTATGTATGTATGTATGTATGTATGTATGTATGTATGTATGTATGTATGTACTTATTATGTATGTATTTTAATGTATTTATTATGTATGTATGTGTGTATGTGTGTGTGTGTATATGGGGGATATATTAAATAAAAAGCATGAAAGAATAGATTGTACATATAAATATAATATTTGTATTAGTAAAAGAATGCATTATCTTTTGATAAATTATCCATATTTAAATTACTCGTAATAAAACGAATTGTAATTATAAATAAATAATAATAATTAATAAAACTAATTGTAAAATTTGAATTATGAAATTTTTGTGAAGCTATGTATAAATTTTAACCATTTCTTTTTAAATTTCTTCTTGACATTCGAGAAATATGTTTAAACTTCTTGCTACATATGAACAAGGCCCGGAAAATTGCGGCGAACCGAATTCACCAGACAAGAGCGGTATTTGCTGGCCTCAAGAAGAAAACTTTGAAACGTAGTAGGGAAAAAAGTTTTCCTATTCACTAACTACAAAATTCTAGTTGCCACTGCCAATCGTTCAACCTGATATGTTGAGCCCTGCTTATGAAAATAGACGGTTGAGTTAATGATGCAAAACCTATTGGCGTAGATATATCATAGCTCAAAAGTTCATGGAATATCATCATTTTACCAGTTATAGGTTGCTCAAACTTAACACGAAACCTTCTCCACTGTAAAACTTGCACAAAGATCTATTTAACGTAACATGACTTCCTATCAGACGAACCCGCTCCGTTTATTTTTACCTAGTACAATCCCATCTCACCTAATGCCGTAACGTTTTGTCAAAAACAGTTCAATCTAATATCCGTAAAATTGAACAAATTTAATTACATATATTAAAATTATTGAACTCAAAGGTTGTCAATAACAGAGCCAATCTCTGAACTTTTTTGCCATATTACCCTTTCCTCTAATTGCACAGTCCCGAATGTACCTTCTCATGTACAAACGTATTCACAAAGACCGATACTCAAATATTATTCAAGTTCGTCCATGTAATGATCGTTATCCCTCCAGATCCGGCAGAAGCCTTATCCCATTACAATCCATCTCTCATTACTTACCTGATCCTATTGACTCTCAAGGTCCCATGATTTGGAACCTTCTCCCAATGAGTCTGACTAATATTCAGAGCGAGCATCTGTTTAAATTAATTCTAAATAAATACTTATTATCCACATGCTAATGTTTAGTTTCTTTTATTTTGTTTTACGCAACGAAACAATACAGAGTTTCACCAGGAGATTCCATAACAAAAAGTTATTTCGACACTGGCGTAAGGTTTAAAAACACGACGTTTCGGGAGCCAACTGCTCCCTTTGTCAAGTGAAGGCAGAATGAAGAGTTCGTGAAAGTCCTAAGCTTATATACCCGCATGTTGGGAATCCCCATCTGACGCCATTTGGTGCGGAGCATTTCCAGCTGGGGAAACCCCAATCGGGGAAACCCTCGCCGGGAAAGCCCCCGCACCCGACGATGTCAGATGAACACCCCCAACTCGAGGTTTTGCAAAAATCCTGTAAGGTTCTGGTAGAGGTTTTGCGATGTTTATTGCACGACTCCTCAAACCGTAGGTTTCCCATGATTCCAGAAAAAGTCTACTCCCCAGATTCGTCACATTCTGATGTAATATTTTCATCGAATGCCAATCTGGTTCGTGACCCTCCCTGAAGACATGTTCAGCCAACTGGTTTGAATCGTCTCCCCTAGCTACCGCACGCATATGCTCCTTCCCTCGTAGACGTATCGATCTTCCCGTCTGTCCAACATACACCTTGTCACAGTCTCCACACGGTATTTGGTAAATAGCACCAGATTTTTCCTCCTCAGGGACGCGATCCTTAACTTTAAGTAATAGATCACGCAGGGTGTAGACAGGTTTGTAGTAGGTCTTAACATTCACACAACTGAGAATTCGAGACAGCTTTTCTGAGACACCCGCCACATATGGCAAAACCACTGATGTCTTCCTAGTCTCATCCTCTACATTCCTGTTTCCACCACTAACACCACATTGGTTACGAGCGATAAATTTAGTCGGGTAACCGTTCTTTTTCAACACGCTTTTGTTGCGTCGTAATTCAACATTGCGAAGGTCATCATTACAACAATGTGTAAAGGCTCGTCGGTGCAAGGCTCTAATGACAGATGCTTTGTGTGATGCCGGGTGATGAGAACGAAAGTCAAGATACCTATCAGTATGTGTTGGTTTCCTAAACACCGTAGTCAACAGTCGCCCATCCACATCTCTATTTATCCGAACATCTAAAAAGGGTAATGAACCTCTATCTTCTTCCTCTAACGTAAATTGAATATGAGGGTTCAAGCTGTTCAAATAGAGATGAAAATCAGCAACTGAAGACCTTGGTAGGATAACAAACGTATCATCGACGTATTGCTTCCACACCTTGACACAGTAAATTCACTCATCTAAAGCACTGTTTTCAAATGCCTCCATACACAAATTTGCCACCACACTCGAAGCAGGTGACCCCATCGCCGTACACCTCTTCTGTCGGTAAAATCTACCCTTGAAGCCGAAAACCGTGGAATTCAAGCAGAACTCTAACAGGCAATATATCTCTTCCGGACTAAGGCTAGTTCTTTCTTCCAGGCTTCCATCATGCCTCAGTCGCTCCAACGCTGTTGATACCGCCAAATTTGTTGGAATACAGGTGAAAAGTGAAACAACACTAAAAGGCACCATAGCATCATCGGGAGCGATTTTTACGTTTCTGATAGAAGAAATAAACTCCTCAGAGGTAGACACCGACTGTCCAGAGGGTCCAACAAGAGGAGATAGTATACCTGCAAGATATTTAGAAAGTGCATATGTTGGCGAACTACAAAAACTCACAATAGGTCTAAGAGGAATATCGTGTTTATGGACTTTTGGGAGTCCATAGAACAATGGTATTCTTCCAGACGAACAACGGAGTCGCGAGTAAAGTTTCTCATCCAGTTTCGACTCTTTGTGAAGTTTTAGCAGGCAACCATTCATCTGCCTCTCAATACAACCAGTAGGGTCTTTATCTACAACGGAATAGGTATCGCCATCATTTAAAAGTGACATTACTTTATCATCGTAAACCGACCTATCCATCACAACAGTAGTACGACCCTTATCTGCCGGTAAGACCACAACCTTTTTACTGTCTTTGAGAGCCTTTCTAAGCGACGCCTAAGTGATTGTGAAACTTCTATGCTGTCATGTAGTTTAAATTTTGCGCCTATGCCCTCGTCGATTACGGGTTCAAAAATCCTTTCGGCTATTGAACCGCTCTTGTAAACATGACGGAGGATAGGTGTGCTGAAGTGCGTATAGAAGTTTCAAGATTGCTACTCGAAAGTAAGGCACTTGTGGATAATCTTTCTGTTCCTGAACGGAAAGCCCTGAAGGCGCGCAAAGACAGTGAAGAGGTTGTGGTTTTACCGGCAGGGTCGTACAATGATTGTGATGGATAGGTCAGTTTACGATGATAAAGTGATGTCAATTTTAAATGATGGCAATACCTATTCCGTTGTAGACAAAAAATCGTACTGGCTGCATTAAGAGGCAAATGAATGGTCGCCTGCTGAAACTTCACCGAGAGTCAAAACTGGATAAGAAATCAATGCTTAATTTATTTCATTGTATTTTTACATATCAGTGTTTAATTTCTTCTATTGTGTTTTACATGTCAAAGTTTAATTTATTTCTTTACGTCCTGTTTGTCAAAGTTTAATTTATTTCTTTACGTCCTGTTTGTCAATATTTAATTTCTTATATATAGCATGTCAATGTTTTTTCTTATTTATAGTTTTTTCGGAGTGCTATGTTTTTAAATACTTTAATAACTGAGGAGTGGTCGGAACACGTCAGCTAACCTTTTGTCTGCTATTTCCCGGTCATCTGTCAGGCACTTTCCAATCTCATATTATTTTCATACTTGCATGCACTTTTTTAGGTTGCCTGTAAATAAATATTGTTATTATTATTATTATTGTTATTATTGATATAAGGATATTTTCAGGCCATGCAAATCTATGATGTGTTTTATGTAACAGCTATTAAAATACATGCCATGTCTCCAACATGTCACAGCTCTCCGTTTAGAACTTTAAAGAGAACACAATGGAAAAGTATTTACCCTATCTAAGAGCTTAAATATATTGTGGACGAACAAGGACGACTCAGATTACAGATTAAACCGGCCTATAACCAACCGAAGCGAATTGTGTATTGTCGTATCATAGAACTAATTTAATTTAGGATCATTACCACCAGCAAATTAGTCCGTTCAAAATGACTTCGGCAGAATCTCATGTCAAGCTTAATCTCCCATTCGATACTTATGTGTTGTCTGGATGTTCGATCGTACAGGAGAAATTACAGTCTTCCGAAGGATTATCTCAAATCCATGTTATCTATTTTTCTAACACTGCTATCTTTTTTTATTTGGGTGTTTGTGTGATGTTAACCTCATCCTACGATTTGTAACTTGCATTTCAAAGACGCCAATTAATCTTGGTGTTCTTGAGAAGAAAGCTCCGCCTATAACGCAGTGGCTACTTTTCTTAATTCACCTTCAACTGCACAATAACGTAACCTGATCTTTGAGTTGTTAATAAATAATAAGAGAATTCAAATATAAGATATATTTTTGTTTCAGTTTTCAACAGCATGCTGCCATTTTCTAATCATATATTACCAAACATAGTTTCCTTAATTTTAAATTCGGGGAAAGGAACATGGGAAGTGCACATTACTTTAGGAAAGAAGAATCTAAATTTTATAAAAAAAAAATTATTTTACATTATTTCATAAATTTATATATATATATATAAATTTCCTCCTACGTTTATTTATTTACAAATAGATTAAATAAATGAGCAAACAATATATAATTAACCATATAATGGCAAATATAAAAACAAATATTTGTTTACAGATGCCTCAGGTTATTAACGTTACTCTTTATATATACGAATTGCGGACTTTTCACAAATTTTTAACAAATATTGTTTTTTGGGTATAATATTTGGCTACTGTTTTTGACACTAGAGTTTAAACTCGAGCTCATTTTTTGTTTTGTAAAAAAGGAAAAAGCACCCTCCTTAACTGGAGTCGAACTGGAAACCTTCTGTATGAACCAATACTTCTTCAACCTGCTCTGGAACTAAACGAAAAAGTAACAGGAACGTTACTGTGCTTCTTCGTATATAAGGTTTGTAAGATATTATTACCCTTCTCAGGGTTAACACATTTGGCAACTGGTCAACACATCAAGCTACTGGGACACCATTTTATAGTTTTTGGTGGGGAATTGAGACAGCTAATAATATTTTGAAACTTTCGTTTAAATTTGAATTAATGCTTTTTCTGTAAAGAAGAAAAATAGCATACAATACTTGATTGTATGCTTGGCTCTCATGCATTGTGTTAAAGATCCACGAGAGCGTCCAAAAAATGAAGGTTAGCGGAACCTTTAACTACTGGTGAGAAAATTAAGCTACTTAATTCAGTAAATAAACCATAAAAGAAAATCGATAGAGGACCTATCTGTAGTCTGAGGTAAAGCCTTGATAGCAATAAAAAGATTATAAAGCCATTGAATTTGATTTGGCTTGGCGAAAACTCACTCTCATTAATCAACCAAGAGTTAAAGACAATCCTAAGCAGTATGTAACAGTCTCAATCAGGATCAGATAAGGCAGACTAATAACCGGGGCTGGGCCGTTACTTGTTTAAATGCAACTCGTTACAATTACCGTTCGTAAAAAATAATGAAATATTTGTAAAATTACTAAATTACAAAAGCAACACATTACAATTACTTTTGAGATTACCTTTTACGACAAAATTCCTTATTTACAAATGTTTTACAAAATAATGTAGGAATTAATAAATGAAAGACTATTTAGCAACTTTATTGCACAGTTATAAGAAAATCGATCTACTTGTGGTATAGCAAATGCTTCGTCTCCAAATTTTGTCATTTACGTTGCTACGATTGGGGAGAAAACACAAAATACCAGAACTAAACAAACTTTCAACAGCCGCGCTGGCTGGCAACGGCGTATTTTGTTCTACAAACATGCTTTTTACGGTAGGTAGCGAACAAAATACAGACATACTACAATCTGTATTTTGAAAATTAATGGATAACTCTGAAAAAGGACGTCTAGATTTCACTTTCTGAAAACATTAATCGTCACTAATAGACGAATGTCGGCCTTCATAATCAGTACAATCAGTAGGAAAGGTTTCATTTTTGTGAACACAATATTTCTCTTCTACGCGTTTGATATTTTCTCTTTGAAGAAATGCGTTGACAGTATCCCAATTAGAATCATTTATGGTGGGTTCAAGCCAAGTACCGAGTTTAAGTTTTGGGAGAATAATACTGGTAGCCACTACGTTTTTATCAGTAAAGCAATTAAATCTATTTTAACACCTTGTGTTAAAGGAACAGTAACCGGTTCATAATATTTTAAGGAGTCTTTTAAGTTTTGCAATTTCAGAAGTAGTGCTTGGATTACTGGCACCAAATATTCAAGGTAACTTTTGTTCTCTCTTGTAGTATGTCCAGTAATTTGGATAATAGGGCTATGACATGAGAAACATTATTGAAATAACCAAGTATCTTATAAATTTATGGTTATTTAATCATGCAAGCGAATCATTTCACAATTTAAGAAATAAAAAAACTCAAAGAAATGTAATTTGATATAAAAGTTACAACTGAGATGCTCAAAAGTAAAATTTATGTGAGAATTGTTTTATATTTATACATTAGTTATTGGTACATATTTTACAATAATAAAATTTCTATAAAAGTTTATCTCTTTATATTTGTGTCGTATTTATCATGCACTCCTTACCTTATAATACTCCGTAATGAATAATATTTTGCTTGTTTCATCATTAAAATTTTAAGTTGAGCATAAACATCTTCCAGTACAGCTTCTTTGGATGAAAGAATCAGATTTATTCTTTCCAATGCCTTTTAAGTAGAATTACATTTGGTTATATTTCGCAATACGAAATATATTCCACAGAACTGTTTAATGATATCAGCGTTATGACTTTGTTTGTTCCATAAACCTTGACACTTCGCAAATGTAGAGCGAAAACTCTTTTTGTACATTAGATTTTCAAAAGCACTTTTGGAGTCCTTCATTGCAATTAAATTCAAAGTATGCGTAGCACAACGATGAGGAGAAGATAAGCTGTATTACTCAATATTATCAGATGAATCAAGTATTTGAGTGAGTGGCACTATAATAATTTCTTCTTCCTCTGAAAATTATTCTATTAATAAACCATCAGTATTCACATTTCAAAATTAGTAGATGAAATAGGTAAAAATGTGTCGACATTTGTTTCGTCATTAGAGCCAAACAATCGGACGCCTTACAAAAGTTTGACCTATTATCAGTTATTGTTGCAACCACTTTATTTTGAACTTAAAATTATTTAAGCATTTCTTCGAGCTTTGATGCTATTACGTCATATGTAGGAGAGCTAACAATTCTTCTTCAAACTATGGAAGCTGACTGTTTTTCGAAGATACCTTCTTAAACCTGATGAACAATAACACCAAGAAAATATATATGACAAGAACTCTAACACTCAGCAATTACGGATGCTCATTTCACTGCAGATAAGTTTCTTAAAATATCTCGTCTAAATTCACCAAATTATTTGTTTATTTTCATTATTAGTGACTTCTGTCCAAGAACTGATCGATTAAGTTGCAAATCTGTAAAGAGTTTCTTAAAAACAGCTTGTTCAACTTCGCTGAATGGTTTTAGGGATCCTATCACAAGGTTTAAAACAAAATTAGCCATGTCCTTTTGCATTACATTTCTCTGAACATTTTCCGCGCTTGAAACGAGGGGGAGATTCGTCTTCCTCAATATTGGTAAATTTGAGGATTCGGATGAAGGTTGTCCCTGTTAATCATTTGCAGCCTTCCTTTTGTTTGATTTTGAAAACGATTCTAAGTGTAATTTTTCTAATTTTGGAAAAACTTTTAGGTGAACTATCTGAAAGTAAAAGCAAAAAATCCAAAAATTTTTCTGTCATATAAAATTTCAAAACTTATATAATTAGAAGCACAGAAAACAAAATATCGTATTTTCTGTGAAATGAAAGTTGAAACAAGGAAAGAACGTCGGAATAAACTAGAACTTACCTGCGATGTTTTACAACAAGAGAAAACTTCCTTTTCAATACCGATAAAGCATTCAAATTTGAAGTTATTGCCTTCTTCCTAATGAAGCACAAAGTACTTTTGCCAGTAAGACCAAGCAATAAATACCTCGCCTTCGTCACTTTTATCGCAAACTTCTTCCATGTCAAACGATTTCTCAACCGACACTTCAACTATTTTCGCCGTGGTACCCTTCAATTTATGGTCATGATCAAAGCATCGGTAGTTGTTGTCAGATTCGCAGCACTTCTAATCAATGTTGCCAATTTCAAAATGGCAGTACTTACTAGATGCTAGTAATATTTTTTGCGCGAAAAGCCAAATTGACAGCACTGCTTCTAGAGTTTACTTCATTGCGTAGGTGAGTTTAAGGTTACACGCGAGTATCGTCTTTACAAAAATATTTGCATGGCGCGACAATTTTTGGAAATAGTAGTAATAATAAAATGAATATAAATTATAAGGCGTTACTGTAATTAAACCTACTTTATCGAAAATTATGTAAAGAATTACCTGCGAAATTACTGGTTCTCAAATGTCGCGAATTACTAATAAATTTACTGTAACAAGTAATGCGTTACCGCCCAGGCCTGTTAATAATATACCTAACCTTAAAACGTTCGCTTATTATAGGAATTAAAGACAAAATATTAAATAAAAATTGACAACGACATTTTGTATGAAAACAAGGATAGGAATAGGGATGTGTAACGTTGGGACGATGAGCAATATGGAAATTTTGGAGAAAATTTAAGGAGGTACAGATATCACAAAAATGCTATTTTTTAGTTTTTAAGATAAATGCTAAATTTGTGTTTTAAAAAACAATGACATCTGTGTAAATACATACCTGGGAAGAAAAATAAAATAATAAAAAATGAATGGTGGAAAAAATATTAATACGACTAAAAATATAATTTCATAATTTTAGTAAATCTGTTCATAATTTTAGTAAATCTGTTCATAATTTTAGTAAAAATCTTTTCATAATTCTAGTAAATCTGTTCATAATTTTAGTAAATCTTTTCATAATTCTAGTAAATCTGTTCATAATTTTAGTAAATCTTTTCATAATTCTAGTAAATCTGTTCATAATTTTAGTAAATCTTTTCATAATTTTACTAAATCTTTTTATAATTTTTTAATTTATTCCTCCAATAAAATAATTTTGTACAGAAAACTATATAATTGTTGAATGTTGCATTCTGCTAAGGGATTTTTAAAAATATGTAGACTTTTTGATTAAAAAATTTTAAATTTCAATATCACGAAATTAATACAGCAATAATATTTTATCGTATTTTTAAAAATTAGAAAAATATACAAAATCCCCTTGGTATATTTTAAGATAATATAGTTATTAATGTACCGACAAAATTTTCATGTACATAACTTAAATAGTTGAAAAGTTTTTGAAGCTTAATCGCACGAAAACATTCAAATCTGCATCTCAGAGAAAATAGGCTTTAAATTTGAAGGCAGAAAAAATGGAAATTATTATATTTGTATACCTTTCGTATGCACTGATTATATTTTAGACGACACCAAATTTACAGGTGATAACTTCTTTCTGTTTTTGTCTTCTATTCGCTTTTAATTTTTCTGATTGAAACTTTTTTCGGCATTCAAGAGTTCAAGGATCGCAGTAAAACATTTCAATTATTTTACACCTTTTGGACCTCAAAAATTAAATCAACCATATTTGAAATTCACATTAGAAAATGAGAAAAGTGACGTACAAAATAAATTTGTTATCAAAATATGCAGAAAGGTTGACATTTTTTCTAGCTAAAAAATGTGAAATCGATTTTTTCGACACTTTTTTAACCATCTCTGCCCTGTACCCTCTTAAATAAACAGGAAATTATAGAGTTGAGATAATGTACATTAGTGACACGGAAAAAAAAGTGTTTGAACTGCCCAGATTTAAGTAGGCAAACCATTGATGTACGTAGAACAAAATGACGATACAGTAAAGAGGACAGAATTTATTGTTACGGAAAGCTATAAGAAAGTAGATAGAATAGCAGCTCATGGCTGAGAAGATAATATTATTATTTTATTATTTATCCGTCTCCATGGACATATTTATTTAGCAAAACACGCATAAATATTTGTATATATATATATATAAATTAAGTTTTTAAAATAAAAGTTCGAAACGCATTAAAAATTATGTTTTAATGTATATTGATCACGTAATTTCTCCTTCAAGAATTAGAAAATCTTTCCTTGTATGGCTTAAAAGCTTCAGTGAAGTAAATGTGCCCTGGTTTAACTTGTCGTATGAAAAGAGAAAAAGATCTTGAAAGTGCGAAACCAAGAAATTTTGCATTACAATTCACAAAAGGGTGGCTTTTACAAAAGTCATTTGGTAGCAGATGAGTCCTAAAAGAAGCGTCGAATACGAAATACATTTTAGAACAGGAAAATGAAGATTCGTGATGTTCTCGTAATAAAAGAGGAGGCTCTCTCAGACAGAACCAATAATGAGATCATTTAAAGAGAAGTTCGCAGAACGCACAAAGGAAACGAAGGTTCCTTAAAGACGCCATTAAAAGTCCCCTTGAGGAAAAATCGCATTTCAAATTTCTAAATGAGGGAAAAATAGCGCAATTTTAAGTAAAGTTACTTTATTTAACCAGATATTATTTATGTATTCAGTACTTTGTCTGAGATTTACTAGAAGTAAACGAAAAACAGAAACAAGTTTGAAACTAAAACACATTGACATAAAGAAGAATGAAATAAGTAAAAACTAGTTTTGACTCTAAAAATTTTAAATAAAATTTGGAAATTTAATTTGCATAAAACTTAAACGAATGATTGCCAATTTGCAGATAAGGAGATCTTTTACTTCTCCCTATTCCTCCACTTTTTTCAGTCATCCCATTTTCATACGCGGTTATCCTTTCTTATAGCCTTCTCCAGATTTCACGATATCTCCACTTCTTCCTTAGCCTCTATTTTATCAGAGATTTCTACGCCAGTCCTTTCTACATTTTTTATGGTCTCTCAGTCCCATTTTTCCATTGAGGTCTATATTTATACATATCGCAGATGATGGTAACCTATAAAATATGTTGATGTATTTCCACTATTTAGAAAAGTTTTTACAGGATATCCTTTCCAATATATCTACTCCATTTAATTGCCTAGAGAAATGCACTTGGATTTTCACTGATTAACACAAACACTTACCCTTATAAAACGTTGGTTTTTATTATTTTAATATACCCCGTACTTCCATATCAAAACTTTACACTCCTTGTAAAGAGCGTTATATAATGTAAAACTAATGGCTAGTCAAACGTATGGCGTTTGCAATCATAACAATAAGAATAAAAAATCTTTTTATCCAATTGATTGTAAATTCTTACTATTCCAGTTTATGTTTTCTAAACATTTTTTAAGATTTGGAATCCGATAATTTTTGAATATTTAGTATATATTCATCTACTCAAAATGAAGAGTGGAACAATAATGGTTTATATGCTCAAAAGAAGAAGAGAGAAGTATTGTCCTCTTGTTCAAAGTATGAGTCGACGCACAAGAAGGTTTTTTTTTTTTTGTATTTTAAACTCCCATGAAAGAATTTCATACTGTAGATAGTCCGCTACTGATTTTTATATTAAAAGAACGACCGTAACAAATAAAATATTGGCCGCCATCTTTCTTTGTATAGTGACTATGAATTTGTTTGCTTTTTACTTTTTTTTATTTTGCTCGTGCGAATTTCTGTTTGATTCCACAGTTGGTGAGTATCGCTTTTATTTGTCGAAGCTAGATTAGCGGTAGGTGATCCGTAAGAAGAACGAAAAGCTAGAAAAGGAAAATACATGCACCCAACGAAACAAATGGGGAGTATTTTTAAAAAAGGCGAAAATAGCAAAAACCATTTTTTGTCGGAAAATCTAGGTCACATCGAATAATGCCAAAAGATGGCCGAATATCTCCAACCTCATCGATTGCGCAAACATTGAATAGGAGTCCTGCAGCTTTCAATAAATTCCGGTATGCTTTATTTCTGTGTAACGTAAGTTTCCCTTTCTCCGCAGCTATCAAAAATTCCCAGCGAATCTTGACGAACGTTCCTTCCACTTTTTTTTGTGTATTTTTCCCCCATTTTGGGTGAATATTATCTTGCATTTGAGTTTATTTCAGATCTTGCGATTTACGTCATTCGTTTTGTTCTGAAAATAAAGAGGAAACATGAAAGGGACGGGATTTACAAAATATTACGTGAATTGAAAATTTCTTTAGTGATTTATGAAATGAACAATAACAATTCTATTCCCTTATTCTCTATCTGAATTTTTTTCAATTTCGAAAACACGTTAACTTGAAAATTCATACATATTTCTTTATAATTTAAATTTTCAAACCGTTCGTCTTAGAAAACTTGAGTTTATAATCACTTCCATTAAATAAAAGGAATTAAATAATTAATTTTATGAACATAAATTTCATGCTCCAAATTATTTCCAACAAATTTAAAATCAATTTTATTTTCTCGTTCAAAAATTTTGTAAATATATTTGTTTACACGCGCTTACACATGGTATGTATAAAGCTCAATATATGTTTATAGAATCATGGAAAATTCAAAATAAGGTAACATATTTATAGCACACATGTATGTTTAAAATTACTGTTACTATATTCTCAGAAAATACTAGGTTTATATATTTTGAGCCTTTAGTTTCTTGAATTATATCTCTATCAGCCACACTTCTTAATTTGTTGTTTTGCCTAAATTCATTCATAGAGACACATACACACACATACTCTCTCTCTCTCCCTCTTTCTCTCCAGGTCTGTTGAATTTACGATGCCATGTGCTCTCATTAGTGCCATACTTATTCTTCCTCCCCCCCCCCGTGTTAAACAAAGGTAGTCAATAAGTTCTATAGGACACAGCACGGTACAGTAATTATGGCGCATTTCGTAATCACATTTAAGGCAAAAAAATTTAAACAGAAGCTTTTGACCCTCCCTTGAAGCTCTTTAATGTGCTATATATTTAAGACAGCATGAATAGAAAAATATTGTAGGTTTACTGTAATTTAAGGAATTTTTATTAATTAATTCCCACAATTTCAATAAATTCCTGTTAGTTTAATAAAAAAAATTCTATTAATTTGATAAATTCCTATTAATGTAATCAATTCCCTTGGCATAATAGATTATTGTTTTGTCTTGGGTTTTTTCCATTTTATGAGAAATTAAATTTTTAAAATTAGGTGGAAACACATTGTTAAATATCATACCCATACTACTACTACTGCATAGATTTGTGAATTAAAAGCCGGCAGGGTTACCTGCCGGCTTATAATTTTAATTGATCTAATTGATTTAATTTCAATTGATCTGAATTATATTTTAGATCGGTAAAATCAACATCATGTTGTTTTAGTTAGATGAATAAAGAACCATCTGAAAACAAGTTTTATTTAGAAAGTACGAATGGGGAAGGAAAATTCAAAATGAAATAATTATCATTTCATGATTTATTTTCTTGTGAGACAAATATTTTGTGGTAGTCAAAGCATATTTTTCTTTTGCACGCTGGACAAATTATGTTTTGTAAATGTTATGTTTATTCTACATTATTATTATAATTATATGTACTTAAATATATTTAAATATAATTAAGTACATGTAGTTAAATATATTTAAATATGTTATATCTTATACTTCGTATTAGATATAGAGTTTAGAAATGGGGAAATATAATTTTCTAAATAATGTATTAAGTTTAGAAGATTACAAAAAATATTCGATTTAAATAAACTGTAATTTCGTGCAGATAATGTAAGAAGTTCGTTCTAGATATGAACCAGAAACTGAAAATAGTTTTATTTTAAAGTATACGTCGCTCCTAAATTTAAGAGATTGAAAAATATTTATTTTTCAAGCTATTAATATTAATATCTGCCTCGATTACAGCCCGTAGCAAGAGGACTTGTTGAGACTCCATAGGCAAAAGTGTTCAATTTCTAAGAGATTGGGAAAATATTTTCGAGTTCAGCTGACAAATTGAAAGATCACAATAGAAGCGATGGACAAAAAGAATGATTTTTCCAGAATGGGTGGCATTTTTTGATGTGTAGCAAGAACAAGAAACGGCTGCTTCTATAAGGAAGTGCCCATTAAAAAATGAAAAATTGGTATATTCGAAGCCCACATTCTATTATCAAAAAATTGAAATTTCGAAATTACAATTTAATTTGATATTTGTTGTATTTTTAAAAGCGTTAATGGATGTTTTCATGTTTTTAGGATCTTCAAAAGTTAGTAATGCATACAACACCTCAGTTTGTACTCATAGTTCCCATCTTCAGTTCTGTATATAGTAAGAATTCATGATATTTGGAGAAAAAAATATCATAACAAATAAATAAAACTGGCAAAAAAAAAATAGCAAAATTTTCAGAATCGTTCGCTTAGATCCCTGTTGGTCTTCAAATTCTTCAATAAAAATAGACAGTTAATTTGAACAGACCAAAACATTACTATTCGAATCTAAAATCATTGGATCAAATTTAGGAAATCTTAAAGGAAAACGATATTTGTATTGACAGTAAAAACGTGTATTCGAACATGGATTTGAACTCTCTTCTGAAAAACTCAAGTATACTTTTAGCTACAGGCACAACTTTACATGGAAATGCTCCTTTCTCATTTAAAGTATGGGCGATTTTTTCGATAGAATGGTTTTAAAAAAATTCTGTCACCATCCTCCGAATCGATACCCTTCAAAATGTTTCTGGTACGCTCTGAAATTTCTAGAGGTTGCTCTTGGAATAGCGTATTTTATGCACAACGCAAAGTTTCTTCTGAAAAACTGACGTCAAGACTTTTCGAAAATTCACGCCACAAATGGTCAAACCTCTTGAAAAACCATATGGCAACAGAGATAGCACCAAAAATATTTCTTTTATTGATCGACCAAGAACTGAAGTAAACGTAGGAATGCTGCAGTAGTCTAGCTCAACGAAAGTACAGCTGAAGAATATTGTTCACTTGAGAAAAATAGGTAATAAAGAGAATTGTAGAAATACAGGGTGTCGCAAAAGGTTGTAGACAAACTTAAGGGGTAGTTCTACCAGACAAATACGAAGCAGATTTACATAGGAAGAGGGGGTGGCAAACGCGAATATACGGTGCGACAGCGACATGAAAAACGCCATTGGAGGATGTCGTATTTTCAGTGTCTTATATTAGGATTCGTAGTTTTAATTATATTATTTCCGTTTATGAGTGACAATACCGTATAAGTTTGTTTTATTATGGATAGTAGTAACGTTAACATTACAGTACGTAACTCATGTCTACTAGTAATGGAAAAATTGAGAAATTAACTGTTAATCGTATACTCCTTGCATTCTCTTCCCATAATTTAATTTCAATTCCCATACTCACCCTTAATTTTAATTACCATACATTACAACATATAGTGAGGGCGAAAGTATGTTTACACTGAAATATTGACATTTCTCAGCCGTATAATAAAACATCATTAACAGTAGAATTTTTCAAATTTAATGGAATAAGTACAAATCATATGTCTTTATTTCTTGAAACTTACGGACTTGTAACACAAATTGGTTTTATGTATTTAAACAACATTTGAACCCCCTCCAGAATTTGAAGAGCAAAATTAAGTTTGCGAATAAATAAAACATCAAAAAAGTAAAATTAAAAGCAAATTTATGTGTCCATGTGATTTGCATATTATTTAATTTGCATAATCAACGATTCATGAGAATGTGTGTGTGTCATGGGCTGATAAAGGGTAGAGTGAAAATGGTGAAAACACGGGTAAGCTGAGAAAATAGTGAAAAGATATGAAACCAATGGACATGTTGTAAGCACCCAAAGGACAGGTCGAAAACCAAAGTTCACAGAAAGGGAGCGCAAGACGATTATGAGAATCATAAACAAAAATCCATTTACATCAAGAAGGGAAATTCAAGAAACATTTCAAGATCAATTCAAAAAGACAATATCACGGAGACAAATTTCAAGGGTGTTAAACAAGGTGGGATATAAAGAAAGAATTTCACGTAAGAAACCTTATATCTCTTCCAAAAATAAACAAAGGAGTTCAAAATTTGCAATTCAACATGCTGATAAGCCACTCAAATTTGGGGAAATGTGATGTGCAGCGATGAAAGCAAGTTTGAACTATTAAAACAACAGAAGAAAATAGTGTTTAGAAAAGATGGAACAGCGTTTAATGTCAAGAATTTGCAGCCAACAATCAAACACCCATCATCAGTTATGGTTTGGGGTTGTTTTGCCAACAATGCAATGGCAAATTTGGTATGCATTGATGGCCTCATGAACTCCCACAAGTATAAGGAGATTTTGGAATCAAATTTGACTCTATGACAGAAGTTGGGATTGAAAAGGGGTTGGTCTTTCCAACAAGACAATGACCCCAAACATAAATCTCGTATTTTAGTTGCTTAATTTGCCTCCAAGAAGATAAAAGTTCTCGAATAGCTGTCTTAATCACCTGATTTGAACCCGATTGAGTATCTTTGGGGGATTTTAGACAACCGTATACCATTATCATGTCGCATAAACATCCCTGCATTCAAGACTGCATTGCAGGAAGCTTGGAGCAGCATCCCACCAAATGTTATGACTAACTTGGTCCACAGCAGGCTTCAACGGTTCCGTGAAGCCATTCGGGTCGAGCGAGGCCCAAGTACTAGATTTGAACTTTCTTTTATGCTTTATGTATTTGTAAACTTAATCGTATTCTTTCATATTCTGGAGGGGGGGGTTCAAATTTTGTTTAAATACATAAAACCAATTTGTGTTACAAGTCTGTAACTTTCAAGAAATAAAGAGATATGATTTGCACTTATTCCATTAAATTTGGAAAATTCTACTGTCAAGAAGTTTTTTTGTTATAAACGTGAGAAATGTCAACATTCCAGTGTAAACATACTTTCGCCCCCCACTGTATATTCAAAATTCTTGCCATCTTTCTTTTACTTCTGTGGTTACCATGGAGACAATAACAATTAAATTTATTCATAATAAAACAAACGGTGTTGTCACTCATGAACGAAAAGAATATAATTAAAACTTCCAATAATAAAATAGGACACTGAAAATATAGCAGTCTCCAATGTCGTTTTTCAAGCTGCTGTCACACCGGTTTAGACCCCGCTCCTCACTGTGTATGCAAAAGTGATTCATATTCGTCTCGCGAACCTACCTCTAAAGTTTGTCTAAAACTTTCAGGACACCCTGTATTTATATTTAAGTACGGGTTTTATCTAAAAATGAGAATTTAAAATAATATTTTATGCGAAAAAGAGTCGTAAGTGAATAAAGAAATGAACGCAATCTTACTCACGTGATTTTACTTGTCATTCTTTCGAACTCCATCTAATAGCCTGTATTGTAAGAAACGCAAATAGTGTTTCTGTTGAAATATTATATAAATACATTTCTGGCCATTTTATACCCCCTTTCTCTTTATAAGAAAAAATATAAGCAAATGCTTTCCTTCCCTCCATGTTCACGCAATATTTCGATTCTCTAATTTTTCGGTAAAAGTTTTTAAATTAAGAATGCAATGGGTCCTGCAAATTATAATATTCACATTTT
The DNA here is from genome assembly GCA_006491805.2 of Dysdera silvatica. Classification (NCBI taxonomy): domain Eukaryota; kingdom Metazoa; phylum Arthropoda; class Arachnida; order Araneae; family Dysderidae; genus Dysdera; species Dysdera silvatica. Next base: position 95,649,996 of record QLNU02014802.1, read on the forward strand.
TATTGTAATGCTGATCATTTGTTTGTAACATTGTATCATATTACGCACTTATTTATGAATAGGGCGTTATCTCAATAAATTACGGCACAAAATGACCCTTGCTGTCTTTGCGCATTAAAAATATAACCAACATAAATTATTTCATTTAATAAAGTTTTATTAGGCTGTCGATAACTATCTTGGTTGTCATATGTCACTATCATTAGAATGATAGTGACATATAATAACCAAGATAGTTGCCATATAACAATATCATCAGAATCATACAAGAACTATTAATAGGGTATTAAAATTTGAATAAATGCGAAGATATAAATAAAAATGAATAAGTTAATAAATAAGAACTGAATTTTTGATAAAGTTCATTTATTAAAAATAATGAATTCATTATAATATAAAAATGTCAAGGGGAGGAGCATAGAAAACACACTAGGCGAAAAATGGTTGGGAGCCACTAGTTTAAATAATTAAATGTTTAACCGCAATTACCTGTAATTTATACCTTCTGCTTGCAGTGTGCCTTACATCCAAGTATTGCAAGTATCCAAGTATATTATCAGTACGATAACCACTTTGTGACCATGTGCAAGTTATATTATATCCTGTCTCTTATACGTGGGAATGGCTAAGGATTCCACAACCCTTTGTCAGAAAACATAAGCAAATCTCATCCGGAATGCTTACGTAATACTCAAACGGCCCTATGTTTAATTCTTATTTAAAGGAAATCTGTGCTAGATTTTGTTTCGTTTTACTTAATAGATAAAAGATATCAAAAGTGAATTGAAATTTGTAAATCATTTGCGTATGATGCTTTTTGAGCCCTGTTTAAGTCATGAATAGGGGACATAAAATTTTAAAATTAGCTTTAAACCTAATTTAAAAAAAAATTGAGAAAGCGATCCATGTGTATGTTGGTTTTCCATATATAAAACTGAGATATACGTTGGATGATGACCTTTTCTCCGAAGCCACCTTCTTTTTTATTCATTTCTCATTAAAGACAGGAAGAAAAATTGCCTTCATATTATATATCTCTAATTCATATCATAATACATTAATATATTAAAGCATTATATTTTCCTAGAATGTAAACTGCCTTTTCCGAAGAAATTGAGGAAAATTCGAAACCTGTCGATATCCGACAGTCACTGCAGTTTCTTATCTGAAGCCATTACCTAAAACAAATCATGAACGAACCATTGTGATATTCGACAAAGAGCGTGTCCTCTAATTAAGAAACCAAGATTAGCATACGTGTGGAAGTTATTACACCCAATTTTGATACATTTGTACTATTACCTAACTATACAATTCATTGCCTAACAGAAAGGAAGCTTAATATCAAAGCTTTATTCTTATTCCTCCATTTCGGACATATCATTAGACAGTTTCATCATTCAAATAATCCCACATAACAAGTTAATTCACACAACTTATGAATCTTCAAATCATGTTGATTTAATACCCATTTCTGGCCCTAGGGTTACCCGGTACCACCCCAACCTGAGTGCATGTAACTTTTCGCACACGCAATCCTCCAGGGTCTTCAATGGGTGTACACCTTGGTTATTGAAAGCGCAAGTCCTATCTTCTCATGAGAGCAAGTGCCGCCCCACGGCTAACTAGCAAGCAAGCAGTCCGTCCCTTACAATAGTTCCATCGAATTTCTTTACTTACAAGAAAAAGCCTTTTATGAAGGATAAATTCAATGTAGGATAGTATGTATGCACTAAATTAAAGGCAGATGCTGATTTAACAGCCACATTTGAAATGCATAACTGCCCAAAATTACTATTCTGGAAAATGGGTGGTGAAGAAACGTTAGGAAACGTAAGGGTAAATGAAAGCTAGAATGGAAAAGGCCAAGTGGGTAAAATCCAGAACTTGCTGTAAGATTTGAAAAATATTATTCGTGAATGCTATAGCTCGAACAACAGTAAGTTTTACTTGCAACTTACCCGCACAAGCATAGAGTGAATTTTCTCAGGCTACTGAAAAGCGGCACGAATATTTTTCCATCTAAAAATAAAAGTTTAGACCTTAGCACTTCGAGCGTTTTCATTTCTGGTCTTCAAATATAGAAGAGGTAACAAATAAATGGCATGAAATGAGAATTCCCCATGCCAGTACGTGTTAAGCATTAATGATTGTTGAGTTATTGGTAACAATAAGTAAGAATAATGGTATTGTTGATGTAAGTTTACGAGGCTTTAGTCTCGGAAGCGCCATCATACCATGATATTCCCAATTACTGAATCACAGCTGTACCTCCGTACCATATTTGATCCCACATTTAACATATACGAGAATGTAACAGAAGGTATAAAATATAGAACTTTCTATAACGTGGGATATATCTAAATGTTTTTAGTTATTCGTGGACGTTGAAAGAAATTTCATAATTTTATTTTTATTAATATACAGCATGTTATATTATTTTCATTTTTATATGTTTGTGAATGACACACATGTTATATGCAATTGTTTGTATTAAATCTCATTTAATTCAACACTTCGCAAAAAAACCGAAGCAACCTTTTAAACTAATTCGAGATCTCGAAATTTCGCATGCAAATTTCTTTTGTATCAATTGTGCAAATGATTAAAATTTCAAAGCCAATCAGTGTTAACTTTGATAATAGCATTTGCACTACACAAATGGCATCGTAGAAAAGTAGTAAAAATTGCGGGTATTTTATTTTGTTTCTGTTGTCAGTTTTGCCATTCCTGTGACGGACCAGTAGTGTCGACGACGATGTCGAAGTCTTTATAGCCACTGGACGACTTAGAAAGGGTTGCATAGTCGGAGAATGGCTGGCTGGTCCTACCGAACAACAGACCGCCACCTGCATCGTACGGACACTGCTGCAAAGTTGTTGATAGCAATGTTTAAACTAACTCATCTGCGCCAAGAAGGCTCTGGAAAGCCAAGGTATACGAAAATTGGGCAATATTGGTTGTTGTGCAACAGGCCCGAGCTGATTCACCACATCACTGTCCATCATTCAACGTGCTACAATTTCTTCCATACCACCCGTGGCACCTTTAACCCCACACCATCGACAGAGTCGTCTGGAGTGGTGTCGTAGCCGATCATCATGGCTTCCAGCCGCTATCTCATACGACAGCAGGACACCCCTAGTCATCCTGCGTACAACTTTAACAGCTCAACGATATGTTGATGACATCCTGTGGTTGTTTGCATTATCTTTCATGACAGGACAGCCTGGGGGGGGGCATTTCCAACAAGATAATGCCCGGCCCCCTACGGTTTGCCAATCTGTGAGCTGCATCCATGCTATTGATACTCTTCCTTAGCGGGCAAAGTTACCAGACCTTTCGCCAATCGAACATGTATGGGACATGGTAGGCCGCCAGATTCGGGCACCGCAAAACATCACAGATATGGGGGCAACAAGGAAGGAATGCCTGGCAGAATGTGTCGAAGGATGACATTAGAAAACTTTCTCTCTCTTTACCTATATGTATAGGTAGAAGCATGCATCGCCCTGCGGTGGCGCAGTGTGGTAACGCGTTCTCCTATTGCGCGGCTAATCCGGGTTCGACTCCCAGCAGTGCAAAAAGAACGCTTACTCAGAGATCTCATAAAGATCGCACTGCTCACTGTAGTCCGGGGTTTGGTTCCCCAGGCCTTAAGAGGTTCGGATTCCTCGGAAAACAGTAGGTCCCGGCGCAGCATGACCACTGTAGTCTTTGAGCCGTAAAACCACAAAAAAAAACAAACAAGAAGCATGCATCGCCGCCAGGGAGGAGTTTCCCCAACTATTGATTTGAAAAATCGATGTACAATTACTAGCCATTAATGGGTCCTACTGCCTTGAGTTTTTAACAATTTCCTTACCTGTCTACGTACTGGATTAGTGTTTCATTTAGAAAAAAATTAGGACAGGGCGCAGGGCCCGGCAAAAGGCCATTTTATTTGGCGCTCTAAATATACAGATCCTCATAATGAATATCCGCGGTTACGTCAGCTTTACTGCTCCTAATTCCTTTAAATAACGTCTGAATTTGTTTAGTACATGTTATTAATTTCTTTAAATTTTTTTAATTTTCATTTGCAGGTAACCATTTTTTGGAGGTTTTTTTTAGTTTAGTTCCGAGTTAAGTATATGTGAAAGGCGAGCGGAAGGTGTGCGTGATTGCAATCTAACTGCAATGTTGCCAGATGGCAAGATTAAAAAATCTCAACTTCATACAAAATAATAATTAAATTAACTACAAGTTAGTTAAACAATATCCTGTAATAATTTTGTTTATTCAAATAACGTATACTAGCGATTCTTCAACTGTGATCAGCAGACCCCTGGGTGTCCGCGAGATCCTCCCAGTGTTCCACAAAGGTTCGGAAAAGTACTAAGACAAGAGCATTTACTCTTTAATGCTAAGAATAAATTATGAGGGAACGAAAAATTCTTTCCTTAAATAGTGAAAATTAGTGATGAAACACTAGAAATAAATACATATGATGTAAATTCCGGGCTTTAAACTTTGAGTTAATTCTTGGGGAGTCCGGAAGGGCGAGTGATCTCTGAAGTGGGGAGGGTCCGCGGTCCAGAAAAGTTAAAGAACCGCTGTCCTATACTATATGACAAGTAAGCTTCATAAAATAGGGATGTAAAACATGCTTAGTTTAAAGCTTAAAGACAAACAAATTGATTTTAACAAAAATTTGATCTCAAAAATAGGTGGAACCGCTAACGTTTATCGCAGTAGTCCGTGGTTGAAAGTCTGCAAACCTGGCAACAGTGCTTTGTTTACAAATATTCGTCTGCAATCTCGTTTTGCCAAAACCATCAGTGTTATTACGAAAATGAAATAATGAAGTACAAAATTTTTACAAACCAATAAATTTCGTCACGCGTTTTGGATTCTAACGTGAGAATTTAAATTATTATTGGGGAAGTATGATATGCTATTTTTCAAGGGCTGGGTGGAACATTTGCGCACAAGGGCGGATAAATCGAAGGGCTGAGCGCCAATAGGTACGGCAAGGCGTTGCGCCCTATTTTTTCGCTTTAGATGAAACACTTGCTGGATATATATTTAATTTCAATAAAAACAGATAATTTCTTCATGGTGCTTTTTTTTCTCAAAAGAATATATATAAAATATCACAAGGACAAAGTTTATATTTACTTAATTTTATATTTCTATAGATAAATCACTTTCAAATTTAAGTGCATTTCCTTATATACCTGTGCTGCAATATTGAAAAATAATAATATCATGGTATGTCTTACAAACCGAGTGGTCAAAATTGCGATTATCACATATTCTATTACATATAGTAGACTCAGTGGTCTTATTATCTATAATAAACAAAATATTTTTATTATCTATAATAAACAAAGTGTTTTTATTATCTATAATAAACAAAGTATTTATTATCTAATAAACAAGTATTTTTATTATCTATAATAAACAAAGTATTTTGTATCTATAATATGTATTTTTTAAACAAAGTATTTTATTATCTATAATAAACAAAGTATTTTTATTATCTATAATAAACAAAATATTTTTATTATCTATAATCGATACAATATTCATATTAGCTGTATAATTGGTATAGTGTATTTTTATCTACAGTCATTACATTATTTCTGATAACTAAGATGAGCACAGTATGTTTACATCTGGAGTAAGAAATGTTTATTTTATCATGTGTTCTTGCAGTTGCAGATGCTTATAAATCCTTAATATCAATACTTACCAAATTTATATTACGTAAAATGGAATAATTTCGTTAAAAATAAAATTGATACAGATTATTGTAAATTTTTTAATGTTCAGATACATCTTCAAAATGTGAAATCATAAAATAAATAAAGGATTAATCAATCGTAATATTAAAATATTCCAAAAAATGGCTAGAATCCTCTCAAAACTAATTATGTTGTCATACCGGTTTTTCTCACTTCTTGCTTTTATAAAAAGAAAACGGCAGTTAAAATATTTGAACAACTAAACTAATTTGAACATCGAGTCATGCAATATAAAAAGTCATCACATCGTACTATTTCTGATCTGTTGAAGTTAGATAAGAGAATATATTAAATTTTTATATTACGCGTGTCAAGTCCTCTAAATTAATTTAAAATTATAAGAAAGCGTAAAAAGATATGATTTATTTTATTTGAACGCATTCTGCAAAATATTTAAATCCAACATACGCAAGCAGCGCAGGTGTTCTTCCTTAATGATTAGACTTAAAAGTTTCTGGAATAAATTCATTTTTTAATAACTCTTTTGCATTCCCAAACATTGTTAATTAAAATCACACCAAAGATAATTTTTTGTAATGTTCAATAATTTTTATAATTTATAGAATTTGAGAAATAAATATATTAGCGCCTTTATTTATAGAAAAGGTTATTACGAAATAAAAACGCACGTTAATAATCCTGATCTACGGTAATTTCCAATATATATTAAATCAAAATCATTTCAACATAATTATCAATATATCATATAGTTTTAATTAAAATTATATTATATATAAATATAAACGTAGGTAACCCCGCTAATATACACTGCCAAAATATTAATGGTCAGCAAAATTGAAGGTATTAGTTCAATGGCACCCATATGAGTTGTACTAGCGGGGATTAAAAAAATTATTGCATCCTTTAAGGCTCTTAAATATTTTAGAAAATATAAAAGCTGCTAAAATAATACACAAATTACAAAAATAACTAATACTACATGATAATTAGTAATGAGATTAAAAGCTTATTTTAAAATGTGACTACATTTTTTGAAAGTGAATTTATAGCGGAATCGAGAATACCAAATTTTTAAATAACGACTAGGGGGGCGGGGCTCGAGTCCCCTTACCACCTATATCGGCGCTCATGCCTTTACTAACTTCTAAGGAAAGGTTAACAAACTCCGCAGAAATTTGAATAAACTTCAAAAATTTTAACTTTAAAGCCAATTTTGTAACTCGATAATAATATTTGTAATCATTAATGATACTTTTAATCGTTGGGTTTTAATAAAATTAAATAACAATTTTCATATTTTACATTGAATTTTGTAATTTCAAAGTTTACTTTTAATAACCGTCGGTTAATTTGAAATTACTTTGAACAACTCTTTAGTTAATCGAGAGAATCTTCACAATCTTCAAAAAGTATTTCAATAAGCTTATTTCTAACTCCAATTAATGAATTAAGTAATTAATAAATCTATAATAGTACAACTTACATACATACTATATCTTTTATCCAATGAAAAAAGATTTCATGTATAATTATCGTAAATTTTTATAGAAAATATATATACAATTTAAAAAAGTATATACAAAAATTAAAAAGGCTTTTATGAAATTACAAAACAACATTCAAAATTAATAAATAAGCAAAAATATGTTTCTTATACTCCAGTGTTTATGGTCCATGTATATGTTATGTGCTATGTTTTATGCCCATGATATCTGGTGTTCGCAAACTGGACTCCTCGAAGAATTTGCTTTACGAGAGTGTAACGTAGTTCGCTGGGCTTATTAAGTTACAGGTCCCATGCTGGCTAACTCATAACATAGCCTTTGGGCAAGGAACATACAAACGTAATCGTTTAGGTAATGCAATTGATCAATAAGAAGCTGTCTCTAGCCATAAACACAAAAATAATTTTCCTTAAAAACCTCATCAATTCGGCATAATTGAGATTTTAGTTTTCGAATCTGAATTTCATAATATATTTTTTCCTTTACGTTTTCCCCTCAATAAAATGCAATTTAACGTTCATCGAAAAGAAATTTTCGCTTAATAAATGTAATATCCCTCACTTTTGATAACTATTTTTGTTTCGGTGGCTGGTTACATAATATAGCAAGTTACCAGGTTATATATTATAATAATTCGTTTCGTAACAGTTGAGGCTTTTCTATATAGCATGAATTTCGAGGCAAACTAGTTCTTGGAATTGTGCATATAATCGTGTATATTAAATAATCTCCAGATACGTCATTAAACTCTGCGTGCTTGTGCATAATTAATGTGTTTTCAGCAGCTGCAAATAGAGCTCCTACAGCTCATGCGTTAACTTACTTGTGAAGACTGTGAATGAATGGAGTACAGAATAATGTGGTAAAAACCATCTGCAAATATAATTACCGTGGTAATTGCCAAAATAGTTAGCATCTTAGAAACGCTTCCTCCATTTCATTTGCCGCTCTTCCTCTCCGCTTAGACACCTCCCTTTGTTTAAAACTGTTGATGCTGACTTAATTCGTTCCGGCAATTAAGGGGATTCGCAATTAAGCATTATATGGTCGTACGAATTGCATGAGGTCAGTTTCACCGCGGCTAATGCCATTTTCTTCGTTTAATTGTTTTGTTTGCTGATAAATAACAGATTATATATGGTTGTTGATAGTCTTATAATTGATTTATATCTTGAAATGTTATTTACATGTGCAGTAATAATGTCATTGCAGTAGAACTCCGGCGCCGTAGAACGACGCCGTTAATCCGGGTTCGACTCCCAACAGGTTACAAAGAACGCTTACTCAGAGATCTCATAAAAAGATCGCACTGCTCACTGTAGTCCGGGGTTTGGTTCCCTAGGCCATAAGAGGTTCGGATTCCTCGGAAAACAGTAGGTCCCGGCGCAGCATGACCATTGTAGTCTTTGAGCCGTAAAACCACAAAACAAACAAACAAAAGCAGTAGAACTCCGACTAACTGAAATCCGAGTTAATGGAGATGGCCAGCTGCTGTTTCTTTTTTAATGATATTCAATGTTCTCAGCAAGCGTGTCCATATTTGTGTTTTAATAATATTTTGAATTTAAGAGTGGAACTAATAAAATTTGTGTATGACCATCTCTATCTCTCTCTCTCTTGGGTGACCAAAATCACACATATTCCTTTACCTGTAATCTTCAGAGGATATTTTGCGTGTGTATGCGAGAATAACAGAGAAAGAGGTGCAGCTGTCAATTCTAAGTCTTAATTCCAATTATCACATAGCCGCACCCTACTTTACATAACTTCGGCGAGCATCATCCCGTAAGTATTTCGAGTTAATAATAATAATTTATTCAGCCTGAGATACATATTGAAATTTGTATATGGTAAGCATATGTATGAGTTACATACAAGGATGATGATGATGATATAGGTAACTTACCGGTATAATGGTTAGGTTAGAAATGGAGAAGCTTGTTGAAAGATACTCCTCCACAGTAATCAAACTTAATAATTTAAATATGATTTAAAATGGAAGGTCGCATTGCAATAAACAATGCATGAATAGCGTATATCTCTGATTATGATCGTATTTCTTTAGAAATACAATCAAATAAATGCAGTTTACAAGATTGTCATGCATTTAATTTTAGTGCAATATTTATAACGGTATTTAGGCCTCATTTGTGACAGAAATTAAGCAAAGTGAGTTGGAAAAAGTCCCAATTTCTTATATGTACTGCAAGACTGCAGAATTTTGAATGAGTTACTGTACCCAAGTTACCAGAACTGGACATGTAGAACATATCTATTTAGGAAAACATTAAAACTGTCTTTGATCATTGAACACTTCACGGGAGTTGGGGTCAAGGTTCAGGCTCGGCTCTTATACGAAGATCCACCTATGAATGAATGAATGAAGCAGGAAAGGCAGTCTATGATATTCTTATATATACTTCCGTTTACAGGTATATTCACTTATCTCATTTTTTTTATTTTTGTTTCTTTTCTTCAAAGTTTTAGAGTTAAGAAATTCTCCATACTTTACTGTTCAGGAAACTTAAAGGCGCTTATTTAAAAGCAGCCTGCTTTCAGTAAAATTCAAGTTCGTTACCGTAGATGACTTTATGATTTGTTGAAAAGTAACAGGAGTCTTTACCGGAGGCTATGCTCTCTCTCTCTTTATCTCTCAATTGAACGGGAGAGAGACATCGGGACTTAAAAATCTTTGAGGACAAAAATTCAGAGAAAGCTATTGAATTATCTCAATAGCAGAAAATATTAATATGTAAATAATACATATATTAATAGTAAAAAAAGTTACTACGCAAAGAGTGTAGTAGCTTATAATTAAACAGTTTTAGGCAGATGTGGTTTCTTTCCAACTTTTCGCTGAAACTTTATTTTATGGATTATCCAAATTTTGATTATCCGAAATGTGGTCCACCCTCTTGATTTCGGTGAGTAGTGGTCCTAAATTATTGCTTTCTTACTCCCCTTAAATATTTTTGAATCTTATGGATTATTTCAAACGTTTTTGTAAGGTTGGGAAGTAATAAAGGCGTAATGAAGGAGCATTTCAGAAATAAAGAAATTTGAAGTAAAAATATTAGCATTGAATGTATAAAAATTTTGTGTCACTCATTCGACTTCCTTTTATTCCATGGTGATTCTATATTTTGGATTATGGAAATAAAACTATATTCATATATATATATATAACATATGGCTATATGTAAAGCGGTCTATGTGAGATTATTTGCAAGAAATCATCCGTCAAACGTATAATTTAATTTTTATTCAGCTGTTCCGAACTCTACACCGCGAATCATCTTCAAGCGCTTAGCGAAGATATTTTAAAGAAAAATAAAACAAATGTGACAAAATCTTAAAACTAAAAACTTTGTAGAAATTATCAATTTTCCGCAGTGCTGGAAATCAATATAAACGCAATATGTATATCATATGTTACTTTAATCAGTCTTGCCCCTGCTCCCAGACATATTGTAAACACGCGAAACTGGGCTTAAATGTTTTTTATCATCAATACGGTTGTCAGTCGGCTTGGTACGAACGTACGTGTTAAATCAAAATGCAAAGTAGTTTTTTTTTTTTCACGACACAGCTCCTTACGTTTACGCAAAGGAGCAATGCGATGGAAAAGGTAATTCACGATAATTCTGAGCTTTGAAGATCACACTTTGTTAATTAAATTGTTCTATTAGTTTAACAGCAATGCACCAGAGGCTCTCTCTATCGCTCTCTCTTCTTCTCTTTTCCACTTTTAACAGTGGCGGCTTGTCGGGTGACGCGAGTGAAGCGGCACTTCACCTAAAAAAATTGGGCGGTTGAACAGTTTTTTTAATTTAAATTCCAAATTATTTTTATTTTTTTGTCAAATTTAAAATTTGATTAGAAAAATAAAATTTAGAATTTTATTTTGAGCCCACTATTTTTTTTTTTTTTTTAATTTAATTCCTTTAATATAATTGGAATTACATTCAGGAACAGAAGGCTACGTTTTTAAGTCAGCGCTTTAAACGCGTTAAACGCACCAACGAAATATTGCCCGCTGAGAAAAAGGGACGGATGAAGCGACGATAGAAATTTAGAGCTGTGTTTCAAAACGGAAATGCTTTGCGAATATTGTTACCATGACGACGGACTGCTTACGGCGAAAGCACGTATTGTCAGAGAAGAGAAATTTTTATCGCATCATCATGTCAGCTAGTATTGCCAGATCAGAGGTTTTACCTCTGAATCTAGAGGTTTTGCATGGGAAAAAGGTAAAAATTACCAAAACAGAG
>QLNU02014802.1:95661621-95673902 GCA_006491805.2 Dysdera silvatica
TAAGAAGGAATAATATATTGAAAATAAGAACATTTCGTTATATAGGGCGAGGAGGACAAAATACAATCAAAAAAACACACAGAAACGGAGACTCACAAAACAGGAAAAATTACCCTTAAAAGAAAGATGATCGGAAAAGAGGAAGATTATTTTAAAGAAAATTTTCATCAGGGAATTTTCATTTGATCGTTAACGCAGGTGACCATTTCTGGTGGGATTTCCATAGGAAGGAATTTACTGCATATGCGATCATTGTCTTTAAGATTATTTTATTGTTAAAATACCCCTTTATTATGTATATGTCAATTCTAAAAATTTAATTTTTACAATTGGATGTTATATGAAGCGCATGCAAACCTTGTAGACTCATAATAAAAATATGATTGTACATATTAACTGTAAATTATACTGCATACAAAGATTTGAATATTTGAAAGAACTAATAAGAAAAGCTGGGAAATAATATACGACGTTATTGAATACAAGCCTAGGCATGGAATAAACGATATTGTTAATAAATTAGAAAAACATACCTGAAGGACACCTGATGCAAAAATATTAGATTTGTTTGAGCAAGAAGAAGATATAACTTAATAAATAGAACAATATATGTAAAAGCTCTAGAGAATATAATACTCCGAAAAAACATAGAGAACAGCCAAAGGGATAGAATAAGAGAGGGAGGAATAGAAGAGAATAATTGTGTGATTATTCGAGCAAAAGTAAAATGAAGTATTGATATGTGAGGGTACCTTTTCTTCTTGAAAATGGCTGTCCAGCAGTTTATTTCTATTTTTTAATAGTTTATCCTCTTATCGCCAGCAATGAAATTCAGTAATTAATTGATAAATATCAATTAAGTAATGTTTACGAAGATTAACTAGGGCAGAAAAATAAGAAACTGTTTGCGTTTAAAGTTTCGGTATTTTTCTGAGGGTGGTTTTGAAGTGCTCAATGTTTGGACTTCAAAATCTGGAAATTTCTTGTTAGGGGAAGCATTTGCTTTGATGTCTTCTTGTTTAGGTAATGCAATTAATACTATTCTCACTTCACGAGAAGAAAGCTATTTGCGGCAATTATATATAATATGAGCTGAGAATATTAGATTTAAAATTTATTTTCATCGCATACCTTTGGCATTTGCAAACGTAAACTTTCCTTTAAATACCTTAAGAAGGAGTTCGGAGCTTAAATCTCGATTTTATCGATGACTTAACGCAACGTGCAGAACATCCACGATGATGCTATACATTAAAATCTTTCATAAATTAAATACGTTTGCATTTATTGCCAAATTCTCAAAGATCGTCCTCTATTGTATAATGGCACATAATCCAATAATCCTTCAGTAGCGACCACTTCAACTAATGATAATTCAGAACTTTCGCCGAAGTTTGTGCCAATAATTCGGTTCTTTCACTAAAGGTTTGTTTGCAATAATTTTGCATTAAACGCAGTTGTAATTTCTGTTTCGGGGTGTGTTGGTATTTACAAAAGAGTTCATTTCAATAGCACTTCTAATTTTGCCCGATTCCATCAAAAGTGTACCTTTGTGAACTCTGATAGGTTTGTACATGCGTTGAGAGATTTCTCAAAGCAAAAGTTTACCATTTTAGTTTTTGTCTTCATTTCCTCTGATCCTGCAAGGATCTCATCAAAATACTTCAAAATTGTCCAAATATCTTCCTAATATGTAAGATGTGCCCAGCAAGGATGTTGTTTAAGGGCTGCTATTGTGATATTTAAATATTTTAATTTATCCAAGATCATTTTTTGAAGTTCATTCTGATGGCTCCGAGTGCAAAAAACATATTATTTGTTGGTGATTTTACGACTCAAGGACATCAAATGTTCTGCGGTGCATACAGTTTTCAAAAGCATCCAAACTTCTAGAGTCAAGTAAACCAAATCCCGGACCAGTGGTCAGAAAAAAGACACATGTTTTACGAAACCACTGATAGTCGAACCAGGGTTAATACTAGGATAGATAAAATTATAGCATTAATAATTTTTGCTTTTTTGTAAACAATTCGAACGATCTATGGGGATTTAAACTGAATATACTCATCTTCCCACGGTTATGATGCTGAATCATTTGGTTTGTTTGTTTGTTTGTATTTTTACAGCGTGAGAAGAGAAGTGTTCATGCTGAGCCGAGATATACAGATTTTTTGAAGGATTCAAACCTGGCAACGAGGGGCCTGGCAACAGCAAACCTGGCAACTCCAAACTGCGAAAAATTACAAGCATTTAGCGATACCACCGGAAGTGATAAAAGGAAGGGACTATAGTTATGCACGTAAAATTTACAAGAAAATATAAATTATCCTGTATAAATGCACTGTGTGATCAAAAAATTGCATCAATTGATACATTTTCAGCAACCTAGAAATTTCGATCTCAAGATGTAGACTCCGTTTAAGTTCTTTTGGATATTTGGTTCTACTGTATTTTGCTTGACTTTTATTTGACTTCTTCCCGGAAGCGATTTTTATTCGCACTAATGATGTTGTTTGCACCAAATGGATAAACTTCTAACAAAAAGTGAAACTTTTCGCTTGTAAAAAATAAATTTAAAAGCGTTTCATATGCTGAGGGCTTAGAATCTGAGCCAAATTATATTCTCAGAAACTGGCGAATACACTTGTCTAATTTAATCCCTTTTATCTCAGTATCTTGGTCAGGCAGTGGCGTGTAAACTTTATGTAAATATTTCGTTCCAATTAAATATGAGGAACTTTTTAACTAGTTGCATTTTAACTGGGCAAGGATAGAGTAACTTTACAGCTGATAGAATTAATATTTACATTCTTAACTGCAACAAATGATATGCTCCTAGGACAAAATAAATCATCATTATCTGACTTTCAAATCACAATTTTCACAGGGACATATATCCTTAATTAAAATTGCATCATTGAGGGTAAAACATGTTTTGCAATGTTTACGGAAGTTTTATGTATAAAACGAGATATTTTTCTAATAAAAGATCTGAACTATTCACGGTGGCTGTTTATTTGGTCAACCGCAAGTCGATCCAAAGATCGATATCTCAGAGTTCTGGTCGATGTGCCATGAAAGTTGGCTGGAGAACTTCCAGACATCGACGAAGAACGAAAGCAGCAAAAATTTCTTGTTCCTTAGTGATGAGATTTTGATGCTCCAGCAGATTGAAGGTCCCATCCTTGAGGCCTTCGCTTCGATAAATTTTATATAGCCCTGATATATTTTTTACTTGGAACGGGGCGATATCATCCTCAAGCAAGATTGAAAAGCCGTCTTTTCGTATTTGATGAATTTGACACACCCTGAAAATAACTCTGGTTTCTGCTAGAGATGATGTGAATTGAATGAACATTTATAAATCATCTAAGCTGATCCCCATTAAATTGGACGTCCATATTTTATGTAACGGATTTTGTCAGGAAAGTATTTCGTGATAAACAATAATAAAGCTTTAGTACATTTTCCTAACCCAATCTCATCCTTTCACACAAGAGATCGTGTTGCTTTTTCTATCACAATCTCAATCTTAGGTGCCGATTTTAATTTGGTAGTCACATCAAAATGTCGATCTTCCGTTGACGACACACAGATTGCCTTAAGATTGAAAATCAATGAACTTGAAATGTTTCCTTAGACTGTAGTGTAAACAATCTTATTCCAACTGAAAAGTTAATGCTTTGAAAGTATTGAAGCCTTCTGTGTATCAATATCATCTAGTTGTTTTCCTATATTGACATTAATTAAAAAAGGAACAGCATATAATTATTTTGACTTTATCAAACTGCAATGAATTGAAATATTGTAGATTATCTGGTTTTTAAACTGCTGTTACATTCAGCAATTTTATTTAGACGGAGCAAATAATTTTTCAATCGCCATTTTCGCAAAGACTTTTAGTTTACCGACTACAGAACTTGCGTCTATGAAACTGCGTCAGAACTGCGTACCAGACATAACGAATAACCATGGAATATATTACTACTAATGAATAATCAGCTATTGCCAAAAATCAGTTATTATAAAATAGGTGTAAAAAGTAATTATCTTGAAATAATAGAAGAAGCACACTATAACAGAAAATGTAATTCTAAAATACTTAGGGTAAATTACAAAAGGATAATGTGAGAAATGTTCTTATATTTTGTGGCAGACGGATTACAAATTATAAATCTAATTCCGAAGTATTAAACTACCGGCGACTTAATCCTTCAATTCCCTTAGTTTTCAATGATACATACGTTAGGACCTGTATATTACGAGGATCGTGTGAGCCAAGAAATTTCTCGTTATAACCGATAGCTCGCCAAATCGAATTTCGAAATTCAAATTCCAAACTTGAATAATTAAATTTTTATTTGTAACATGTGTCCATCTAATATGTATACAATAGTATTTGGCTTTATATTTCCATGGCATTTAATAACAACGTATTATATCACCACTTGTACTTCAGTACAACCTGTTTTGGGAAAAATGAGGTTGAAATTGGGATCTTACATTAGTAATCTTTTCCGAGCTCAACTTTGTTTAGAGATACTCAAAAAACCAGTCTATAATCGTTTTATTCTGCAGTCTATAGTTGATTTTGTTTTTTGAAGTCACTATATTACCTAAATTTTCGTCGTAAAATATTTAGCAAAATAAATATATATCCAACAGTTTAACACATTGCCTAAAAACGATATTGTGAACACCTTACGAGGAGCAAGCATAGACATTCATTTGGTGGGTTAAGGACAGAATTTCCGTTGTCCTAGGGTAACACCCTTCATTTTTCATGAAAGTTGGAATTTTTTACAGTGAAAAAATATATTTTTTGTAAATTACTCCTTTATGACAAAAATTGGATAATAGTAATATTTATAGATAATTATTAGTAGATAATTGGATATAGAAATTGGACGATATATTATATTATTATTAAGTTAATAATAATGTGCCAAATTGCTTAACTTGGATAAATGCACCTATCATTACGCTTATCATTGCTTAATAACCTGTCGGTTTCTTTGCGAAACATATGATTGTCCAATGGCCGTGAAATCAGCACAGTGATGCAAAACACAAAAAAGGAGAGAACTAATTCAAACAAACGTAACAAATTTAATTAGGACTAATTACTACTCTAAAAATTCTATGCAGTTATATAAATGGCGAAAGTTTCCACATGGAAAGAAACATAAATGTCTAGCTGATATTCTTGCTATGGTGCTGTGATTTATCAATACAGGTTGTTATCAAATCAACGGCTCAGCAACAATATCTATCTAAATTGCAATATGACAATACAATAAATTACACCAATACTGAGAACGTATGCCAGATATTAAATTAAAACAATGCAAGAAATACTGCCTGAGTAAGCAAGGGCAAATGGGAAAAATAGAATGTTTCATAACCTAATTTTCAAATTAAACCTAAATAATGGTACACCTCGTACAAATGGGAATAAATGGATATTGACTCACGTGCGACTGTTATGATGGGGTGTTGCAGTCACGTGACCGTTGTTTTGTTGCAGGTGCATTACGCTGTGGCTCGTCGTGCACTTCAAAATCCAATTTCTGATGAGAAAACATTTACGGGGCTGCGGGGATGTTGCTGCTCCACTCCTGCCGGACTTGGCATGTTTTATGGTAAGACGTCAGGCCCTGCTAGTGCGGAAAAACAACGATGAACAGCTGGGATGCTGCTGCGTCGGTTCAGTAGGACTCAGTGTATTTTATGGACAAACGTCAGGCTCTGCTGGTGCGAAAAACAACTATGATAGCCGGGATGCTGCTGGGTTAGTTCAGTAGAATTCGATGTATTTTATGGACAAACGTCAGGCTTTGCTGATGCGAAAAGCAACGATGAATAATTATAGTCAGCCGGAATTCTTCACTCTGCAGTGGCGATGAATATAACTCTACGCAGCTGATGCGTATGATTTTGTAGCTCGTGAGCGAATCGAGAATTTTTGGAGCTTTAATAAAAACTTTCCAAGTGGAGCCCGTGCGATACTTTCAAGTAGGAAGGTTGTGAGTCTTCCCACCTGCGACTTTGCTTGCCTTGAAGTCTCCGACCGAACTCCAAGTTCAACGTTAAGTTGAGACGTCCTTTTCCGTACGCTGCTCCCGCTCTTCTCTTCTATTTTCTTCTCTTACTATCCCCAGCACGACCTGCATGTCAATCACATTAAATTACACAATCCACTCACAGGATTATTCGTTTTGCCAGTACATTTGCCTGTTGCTATATATACAAACTATACTGCTGATCTCTGATAGGTTTCTTTTTGCGGGGCGGTCTACTGTTTTTGAGTTTAACTACGCCCTGAGTTTACGATAGTAGAATTGACAAACAAGCCCCTAATCAAAGTTGACATTTTATGGGATTTTCATGGTTTATTTTAGCCTGGCTCTGGCGCCTAAACCCATAAAACGTCGTCTGGCTTTATTTTTGTCTACCCATGCTTACTTTGTACAAATACACAGAATATATTTGGCAAACTAATATTCTCCTGTAATAATACGTTAATATCCACACAAAATGATTTAAAGAACAACGTAATTCAATATGGCTGACGAGCACGCCATATTGGAGTGGGTCATGACCCCTGTGACCCCAATTTGTCCGGGCTTGCACTTTACTATATATATCCCGAGAAGGACGAAAGTTCTCAAAAATTCTGTGATTACAAGTGTTGGAAAGTTTTATCATCATATTCGCCTTAGTTAAAAAATCGTTCTTGATGATCAGAATCTTTTTTATAACTTTATAAATTTCTTTCAAAAAACTCGACAGGTTTTGTTCATTAAATTCTTCTTCGCTAAGAACTATTCATTGCGTTTTAACATTAGACCAAACAAAATATATACTGTCTTCGTAAAATCAGGGAACTTGCTAAAAGTGGACTCGTTATACTATATGTGGGTCCTATGCGTATTCAAAATTTCGTGAAATTTTCAGGAAAAGCTGCTTTCAGATTTCATGTTCCTACCATTAGTTGATGATAATTTCTGCACTAAATTCGAGGTTTGTTCGTAACTACTTCCGTGTAATGTGCAATGTCTACTGAGTTCACTAATACAGAACAATAGAATAACTTCGGACAAAAATGTATTGAACACAGCAAAATAAAGGAAATGTAACAGATGAAGTGACATGCACCATAAGACAGCAACACAGCAACGTCTGTAGACAAATCCTAGACTGAAACCTCAAGGAAAATGAAAGCTATAGCCCACGGGTGGGTAAATAATACTCTTTGTTAAGCTAATTGAGAAGCTCCTATTGAAAATTTAAATCTTTTTTTATTATTATGTGTCGAATTCTTTTTCTACGAATCTTGTTAAATTGACTAAGAAAGTGAATCGGTTAATGAAGAGCATACGTCGTACGTGTAATCACTTAAATGGCGTCGATAGGTCCTTTTGCTGAGATAATCCCTGTTGCTGAGATGACTAACTTGATGATGAAGATCTTTTCCATACCCCATAGATCTCGTACTTCATGTCTGAGATCTTGGTACTTGGTGATTTTCGTTGTGTAGGTTGTCTGTATGTTATTGGTGTTGGGTACTGCTATGTCGATTAAGTACGTGGTCTTATTCGATTTACCGACGAGGGTTATGTCGGCGAGGCGTTACTACGCTCATGGCGCCATGTCTTGATCGGTGAAAGTACTAATAATGAATAAAAATACCATTGGGCCATTAAAACCGGATTTGTAGCCTGCTGACGACATGCCAGCATCCGGAACGCCGTTGGGATAACTATCGGTAACCCAGCGACGTGAAAAAGGCTATCTCAGACTCTGATGATATGAACCATAATGAAAATATGAATGGAGCATCGGTTGTCTCGCTCTTAAATCAGAACCGCGTTCGGACTTTAAGCAGAGGGGCCAGTTCGAAAAATATGCAACAGTCTCTCCTTGGAGGTGTCGGCGGTTGTAGCGGCGCCTCCAACTGTACGGCTACTAGAACCAACACAGCCCAAAGTGCTTTGCAGCCTAGTATAGGTGCAACCACTAGGGCTGAAAGACCACGCCAGCGCATGTCATGGACAATAGATATGAACACCTACATCATGCGCACCTACTATACGATTACAAAGCTGGAAACAGACATGACAAATTACAGACCCACACTTCACGCCAAATTCGCACAACAGTACCCACACCTGGACATCAGTATAGAAAGGATAACAACCCAACGCAGGAACATAATAACCAGAAATCTCTTAGCAGAGCCCATACTACAAAGGTTAAGAGATGAAGTCGCCAATGACCTGGCAAACACTTCAACCAGTGTGGCCAACCCTGAAGCACCAGCTAGTAGCGCAAGAGAACCGCTCCAACCAAGCATAGAAGAAGAAGAGAGGAGGGACGTGGAGAAAATGGAAGAAGGTTTCCAATGTGCCCTGGCGGAATATGAAGGCTCGGATGCCGCAACAAGGCCAAGAATACCACGCCAACCGGCATCTTGGAAACTCTGCAAAGCAACCAAGATCCTCAATGAACATACTCTACCACTACACCTACAGAACCACAACTCCCTACAGGAAATACACACCGCCATATACTGTGCAGCAGTAGCGGCATCACGCGCCAATGGGTACGAAGTAAGGAACGAA
Source organism: Dysdera silvatica (assembly GCA_006491805.2). Classification (NCBI taxonomy): domain Eukaryota; kingdom Metazoa; phylum Arthropoda; class Arachnida; order Araneae; family Dysderidae; genus Dysdera; species Dysdera silvatica. Next base: position 95,670,246 of record QLNU02014802.1, read on the forward strand.
GGCCGAAGTAACAGAGGAAACAAAGCCCAACCACCATGGCAAGTGAGACTGGAGAAAAGAATAGAAGAGCTCCGCAGCAGCATAGGGCGAATAACCCAGTACATGCAGGGAAATAGGGGTAAGAAATTAGTGAGGAAAGTGAAGATGGCCCTTAAGAGAAATAGGATTCATACAAGACACGAAGAGCCCAATAAACACATCAGCGAATATCTGGATACCCTCAAACAAAAACTGGGTGTATACGCCAGAAGACTCCGAAGATACAAAGACTATACCAACAAAAAACAACAGAACATGCAATTCCAAGCAAACCAGAAGGCCTTCTACAGGAAGCTTCGAGAGACCCCAGCGAACAAAGACAAGTACGAAGCCCCAAAGCCAGCAGAAATAGAGACCTTCTGGAAGACACTATGGTCCAATGAAGTACAGCACAAAAGCGCCCCCTGGATTCAGCAAGAAATGGAGGCTACGAGAGGAATAGAGGAGATGGAGTACACGGGCATCACGATAGAGGAACTCCAGCAGGTAATCCAACGTACGCACAACTGGAAAGCCCCGGGTATTGACGGCATACACAACTTCTGGTACAAGAAATTTACCAGCGCCCATGGCCCGTGTAGGCCTACCAGTAACCCAGCGAAATACCGACCCATTACGTGCCTTAACACCCTGTACAAGATACTCACGGGGTGCATCTCTGAAAAAATAAGCCGGCACAGCGAAAGCAACAACTTAATGACGGAAGAACAAAAGGGATGCCAGAAAGGGACTCTGGGATGTAAAGAGCAGCTTACCATCGACTCAGTTATCCTGGAACAAGCAAGAAAACAAAAGCGAAAACTCAACACCGCATACATAGACTACAAGAAGGCTTTCGACTCTGTTCCGCACTCGTGGCTCCTTGAAATACTCAGCATATACAAAGTGCATCCCTCAATCATCCGATTCCTACAGAGCAGCATGAAACAATGGAGAACCCGGTTACAGCTAAACACGCCAGACAGTAAAATAGAAACGGCCGAGATCCCCATCCGCCGCGGAATCTTTCAAGGAGACGCACTAAGCCCCCAGTGGTTCTGCTTGGCGTTAAACCCCTTGTCAAGGATGCTGAACACAAGTAAATACGGATACATGCTGAAGAAAGACAAGAGAAACCTACATAAAGTCTCCCACCTCATGTACGTAGATGACATCAAGCTATACGCGCCAACAATCACCCAACTCCGACAACTCATCAGTATAACAGAGACATTCTCCAAGGACATAGGAATGGAATTCGGCCTCGATAAGTGCAAAATACAGAAGAATAGCAAAGAAGATTTACCAGGCATCGAACTCGAAGACGGGAGACTACTGAAGACCTTGGACGAGGGCGAAACCTACAAATACCTAGGGATAATGCAAAAACGGCAGCAGGAGCACAAGAAAGTCAAAGTCCAGCTCACGCAAGCATTCCAAGAAAGACTTAGAAGCATTGTGAAGACGAAACTGAGCGGGAAGAACACCACGCAAGCAATTAACGCATATGCGGTACCAGTGCTCACCTACTCCTTCGGGATCATCAAATGGTCCAACACTGAACTAGAACAACTCCAGCGGAAAATGAGAACCATCCAGAGAAGAGCCGGACAACTACACCCTGCAACGGCAATTGAACGGCAAACACTACCCCGGGAAGAAGGAGGACGCGGACAAGCGGACCTCAAAGACTTACATGACAAGCAGATCCAGAGCATGAGGCAATACTTCCAGTTGAAGAGTCCCCGATCGCCACTCATCCAAGCCATAATACAAGCAGATGCAAATTACACGCCACTAAACCTGTGTAGTACCGAAGAGCGTGTCCTCGAAACAGCCAACGAACAGAAACTGAGAACTTGGGCCGGAAAACCATTACATGGCAGGCACTACAATGACCTGCAACAACCACACGTTGACAAAAAGGCATCAAATTCTTGGCTGGCCAAAGGCACTCTCCAGCCAGAGACAGAAGGATTCATGCTAGCCATCCAAGACCAAGTGATCGCAACAAGGAACAATCAGAAATTCATCCAGAGAAAAGACATAGAAAGCGACAAATGCAGACACTGTCATGCGGCATCGGAGACAATCCAACACGTGATGGCAGGATGCAAGATCCTTGCGCAGTCAGACTACAAACATAGACACGATCAAGTAGCGAAAATAGTCCACCAGAAATTGGCAGCGAATGCTGGCTTTCTGACAGAAAAATGCCCGTACTACAAATATGAGCCAGAGACCGTGCATGAGAACGAAACACACAAGCTTTACTGGGATAGAGCAATCATAACAGACAAGACAGTCCCACATAACCGTCCTGACATAACCCTCGTCGATAAATCGAATAAGACCACGTACTTAATCGACATAGCAGTACCCAACACCAATAACATACAGACAACCTACACAACGAAAATCACCAAGTACCAAGATCTCAGACATGAAGTACGAGATATATGGGGTATGGAAAAGATCCTCATCATCCCGTTAGTCATCTCAGCAACAGGGATAGTACCAAAAACGCTTGCGACGAATTTGGAGATACTCAACATTGACCCAAACACCTACATTGAAATACAAAAAGCCACAATCCTAAACACGTGTCACATTGTCAGGAAGTTTCTAGACATGGCACATTAAGAAGTGATGTAAAAAGAGGCTTGGGAACATGGCGCTCTGCCCGTCCCAAAGCCTGTTTCCGCCAAGAATGGGCGAGGAAAACTTTTATATATATATATGGGAAATAGTAGATAATGTAAATATAAATGAAAATGTAGAAAATCAAGCAAATAGATTGGTGAGAAATGAAAGCAAATAAATTAAAATTATTAATAAGTAAGTGAAGATATATACGGAATACCAATATTCACACAGCCACATCTGCATACTATATAAAATAATAAAGGCTCATGTGTAGTAAAAGTATAAAATTTATACTTTTACTACACATGCATTTGCATTTCATAATTGTACATACATTTACAACTATATTGTATATACGCTTGTATATGGTGGTGATGGTATTTGGAATCCTGTATAGGCACGTTCTAGTGCATAGGCCTTTATTATTTTATATAGTATGCAGATGTGGCTGTGTGAATATTGGTATTCCGCATATATTTGCACTTACTTATTAATAATTTTCATTTACTTTCTTGATTTTCTACACTTCCATTTATATTTACATTATCTACTATTTCTTATTTATATATTTTTATCATGCTTATATCTGGTGCTTCATGCGCGCTTTTGGTTGATAAATTTAGTTTTATTTTATTTTTTTTTTTTTGACATATTCTTCTTTATTCTAACATTTAACTTTTATGTTATATATATATATATATATATATATATATATATATACATTGTTAATTACTTATCAAAATATTCATACATCCACTTAATTATTACGCAAACAAGCTAACCACGAAAATTTTGCAATTCAATGGAGAAAAGATGCAAAATTTTTATTACATAATAAAACATACGATATTCAAGTTATTCTGATACGTAATGATACTTTCTCTTGCCTTCGTATTATAACGGTAAACTAGGTACATCCAAGTCACTAGCGAACGCAGAGGGGGTTTATGGGTGTTATAACCTCCATAAATCTCTCCGCATTCCCCCATTGTG
>QLNU02014802.1:95674002-95698423 GCA_006491805.2 Dysdera silvatica
TCTTGTAGTAGAAATGAGACTTCGTGACTTAAAGTCTTAACAACTTGGATTAATACTAATCTTATATAAATCTTCGAGCACGAGTCTTACTTAGTATAACACGACATTCTAAAAGTGAGTGACAGAGAACGTTGAAAGTCCATACTCTTTGTTGATTCGATATTGATGGAGTTAACACGATTCTTACATTTTATCTTTGAACCTGATTTAGATTAAGTTTGCACCACTCATATATAGTTCATGTTATCGCTTTAAAGCAATATAATAAAATATAGTTTAGAAATTAATAAATTATAGTTTAGACCGAATCCAAGATTTATCTTAACCAAAGACATATATTATTCAATGTAAAAGAGCTATCACAAGTTTCATTTAATGGTAGGTATTGGTCTCCATGTATGGTAAACTTGTTCTACGAATATTTTGATACTCTACACATGGTTATAAATGTATTTTAATTGCCCTGACTTTCAAAAGTCAAAGTGAAAGAGGTGTCTTGGTTTGAAACATGGAAAATCAGCTTGAACCATCTAAAGCAGTGTTTCTTAAAGTGAGATCCTTCAGCCATTGGTGGTTGTGGTGATCTATCAAGTGGTCTTCACAGTCTTGAAGAAATTTCTGAAAAAAATTATGAATTACTGTATTTCACATCAGAAAACCAAAAGGGTATCCTTCCATCCACAACAACCAGGAAGAAATCCGATGCAAACAACAATATTTTTGAATACGACAACTTTGCAAACATCTAAGTACGTAGTTTAAAATATATACAGGGTACATCGAACTGAGGAGCTTACAAAGGAAAGGAGGTAAGTGCCAAAATCGAAATTTTTCAGGAGAAGCAAAATATCATTTCGTAATAATCAGGAGCGGCTCGAGGTTGATTTTGAAGCCAGAAGGCCTGGCACGGATTAATTTCTGGCGCCCCCCTCTTCAGGCGAAAACAGGAGATTTTCACAGATGCACAGTGAGCCATATACCCTATAAAGTGGCCAAAAGTCTCTGAAAGAATTTCTCTAAATTTGTGTCTTTTTAGAGAGACTTTCTGCTGTTGGGTCAATTAAAAAAATTTGAACTTGACTTCAGTTTGGCGCCTTCACCCAAACGGATACCCGGACGGTCGCCGGGACCTCCCCTGGTAACAATGTCAAACTGTTGGAAAACACATTTTGGCTTTGAAACAAAGCTTTATCAACAGCTGAACATTATTTTAGATTAACATTAATCTACCGTGCCATTAACATAGGTTAGTTATATAACTAGTTAGTTATATAAGTTAGTTATATGTTAGTTATATACTAAGTTAGTTATATAAGTTAGTTATATACGGGTTATACTAAGTTAGTTATACTGGTTAAGTTATATAAGTTAGTTATGGTTTTCAAGTTAGCTATATACTGTTAGTTATATACTCAAGTTAGTTATATACCAAGTTAATTATATACTAAGTAAGTTATAGTAAGCTACTTAAGTTAGTTATATACTAAGTTAGGATATATACCAAGTTAGTTATATACTAAGTTAGTTATATACTAAGTTAGTTATATGTTGAAGTTATATATTAAGTTATTATATGTTAGTTTATATTTAGGTCATATACTAAGTTAGTTATATAAGTTGGCCATATACTAAGTTAGTTATATGTTGGTTGTTCAAGTTAGTTATATAAGGTTATATATATACTAAGTTATTATATTACCAAGTTATATACTGCTAGTTAGTATACCAAGTTAGTTATATATACTAAGTTATTATACTTAGTTATATGCCAAGTTAGTTACGTAAGTTATATATATAGGTTAGTTAACATAGTTCCAATGCTATGATAGACCGTATGTTTCTATCCGCTGTAATCCGAGTTTGTTTCCCCTAGGTAGAAGACGTTTGTATTCCTGTGAAAACGATATTCGGGCGCACCATGTCCTTCGCTACTCTTTCACTGTAGAAATACAAACAAAACCAAACTATTCCTAATAATAATTATGGTAAACATCGTTGCAAGTGATGAGGCCATTGCTTACAAGACCAATTTAAAAGCTCTTAAACACCACACGCATCCTCATTCGTATTAGATACAAGCCCGACTCCATTGCTTATTATTCGTGTAACTATGGAAAAAGGAGAAAGAAAAGCTTCCTAATTTAAAATTTTTAGGAGGACCATACTAAAATTGAATTGTGCACCATGAGAGATGTTGGGAAGTTATTGAAAATACCCTTTTGGTAACCAAAATCCTAGGCAGGTCGTGGAATCAAACAGCGTATACATATATTGTGATATTTCTTGATCATACTTAAAACTTTTAGGAAAGCTCATATGTTGGAAGAGCTTTCTGTTCATATTATATTTTATTACTATCGACTAACTGTAAATGGAAAAACTAACACTAGTTTATATCAACCTGATATAAATCGTTGATAATCTTCCTTTTACTCCTGGCCCGGTGGCGCAGTGTGGTAACGCGTTCTCCTATTGCGCGGCTAATCCGGGTTCGACTCCCAGCAGTGCAAAAAGAACGCTTACTCAGAGATCTCATAAAAGATCGCACTGCTCACTGTAGTCCGGGGTTTGGTTCCCCAGGCCTTAAGAGGTTCGGATTCCTCGGAAAACTGTAGGTCCCGGCGCAGCATGACCACTGTAGTCTTTGAGCCGTAAAACCAAAAAACAAACAAACAAACCTTTACTCCTCCAGCATACTAAAAGATATGACCTCGTATGTCACCAACGCAGCAAAAAACCACACTCTAGCAAATATTTCAACTTCAGAGTACACAGACTTAAACTAAGCCTTTCTTACTAGTTTGCTTTTCGTTCCTGCTTTCTGGTTTTGATAATTAAATTATATGGATTAGCAATCACAATCATTAAATATACAGGGTGTCCTCGGGAATTCCGAATGCTGCCAATAATTTTTGAGCGAAGATGGTTCTTGCAACAGAAATTAGGTACTGGTGTAGTAAAATGACTATCAGATGAGATGATCATGAGCTCCCTGGTGGTGAATTGTGGAAGTTAAAATGTTGGTTTAAAAAATAATGAAGATGGGGAAATATTTTCAACCAGAAAGTTATATCCTTCAGTTAGTAAGAAAAGCTATGGACCCACATGGAATATGTACACGTACTGAAAAAAAGTGAGGTGTTCCGACAATGCATCAACAATTCGCCAACACCATCGGCTGCAATGCAACCCGTAATCACTATACTGCCTCCTCCGTGTTTAACAATAGGCACTATGCATAGTAAATGGTATTATTCATCTACTCTTTGCCTCATATATTGTACAGCATGTGCACCAAACGCATAATAACGAAATGTTGCAATAATTTTCTAAAGTTGTTTTAAATTATAGTTGCTGCATTTTGATACTCTAATGCCATTTTCTAAATAAATATAAATCAAATAAAACGCACCTTAAATTTAGATTCGTCAACCCGCAAGACTTTAGACCAATCTTCTTCAGTGAAACATGGATGCTTAAAGGCCCATGGATTAAAGAGCCATGGTTTCTTCCTTGCCTTACAACTTTTGAGTCCAACTGCTGCAAGCTACTATTTTTTTGTTTTAGGCGTTATTGTTTTGATTTCGCAGGCAAAAGAGCATATAAGTCAGATTAATTTATTTTACGTTCTTGAAAAGAAGCCCGTAGAAATAATCGGTCTTCTCTGGGTGTGGTGATTCCTTTCCTTCCAGTTCTTTTACCATTCACTTGTAAACCAGTATGTCTAAGACGTTTCATAAATTATTGAACTGCACATCTTGAATATTTAATAGTTTTTCCAATTTTAACTCGATTCTCACTCCGTTCAAATAAAAGCTGAATTTTTGAATATTGCTGCTGACTAATTTTTGTTTCTTTTCTGCATTTCTCAAAGAAAAAAATATTCTTCATGGTTTAGGTGAAATAAACAAAACTTTAGAATACGTCCATCTACTAGAAGTAATGAATTGAGGACTTAAATTAAAACTCTTGAGAAGAAAACCCGATTTTCTGTTAATATTGTAAAGGTGTTTTATTGGCTGCTCATAGCAATGACGTTTGCTAACGTTTCCGTTTATGCATGCTAAAATATAATAATAATCAAAACAAAACAAGTTATTTCATTGAGTGCTCTTAGAATTAAAAACAAAACGTACGAGTACCTAACACTTGTGGCCATCACTGTATATTTTGTTTTTTTTGAAGCTTATCGTATTACATTTTGGCGCAGTGTACGGCGACTGAGAATTAAGATAAACCTAAATTGCCTATTATGCTATACCAAAGGTTCTCAACATTTTCCAATTGCCCCCCCCCCCTTTTGGGATATGGTAACGTACCACACCCCCCCACTATAAGTCTATATAATAATTACAATTTTTTATTTTTAACGAACATTACTTTTATACCAGTACATGATATTCCACACAATTAATGAAATGGTCCACGAAAAGAACAAATTTCAAATAAAGAGATCGGTGAAAAAAAAAAAACATGATCAACAATCAAATCACTACATGTTAATGAGAAGATTGACACTGTTTGCCTTGATTATGCCGTGCGCATTTGGTGTTGGGTTTGATATTAGATAACGCACAACGGCGATCACTCTCCTCCTCTGATTGGAGTACTTAGGAGGGGCATTGGTGGTGGTTGCAACACCCCCCCATTGCAATGAAATTTTGTATATTTAACATAGGAATATGTGAGTTGTAGCTCTGTAATCCCCATTGAGCCTATAGCCCTCCCCCCATTACGAACTGTCTGGATACGCCTATGCCACCTCTAGATGGCAACATTGTTTTGTTTTTGTGGCAGTTAGTGTTGAAAAACCCGACTCGCGGAGATATGTTGACGAAAATGGCACAATGACGTTTAAGGCAACATGAGAGACGTTAGGATAAATTTAAGATAATGTATCCAAAATCCATCCAGGCCCAACGTTTTAAAATCATCTTTCGCCTTTGAATAGCATTTCTGTTCTGTGTCTTTTTCTTGAAAGCATTGGGGCAGTACATCAATATCAACAAGGAAAAGATTTCTTGTCAATATCCTAGATCAGTCATCAGTTGAAATGTCATGGAAATTGAATTCGTCATCTGAAGAATCCAAATGTAAGCGAATTTAATTCTTGAATTATTAGTCATCATCTTTTAAAATTACTTTTTTTCTTTTCAAATATGCTTCAGAAATCGAAAACCAAAAACGTTATTAACATTAAATTCTCAAATCGTTTCACCCCACCCCCACCCCCACCAAGTTGAGAACCACTGTGCAGTACAGAATACTGTGTTTGGCTACTTATCGGCAGGGCTCGGCGAATCCGTAGCTGTGTCGCCAATGGCGATTAAATTTTCTCAGTTGGCGAGTAGTAAATTTTTGCTACTCGATTTTTAGGGTTTCTTATTAAGGCGGATGAGACCCGTTCTTGTTAGACAAGTGCGGTTCGCCACGATATGTCGAACCTTACTCATTGAACATAATCTATTCCATCTACTTTACTTTTAAAGAATTATGTGTACCTTTAATAATTAATTAACTTTATTAATTACCCTACCCGTACTAATTAATTTACTTCACTAATTTATAATTTTCTAATTAATTACTGTATATATTTTATCTCATACAGTGAATAGCAGTTATTATAAAAAGCGTCCACTAAAGTATATTTCTTGGTAATACAAGATGCATATTGCAGCCGGAAATCTAATTACATTCAAAATACATTAGGGAAATTTAAAAAGATTAAACGAAAGAGATGTTTTTATATTGCCGTTGTTTTTTGTTTCTTTTTGTGTGACAGAGGGATCATAAGCTTAAAACTTAATCCCGAGATAATAAATTTTCGACGATCTAATCCTTAAGTCTTATTTATTTTACACGCACCTAAGACTTTCATATAATTTCTGTTGAAAAATTATTTCCATTAGTTTTCTTGCGTTAGCTGAATATTACTGAATACGAATATATTTAAATTAAATGCTTATAAAATGGTAATAAATAATTTTTAGAAGCATGAACCATGCAATGGGCACGAATGATAAAAATGGACGAAATTTCAGTATGCATGTGGTTGTTGTACGAGTATATTTTACAAAAATTATTGCACGAGTTTACGTACAGGCGGTCAAACGAAACTCTGAACACTAGTTCGTCATTCGCATAATATTTGTGCTACAGAAAATTCAAGCTGCCAATCTACAGGGAATAAGGAAATCTACCAGTATTATTTACATCTACATAAAATTTGCATAAAGGACCATCTTCATATTAAAATTGGCAGAAATTTTTAAAATTCAAATAGCAAAACAACTAGTACGATTAAATATTTCCAATATTGCCTTTACTACTCAATTTCAGTTTATTTGGTTCAAGGTTTTATAAAATGAGTTTTGAATATTAGAAATATTGATCTCATAGTGTTGAAATATTCCACGGAATTTTTATTAATATCCCCCGAAATATTCATCATCTCTCTCTTTCCAGTATTTTTTATTACGTTAAATTTCAACAAGCCAAACAAAATTTATGACGTTTTTCATTTTTAAAATAGTATCTAATATGAATTTTGAATAACATATTGGATAAAAATGTGTATAGAAATATATTAATTTTCTGAAAGTAATTGAAACCGTTCGGTCTTTTACCTACTATGCAGAAATTTCAGCGCAATTCAGTCAATAGTTTTTTTATGCTTAATATTATTTAAAGTGACGGATTAAGAGGCATCTTATAGTTACAAAAAAAAAAAGAATATAATAAAGATTATTTTATGCTTTAAAACTGTTGTCGATTGACATTTCTTAATTAACATTCAGCAGGCATATTGGTAAATTTACATTAGAGAGGGAAAAAAAGAAGAAAAGTCAAAGATATTATAACTTTTGATTTTAACAAGTTTGGTCATAAAATTGAATTTCTTACCTATAGTTCGTTCACGAAAAGTAGTCCGATGGTGCCGTTAGAAAATAAGGGGAGCTGACGTCACAAACGGCATAGCCGATTCCAGCAGAGGGAAGGACGTCATTTCAGAACTGTTTTTTAGTGAACGTTTGTCTGCGCCAAAAGCGAGCTTTGAAATTATGTCCTCCCCTCTACTGTAATCGGCTAGGCCGTTTGTGACGTCAGCTCCCGTTATTTCTAACGGTACCATCGGACTACTTTTCGCGAACGAACTATACAAGTTGTTTTTATTTTACGATGGTGAAAGCCACCGTAGACGTATTATTGAATATCTCGAGTTTTAATTGTCAGAATGACATCGAAATTTTAAATTAGCTTAATTACTTAGTTTAGAATCCGACTACGATATCAAACTTAGGTGCTGCTATTAAATTTGTCAAAGTTTCTGCAAGTTTTTGTATGAAAACGATCCCTTGTACAAATTTTATGCACACGGATTGATAGATTTTATTGTTCGCTATGAATTGACACATTTGCACTTTCTATAGAGCAATTATTGCGCGAATGGCAAACGAGTGGTCAGAATTTTATTTCACCAGCTACATTTATAAGAACTTCCTTCTTTCTTATGATTAGATGTCAAGAGATTAAATGACTTGCATTTTTGAAACGCATTTGTGTTTTCCTGTTTCAATCATGCAAACCTTTTAGGATCTTACATTTAAATAGAAAACAGATATGCCGTGTACCACAGTGTAACCTTCGAATTTCGGAGTGACAACTTAATATTTTGATTACTAGAAAACTGCAAATTGTACTTACCTTCCTTTCCTATGGAAAGTAAAGTAAAGTTCTTTCCAGGAAAGAATCTCTATTAGACAAGTTAAAACCACTATAAAATTCTGCTAATTATTGCTACTATAGCTTTGCACTTCAATTACAATAATAAACCGCCATGTCCCCATTTTATTGAGGTGCCTTTGCTTATCGTTACTTCATAGTTTATCTGTGTAATGCACGGCTCCATAAGTGTGTGTATGTGAGTGTGTGTGCATGTGAGTGTGTGTGCATGTGAGTGAGTGAGTGAGTGTGTGTGTTTGTGTGTGTAGTCCATAATACCGATGCATTATATTCTACGTCATGTCAAATTTGCTGAGCCTGATAAAGGCAAAAATATCCAAACATTTCCCACAATAATGCAGTGGGACAACACTGATGAGTTAGATATTTGACAAATCTTTAAACATAACTAAATCTATACTCTAATACTTTCTAAACTTAATGCGCTGTCAACAACAGTACTAACCAAGACACCTAATATGTACTGATTTCATAATTCTTCATTAATTTATTTTGGTCACCCTTCGTTTGTTTTAATATGCTATCGAAATTACATTAATCATATAGTTCTACTAATTTGTTTCTATTTTGCTCAATGAATAAATAAAATAGAAGTAGTACAAAAAGTTTGCGTGATTGAATGTTTCGAATATTCTGTTCAACTTTTCAACATGCCATACATCATGTTCTCCAGACAGATAAGTTCTGTTCAATTCTACGTGGATAGAATATGAATAAATTAACTTCTGGTTATGAAGAAAGTTATGCTTTTGGATGCCATATAGATGTTAACAATGCTCCTGTTCTGTCTTTCATTAGAATATATATTTATATATAAATTCGAACCTGCACTCTTATGTCAGGAATAAACGTTTAGAACTTAAAGCAATGTTCCTGAGATCCGAAAAATGTATGTGCATCTTTAAACTATTTTTTTTTTTTTTTTCAAATATTGTTTTACACTCGTGTCAAATTGGCCAGCAGAATATGTCAACTGTGACGTGGGCCTGGGAAAAGCAAAGGTAAAAAAAAATGCCATCATGGCAGCATAAAACCAAATAGTTTCGAAACTCATGGAATAGAAGGTTTCCAGGTATAAACGCGAAATGTTTTGTTTCGTAGTTTCGGTGAATCGGATGTGGCATTCTGAGAAAACAACAAATTTCGAATTAGGTTCTGAATACAATATATAAAGAGATACACAATCCCGATGCCTTTGTTTTCAGCCATTGTAATCTCTATGATCATTGTTTCAGACAAAAGTTGTTTTAAACAAATAGTTGTTTACGGACTTGTAAAATTTTACAACTGTTTAGCGAGAAACTCATGGCCGGATTGTCGCATGGACAAACAAGACAAATATCTAGGGAACAATTTTTTTTGAGGAACCCGGCTCGGTGAAGACTTAATGCTACTTCAAAATCATTGCTCATTAGATTTTGTAGGGAAGTAATTTTATCCTGACGCGAATTTCCACAACAAAATGTTTGCTAATTTTAGAGTTTTTTGTGTATACGTTGCATGTTATCTGCACCGACTTTATTTTCAAAGTTTAAAATTTGAATGCAATAACGGATTTAGCGAACGATTGGAAATAGCGTGTGTTTTCCTTGGTTCCAAGTTTCTCGGTTCTCGATACTGGTTCTACTATAATTATGCAGGTTCAATTTATTCTATAAGTGTCCCGGAAAGCCATTTGTCTAGGACCCTACGAAACGTTAATACGACACCAGGGGAACTTCTACAGTGATTTTTCCATTAACAAATTTCGGAAGACGGAAAAAAAAGCTCTTAAAAAACTGAAAAAGTCATTAATCGGAATGAAAAAGACATTAATCGGAATAAAAAAGACATTAATCGGAGTGTGTTCAATTCCATGAAACGTTTGACGAGACCGCAAAATATTGTCGTTAAACAGAAATAGACATTAATGAGAACGATTTTATTGACCAAGTTTATTGTAATTATTTTTACTATTTGTCAGTCTTAAAATAAGCTAGTTTAATTCCTATTGTGGCCAAGAACATGATGTGATGTTATTATATTTTTTGTTAAATTTTACTATTATGTTTAGGAAACTGTTGTTCTTACGAACATATTAATTTTATGTTATGTATTATGTGATCACTAAAACTTTATATTATGAACATTTTGTACACTAATTTGGTTTATAAACATCTCACGTTTATGAAAATATCAATGGTACATTTTTGAAATAAATTTTATTGTTTGATACTTGTGTATTTCATTTTCCAAGCTGAAATTATATATGGTTTACGTATTAATGACTTAATGAAATCTTTGGAGTTTAGATCTCTCTTTTCAGTTTAATCACAAGCGTGGTGTCACTGCGCAATCTTCTATTATAGTTGAACTGTCGGTGACCGCTGCCAAGATATTAATATTTCCCCTCAACCCAAATCCATCGTCTGCAACTGACAGACAGACAGACAGCACCCTCACATCGACAATCCATTGTCTTGCCTGCAACAAGCCTGCTAATTTCTGCTGGTCTTGTGCGGTTATCACCCACTTCATGTTTTTAATCTCCTTTATGTCAATGCAAGTCATAATCTTTCTAGCCTCGGTCAGCTCAGATGAATTTTTCCTTCTTATTTTCTGAAAATATCTATCATCCCTGTTTTTTTGTCATTCGTTTGTTCAGATGCATTCTAGTTTCTGAGTATTATATTCCTCTTACGGGGACAACGCAACCATATAATAGATCTTATGTTTACGCAGGGGTAATACGTCTTTTTATCATCATGCAGAAAATTCTGGTTGGAATCTAAATGGTAGCCAACTTTTATGGTTTTCTTTCTGATAATTGTAACACCAGGTATGAATCACTAGGAGAAAGAGGATTTTTTGAAAACCTGTAGGTCCTGGCGTAACATTAACTGTTCTTGCTTCAGAAAGCATAACCAATGACCATATAATAAATAATTCGAGCTACACTGTAGCAAATCAAACTAATTGAAAATTCTGATTTTATCTCGTAAATCGCAATTGTTTGTTTATGAGGAAATTCAGTTTAATTGTTTCATTGTGCTTCCCAAATCATCAATAATTTACGTGGTATTTTATTATTACCATACTTTTCCTAATTTTCTTCACATTTACTTAATTATTTCTCTTATTTTTATTTATGCGTTGGTGTTTCTCCTTCTTTTGAGTTCGGTTTTTTTATAGTTTTCCTTTTTTTAATTTCTGCGTTTCATTTTCCATTCCCGACTTGTTATAACGTTCCACTAATGACCATAAATGTTTGTCAGTCCTTCTATATATCTGAGAATTATTCGGAGACCTAAATGTTTATCATACTTCTCTCTTTTATTCCGTATATTAACTTACCTATACAAATCTAAATATAATTGGCTTTAAAAAAATCACCGACATTTCATTTCATGGAAATGTTTAACCAACAATTATAGGCAGTCATAACAGTGGATACCAAAATTTTCCACGGTTGACTTGTTAACCCCAACTTTTAATAACTTACAGTTTAACGACGCATTTAAAACTCTGTCATATTTTAAATACGGTTTATATGTGGCGATATTATGATATTAGGTATGTTAATATATTACATTGGACATGATGCTATGATATTGAATATGTTGATATGATATTGAGTACTAGAGTATTAAATATGTCGGGGAATATGAAATTAGGTGGAACAGGTTGGCGCAAATTCCTCCAAAAGTGCTGGCTATAGTTGTTTATAATATTATGAGGACCGCATTGTAAGTTAAATTTCGGGAACCTATCTCTCTCTCGGGTAGAAATCCACGATTGGTATAATTATTTGTCATTTTTCGTTTATTTCACGGTACAAGGGAGCAGTGATTATGCTGGGCCTGAACTTAACTTTTTCCAAGGAGTCCGAACTTCCAAAGTCCTAGGGAACCAATCCTCGGTCCATAATAAAAAGTCAGTCTGCAAGCATTCCTCTTTTAGCACCCTTCGGTTCAAACCAGAGTTAACTTCACGCTAGATTCTCACAGCAGGACTTCGATATAGTTAATATTAAAAAGAATAGAATCGAATCTAAGCTCAAACTAGATTAGAATGATATTCTGTTAAAGGCCATTGAGTTTCGAACATTATTTGTCGATGTAAGCTTAACGACCATCCAATCATACGCGACTTGATGTGATTTTTGCAGTTACGTCGTGATGACATCTGGGAGCTGAAGAAACAAAGGTTAAATAGCCAAATACTCACATAGCTCCCGAACCGCAAAATTGTAACATGCTGCAAAGTAAGGATAGAGACAGCAATTTCTGATACTCGCGTTCTAGCTCAAAGCAGGTCTCTCCGTCAGTTCCGCAGATCCTTACCACTAGGCCACAAATGTACGATAACAATGCTCTCTTCCACCGTACATGAGGTTTTTGGAAGATATCATTACCCTTCCCAGGGTAATAATATCTTACGCAAAGTAATAATATATTATCATTATGGTGAAATATTGAAATCAACTTTCCAGGATAAAGATAATCACGAAAACAGCCCTCAGGCCAGACTAGATCTGCCTAAACATTCATGAGGAAAACAAAACATAGGGACTGCAACTACACAGTGGTAACGCGTTTGCCTAGTGTGTTATTAACTCGGAATCGAATCGTAGCAGTGCCACAATAAAAGAAAATGGAGACTTACTGCCTGTGCCGCAATAAAAAAAATGGATACGTATTGTCTATCTGTCCGCTGTAATCTCAGTGATAGCTTTCTAGGCCTTGAGCGTTTAATTGAAAAATGAACGTCCCCAATCCTACGACAGTATAGTAACGCATCCACCAATCGTGAAATTAACCGAGGTTGGATGTGAAACTGTATCTCAGGAGGCCTGCCATTAATATTTCAGCATACTCGAGGGTTGATACCTTTGGGGACAAATGTTTGGATTCCTCGTAAAATTTTATTTCAAGGAGCAGGATGGCCTTTCCTTTCCTTGCGCCCTAAAATATTAATCAACGATTCAAATGGCCATCTACTTGAAGAGAAGTGTTTCCGGAAAAAAATAAGTGGAAACCCAATTTTCTTCCTCAACAAAAATAATAATTAAAAATTAATTATCGCTTTAATTTCCAAAAGCTCTATTTCACTGGATCTCAACCTTTTTTTTCTTGTCGTTTCATACGCCCTTTTCAATCTATCTGAGGATGTCATTTCCCCTCTTCTAGCATTTTTTTGACAACAACATTAAAGTTCGTGCAGTTAGAGTCATAGGCGAACGTAGAAAGATTATAAGGGGGGGTGGGTTTATAGGCTCAATGGGAAGTTACAGAGCTACAACTCACATATTTCTATGTTAAATATGCAAAATTTCATTACAGTGAATGACTACAACCCCTTCGCCAGTGGTTAGCGTCTACCAATTTAAGTCCGTAATTTCCTCACCCAGAAACCATGCAATTACCCCGGATGGACGAATCAAGTTCTGGAATACAAATATTATTTATTTTTCTAAATTATAGTTTAAAGAATTTATCTATTTTCATAGATTAACTGAAAATTTACCAATTGTACATATTATTTTCATCATTCACTAATTTATATTTTTATATTTATAATATTCATGGCACATTGCATTAATTTGGTGAGCACTCCTACAAAATTACTGACATAAATTAGTGTTTTAAATTCTCTAGAAATTTATTTAGAAGCCGGAAAGGTATTAAAGATTAACTAGGACAGAAAAATTCGAAACTGTTGGTGTTTAACGGTTTAGCATATCTTTCTTCTCTGGAGCCGGTTTTAAAGAGCTCAAAGTTTGAACTTCAAAATTTGGGAAATCTCTTGTTACGGTAGGCATTTACTTTGGAGGCTCCTAGTTTAAGTAATGCAATCAATCCTCTTCCCACTTCGCGAGAAGAAAACTGTTTGTGGCATTTATATATTAGATGAGCTTAAAATGTCAGATTTAAAATTTAGCTTTATTTTCTTCGCGTGTCTTTGGCATTTGCGAGCGTAAAATTATCCTTAAACCTTAAGAGAGAAACTCCGGGCTTTAATTCCGATTTTGCTGACGACTAAATGTAAGGTGGAGAGCTGCCCTGATGTTGCTGCTGCATATCAACAGCTTTCATGAATTAAATACACTCATATTTATTGCCAGATTCTCACAAATCGTTCTCTTTTATAATGTCAAATAAGCCAATAATCCTTCAGTTGCCGCCGCTTCAACCAATGGAAATTTATAACTTTCGCAAAATGGCTTGTTTGCAATAATTTTGCATCAAAAGGGAACCTGATTTCTGCTTCGATGCCTGTTAATGTTTAGCAAACGGCTGAATTATTTTCAGCGGCAATTCAAATTTTGTGGGATGAGATCAAACTTTCGCTTTTGGTTCGTTTAGTAGAGTGAGTAGTTCACAGTACAGGGGCTACAGTTTTTCGACTAATTACTTTTAATGTAGTTTTATTCAAAGGCTCATACATAAATCGTAAAGCATTAAGATTATTGTTATTTTATACATACATGTATTCCCATAATGTAAATTACGTATGTAAATACGTATTGTATATAAATAATGTACATATAGATTACATATTTAAAGAAAACAAATACGATGCACTATTTGGAAGAAGCCTTCTGTAGTTTCATTCAAAATTTAAAAACGTTTATTCTGCTATTTATTCTGTAAAGAAAAACTGGATTCGGAGAACTGATCTCAGAGCTGCTATTAAAATAACTCAGATAGAGAGAGAGAGATAGAAACATCATGTAAGAGAATTGCGACGGATCACGTTTCAAAGTGCAAAATGAGCATTCCAACATTTTGCTGGTTCGATTCTAACTCGCATGTTCTTCTTTATGCAAACGTCATATCAAGACGTGATAAGAAATCGTATGGAAGCAGTGAAAAATCTTGTAAAGCCTTTTAATTTACAATCGACGTTAACGAAGAGACTCCTCTGAAAATCGTTTGTTTTTCTTCAGATTTCAATAATCGCGCAAAAATTTTATTGGAGTACACATATACATTGAATCGCATATTTTATCTCCAATTTGTTTCTTTTATGTCGTTTATCCTCGTTTGGTATAGAATGTCCTTTACTGTCATGGCGCTATAACAAATTCAACCATATTTAATACAAGTAATTATGGCTCTCTTTTGTTCAGATGATGTTCAACGATTCTAAACTCAATACGCATGGACTTAGGAGCGATCTTCTGGCAGAGAAAACGAATTACAACACCAAAATGGTTCCCCATAGGACGACTGCAACATTTAATTTCTTGAACAACAAATGTAAATAAGAATTGTTAAAAATTAAAGATAAGCTATTTTACCAAGCACCGTTGCATTTTGCTATCTAAAGTAATATTAATGATTTTAAGAAACAGTGCAATAATTGTACCGATGACTTTTTTTTTCATTTTTACATGGAGACGAAAACAGATATTTTGTGAGCCGCAATATAGCTTCATTTTTGTTTGTGCGACAAAAATTTAATCAAATTCTTTACTATTTCTTTGAAATGAACATTTGGAAATTAGGTATAAACTCTTTGAAAATTTCTCCCCCTTTGTATCATTAAAAGAAATTACAGAAAATATATTTGTATGTGTTTATGTGTGAAGAAAATAAAAATGAATTCTTCAAAACATTTTTAGATTTATTGACTTTTATTTTTCACGAACACAAGGGTAGTCGTCAATTGACGGTTACAGACATTTATGTATAAGAGTTTTAAAAAAGAATTTTCTTAACCAATTTGCACCGGGCTTCAAATAATATGGCACCTGTAAAATACGAAGAAAGTTGTATATAAAATATAAAATAAATTGGGAAAGGTAGTTTTAAACATTTTGCGCACGCATTAATTTAAATCGATATTTATTTATTTATAATCTATAGAGCGGTTGGTTGGTTGGTTTTTTATTGCACAAGGATAATATGTAGAGTGAGAGAGAAGGAGAGAGAGAGAGTAAAATAGAAAATATTTATTAGCAGCGCTTAGCAAATCCAGTCACATTGGCAACTATATTTTTGTTTTATGTTTAGTATGAAAGGTTTTTCCCTATTAGGTAGCTATGTTTGAGGAAGTATCGTTCTTATCAGGTGAGAATGATTCGCCATGCCCTACCTGTTTGGTTCTACCGTGGCGAAATGGTCACTCATTCACCTAGGAAGCTGCTAATCCTGATTCGACTCCCAACCGTAGCATAATTCTTTTCCCACTCACCCTCTAAAAACACTATTACAGACTTACTGCTCACTGCAGTCGGGGTGTTGTTCTGTAGACATTAAGACCCAACAGGCCTCTGGCGATTGGTCACGCTTTTTGAGCGTCCTGTCCAGGATTACAGAGCTGCCTTCGGCGGTCACCCTTTCCACATCCTCCTTCTTGTATACTTCCTCTTCCTAGGCACTAAGATATCCAGGCAAGCCAACAATATGGAATCTTAAGATTTCGGAACTTGAAAAAAGTATTTTCAGATTAAAAGATTGAAAATATTTTTGTTTTTTTCAATGGGCGCATGCGTCTCAGGCTGACACACTAATTTTATGTTATTAGTTTTCATTGATGAAGACTTTACTATTCTTTAGTTACTTCAACTTGCCATTTTTCTTTTGATAGCATTTATAATTGATTTATTGATAAAAGTTTATAATTATCTATTAATACCATTTGGTATTGTTCTGATAACAGAAGTTTGTTTTATACCGTTGATAGAATGTAGTATTTCTTAAATTTAATACCGACTCTCTGAGAAGTAGAGACATACTACACACTTTACTGAAAGGCTCAATGAAGGGTTTGGCATATTGATATTAAAAAAACGTACAAGTAGCGTGTTTTTTCCTTATAACGTAAAAATTGATCTTTGTGTAGGGCTGGTAGGAAATGTTTTGTTTTTTCTACTGATCGATAGTGTTGGGTTTAATTCCCTAGCTCAGAGAGGCTTGTATCCCTCTGAAAACTGTCTCCCGATGTAATGTAATTTAGCTGTTCTTGCATCATGAAACAAAAATTTAATACAGGGTCATTGATAAAGCATTTACGTTTTGTTTTAAAGCGATAGTTTCTTGACAAGGCTCTTACGTTTAGTAATGTAAAACACTTCCACATATAAAACACAATTTCTTGATTTATCCCTTATTAGAGGAAACCCGATATTATCAAGGAAATTCAAAGTAACTTATAGAAAATATATATTTAAAAATTTGTTATATGCCTGTGAAAAAAGGTTACAAAGTGTGCATATACGTACCTGAAATGTCATTCTCTAATGCTATGACAGATAGCGATGAAAGGACTTTATAAAGAAAGCTGACTTTATAGAAAAATAGGTTTTATTATTTGATATTTCCGCAAAAAGACAGGCACTTTGTGAGCTGGTAATTGTGGCCTAATCGTTACATCCTTTCAGCTGTCTTCTTCGTCTCCGTTAATAATTGTTTCTAGCTTTGGGCCTATGACTTCCAATAGGGAATGTCGTATGGGAAGTTCCGATTTAGACTGAAATGTAGTAAGAATCACTTGTGAAGGATTTTGACTTGCAGAATAGAGGCAGCTCTCTGCCATCTCCATACTAGGACCGAAAGACGATGGGCATATACTCGTCACAAGTTTTTCGTCCCCAGCAGAGAATCTCTAAATATTAAAAAGCATGAAAAGAAATTAATAGGATTAATAGAATAGCGTTGATAGGAATTTAAGAGTACTACTCGTATATAATTAAGAGTAATACTCGTCACAAACTTTTTGTTCTCAGCAGAGATCTCTAAATATTAAAAGGAATGATAAGAAATTAATAAGATTAATAGAATAGGATTAATAGAAATTAAGAATTAATAGTAAATTAAAGAATTTAATGGGGCGATATGTGCCGTCAATACAAAGTGTCTACAAATTCTTCTCACAATTTTAAAAAACGTTAAATTTCAGACGAGGACAAATATTTATCCAGTTTTTCGCATAAGAAGATTTAATTATCTGCTAAATTCACATAAAGTATTTAATTACACTATAAATACATAGTATGTAATTAAAATAATTTTCTCAATTATGTGCGTACTATATTATGAAGGCGGTATATCTGAATTTTGATAATTCTAATATAAGAATTCCATCCTACAACTATAAACCACCCATGATTAAAATGGCTGTCGAAAAATATTTTTAATAATGTCCAAATAGTTTTCCAAAAGTATTTTTAAATAATCTAAAATACCTTTTAAAAGTTTGGAATACGAACGTTTAAAAGATATTTGAAGCTGAATTGTCGAATCAAGAAACTATGATAAATCTCTAATTTTATATAATCGTTTCCTATGATTATTAAGGAAATAAATCGTTTTAATAAAAATTCATAATTTAATTGTAAATTATTCCGTTGTAGTTATTTCGTTAATATCGTCTTTGTCCCATAATTCTGATATCTAAATTTAAATGAAATTGATTAATTACTATTATTTCATAGTTTTATAAAATATAAAAACATTCATATGTTGGTAGACAATACTTTCAACACTAGAAATAGTATGTACAAGATCAGTATTTTAGATGAAAAATAAATAGAAGTTTCACATTTATATGTATTACGATAAAATTAATATGTATAATAATTTAAAAATTATGACATCAAAATAATAAATATGCAATTTAGATATTAATAGCAAATATGAATATTTAGTACGTTGATATTAAATTTGATATCGAGTTGTATGAATTATAATATCTATTCCTTCCATATATATAAATGGCAATATGTTTCTTCAACTGAAAAGAAAGCAGCTAAGAAATCATACGTTTCTGCAATAAAATTGAGTTCATACTTCGCTGGGAATTGAGGAGACATGACAATGACAGCTGTCTCTTTTCAATATATCTGGACATTGCTTATGTTCATACTCTATTGATCGAATCTGACCGGGAGATCCACTTCCACAGATTAGAGTGTTTCCTACAAATCAATACCATTATTCAAAAAATGTTAAATCACATTTCATTTTGAAAGGTTTATAATATTAAATGTATTAAACTTCATTAATATAATTTTATCTATTAGGTAAGAGTTTAGAATTTTTAAATTTTCTGAAGTTTGTAAAGAAAACGATAATGAAAAGAGAAAATATTTCCAGCTACAAAAATTTGCAAGTGCAATAATATTCGTCTTGTTGCTGAATATTTGGTATAGTTTTATCTAACTTACAGCCAACGGGCAAAAACAAGCATGCCAATAATTTATACACGGTTTTTGCGTATGATGGACTTAGCAGTCCGTATTAAACTATGCTAATTGATCCAAATACCGTACACACTTAACCATAAAGTACAAGAAACTACAAGGAATCATGGAGCTAAAGTACTTGCATATAATCCGATGTTACAGAACAGGCATTCTAATTACTCAGTACATTAAATAATTCTAAATATATAAATGCATTTTTATCCGACAAAATTTTTATAAATATCACCTTGCTTACTATTAAATAATATGACATTCGCTGCAAATAAATTTAGGGGTGACACTGCAAGGTTCGTCACACGGCTTCTTTCTCCTAATTGTTTTGCAATGTTGCCAAAACCGATCGGCAACGGCATAAATCTCCTTCCGCCATGTTGAAAATGTTGTTGATTGTGTATTTTGGGTTAGTATTTACTTTTTACAAAATTCCTACTTGAAAACAAATGGGCAGGGGGGGTAGGCCTCACTATTGGTCGGCAGCTCTGTGGTTATTGTTTTTAATTAAAAACAATAAAAAAAACCTCATGAATGTCTGAATATCAGTGTCATGTGTAAGTAACCGAAAGGGTACAGGATACCGCTACACGATGCATCAAGGGGAAGAGGCATCGCCAGCTCTGCGGTTATAGTTTTTAATCGAGAAGAATTAAAAATACTCATTAATGTCTCGGTATTATATCTAATTAAGTAACCGAAAGGTATAATACAAATAGGTAGTTCATTTGTAAACAATCATGGCAACCGGAAGTAAAGCGACCGGCAAAGCGACAAACCGTGACAACGTAATTGAATGAATAAAAACCTGCAACTTCTGAATTAAAAAAAGACAAAAAACGAATTATAAAGTATTTCCGTCATAATTTCGCTGCAACGAAAAAAACCAACAAAACTTTGAGAAACGTGAAAATGGCGTTAAAAACTCAAACGGGAAGCGCAAGTATGACGTTAGAGAGAGAGAGAGAGAGAGAGAATGACGATGGCATAGGAAAAAAGCCTAAGAATTACAGCACAAGCCGATCTACTACAATTTTGAAAAATTTTAGGAGGAGAGAGAAACCGTGTGACGAACCATGCAGTGTGGCCAATTTAGGGCTCAAAATTATATGCAAAATGATTTGGGGTTAACTTCGTTGTTAATCATATATCTCGATGCTAATCATATATATGTCTTCGATGTTAATCATATATCCCAGATGGAACGAGAAAGTTTGAAGGTATCACTCCTGTTTTGGTTGAAACGCGTTGCTGTTTTCTTTTCTAAATACGTCTGCGCTTTGTTCGCGAATTGTTTGTTCTAAAACTGAACATCTGCGGTTATACAATACATACTGTACAGTCATCCTCTACAGTTACCAACAGATGTTATTATATATAATAACAGATGTTATTATATATAAATAATATATATAATAGCAAATAGAAAAACGCAAAACGTGACAAAAGTATTATTTTCTTTTAATTTTCTAATTATTTTTGTTTTATAACGATGCCACAAAGATAACTTATGACACAGAAATGACTAGCAAAAGTCAAAATACATTGAACGGAATCAATAATAAAAATAAATTAACACTTATCTGTTTGGTCTGAACCATCAATTGTGACATGTCATAATATAACGAGACTCGACATTATTCCATGTTTTCAAAATATTTTCTCTCGGCCTTAAGAATGCTTCCTGAAGCCCTCATACGCGACAACGTAAGAAGTTGGCATTTAACCAAGATGTAAGAAAAAAAGAGAAGTTCAGCAAAAGAAAATATTTCATAGATTAATATCCAGAATATATTCATTCTGACATTTTCAGCTGCCGTTTGACAACAAACTCCATTACGATTGTCAAGCCTTAGTTTTCCCTCTGCCAGTTATCGGGGCCATTTACGCATGAAAGCAGCACTCGACTGTTCCAAATCTTATTAATCTGGCTTTGCAGTTGCAAAAGCATGAATATTCAACGTATTTAAAAATAGAGAGATGTTTAATACTAGTATTTCTATTTACTTTTAATTTTGAATACAAAGCATTTATATTGTATCATAATACAATACAATACTTTATATTCCATACTACAGTTTTGTCAATCCTGTACATGGAGGAAGAGTTGCAAAACCAAAAGTTAATTCCCTCTCTCCATATACTGGCTTAAGTTTCATTTCTTATAATTAGTCTTCTTAATTTGTTTTTAAATTCAGTTTCTGACGTAATATTTTTTATTTCGTTTGGTATTGAATTCCACATCTTAATGCCGTAATAATTTATATTACCGGAACCCATGTTTGTTTTTATTTTTTTAATTTCTAAAGTTTCCCTGATGGAGTATTGTTCACATTTGGTTTATTTTCAATTTTTATTTCTTGTTTTTTGTTTTTTTTTTGCGTTACATCGTTGCACCATCTATTTAATATTGTTTTCATACTTTTTTGATTTTTCACTCTCTGATTTTTTGACACTCTTTCCATATAAAATATAACTGTATATCAATGGATAATATAAATGAATTTTTATGTGTATGGGTAACAGATTCTTTAATCTTTAATACTCCTACACTTTTTCTAATTTTTTTTATTAACTTCCAAAATATATTTATTCCAATTTAAACTTCATTTATATAAATACCAAGGAACTTAATTTCATCCGTTTTCTTTATTTCCTTATTATCTAACTTTAATATTTCCAAATTATCTAATTTTTTATTTATATTATGAAAAAGTATATGCTTAGTTTTTTCTCTATTAACTATTAGTTTATCACTTAATCAACTCCTTTTCTGTAAGAGCGCCTTCAATAATACTGTCATTCTCTTCAATTCTAAAACGGCACTTGAAGCCATTTCCAACGATAAAAACAGTTTTGCAATCGCATTTATAGCTGTAGGTCCATATTGAAAGATTTGAAGGACAAGATCAACATACAATGGGTCCCTGCACATATTGGGATAAAAGGAAACGAAATTGCTGATCAGCTGGCCAAGAAAGGCACATTTATTTGCAGAGACCACAAGGGACCATGACATTTCACTCATCGAAACTATTTATACGTCACTATTTTAGTAAAAGCAATGATCTGGAGATCTCAAAGAAAGCTTTAAATAAACCCTGGGACATACTACTCCATCCTACACCAATTTTTCCGGATACTCCCAGAACTTCAGCCGTAGCAAAATTTTGCATGTTAACTAGACATGACTATCTGCAGGCATACTTGTTCAGCTTTGGCCTGGCTGAAAACCCTGATTGCAAGTTGTGCAACAGCAACCAACCAATGACATCGGATCATCTCAACGTGTGTAGTGAACTAAACACTTCTCAAGGTATTGTTAGAAAATCTTGAAAATCTTGAAGGTTAATGACTAAATAGTCAAACGCCTGGCATTTATAATAAAATAAACTATTAGTTTATTATTTTTAAACCACTGATTTAGAATTTCTAGTTTAAATTTTGCCTTGATGAAGAGGTTTTCTTGTGACATATCTCCAAAAATCAAACCTGTGTCGTCAGCAAATAAGTTTACATCATCGTCAATGTGAGTAATATCATTTATATATATGAGAAACAATAGCGGCTCAAGTATAGAGCCTTGGGATATTCCATATATATTTTGCGTTTGATTAGAATGTATATGATTTATTTGCACAATTTTAGTTCTACCTGTTAAATAACTATGAAACAATTTAAGCACATTATCTCTAACTCCATACATTTGCATTTTAATTAATAACAATGATACATTTATAATATCGAAAGCCTTGCTTAAGTCAAAGAATATGTTTATAACACATTCTTCATTTTCAATTTTTTGTTGAATTTTATTAACTGTTTTAATGAGGACATCGTCTGTTGTCCTATTTTTTCTGAACCCATATTGTCTTAAATTTAATATATTATATCTTTCCAAATAGTTCAGTATCCTACTATATAACATTTTTTGAAATATTTTTGAGAATATAGGAATTATTGAGATTGGTCTATAGTTGTATAGACATTTCCTATCCCCTTTTTTAAATATTGGAATAACTTTACTTGTTTTCATTTTTATTGGTATATATGACGTCTCAAGGATATTATTAAAAATCATATACAAGGGCTTTACTAATTCTCCGGCACAAAATTTTACTAATTTTAGTTTAATGCCATCAAGCCTTTCACCCTTATTTTGTTTAATTTTTTGAAGTTCCTTTTTTTTATTTCTTCTTTTGTGAATTCTGCAAGATACGTGTCATTTGCTCGTGAGTTCTATGCGTTAATAATTTATATCCACACCATTACTATTTGGTTGCGCAATTTCTTCCATTATAGTTATATAAAAATCATTAAAAGTATTTGCCTGAGTTTGTATGTCCGTTATTTTGACATTATTTATATTTATTACTAATTTTGTATTTAAATTTTTATCTTTTTCACCCATTAACTTATTTATATTTTCCCATTGTTTGTTTGGATCTTTCGTCATAAATATATTATTATAATGAAGAGTTTTTGTTTTTAATTATTTTATTTAATAGATTTCTTTTTTTTAAATATTTCCCAATCATTTTTGGTTTTGGTTCTCATAAATTCTATATATGCTTTATTTTTACTTTTTAATTTTTTTTGATCAGTTTTCCAAACCATGGTTTATCTAAGTATTTTGTTGTTTTGATCTCCTTATATACAAAACGTTTTCTGTATGTAATCCCCAATGTATCCATAAATTTATCGTACAATTCATCCCCAGATCTATTATTTAGTATTTCCCAATTGATATCTATTAACAATTTAAGGAAATTTTCGATATTTCCCCTGGGAAAATTTTGTTTTTATATTTTGTCATTTAGGAAATTTTTCATTTATCAATTTTATTAGTGATGACTTATGATCACTTATATGTGTTTTTAGTATTTTTTCTTCAGTCTGTATGTTCACAAAGCATAAATCTATTATACTTTGTGATATATCATCTACGTTTGTTGGTTCGTTTATTTTATTTTAATCCCAATGGTTCCATGAGGTCTAACAATTTTTGTTCGTTTAAATTTTCATTTTCCATTATGATAATAAAATCCCCTTTAACCAATATTTTATTTATAAAAGTATTTTGAAGGATGTTTAATTTATTTTCAAGTTTCATAAGGAAGTTATTTATCTGTGCCTGTGGTGGTCTATATAAAACTAAAATTTTTAAATCGGTTATTTTTATCCCTATCATCTTCACATATGCATCCATGATTAAAGATTCTTCTATTATTTCACTGTCAATTTCGTTTTTTACATAGATGGATACACCTCTTTCTTTTTTGTTAACTCTAAACACTGCCATTTCGTAATATCCGTTTATACACAGGTTTACACCTTCGTTTTTCCATGTTTCTGTAATAATCACTGTTTTGGATTGATTATTCTCTTGAATCAGTTCTTCAGTTATTGCGATTTTATTCTTTAAGCTTTGAGCGTCCACGTAGAAGATTTTGAGTTAGTTGTTCGTTAATAGTTTATTGTCTTTTATTTTTCCTA
>QLNU02014802.1:95698523-95709788 GCA_006491805.2 Dysdera silvatica
ACCCACGTTTTTATCTCAAACTAGAGTTTTTTGTTACACGAGGAAAAGAGGCGTCGTTCCCAACCTATATGTACGTGATCAATATACAACAATTACTTACTTAATTATTAAAATTAAAAACAGACAAAATTATTGGTTTCATTAAATTTCCAAAGGGCATTTTTAATTCAAAAACAATTTTCAAATACCAAACTGTCTATAAGATAAAAGATTTTAATATTTAAAACTTTACATTTCGATTCGTTTGTGTGAATGTTCTTCAGAATATAAGAAGTCAATGATAGTATTTAACAAATGCCACTATACTTGTTTACTGTACAAACGTTTGCTAAAAGTAACTAGAAGATCTTTATTTTCTTCAGCGTCAACACAGAACGTTAGTAAAGTACAAAAGGGGAAACATTTTGTTTTCTGTTTTGACGCGATCCAAAACAGATTTCTCTAGTGATTTTTTAGAAAACGTTTAAACAGTAAACAAGTACATTGGAATTAGTCAACTATCGTCATTGACTTCCTATCTTCCGAAGAAATTTCACACAGACGAATCGTAATATAACCTCTTGATGCCCAAGAAAAATCAAACTTCTTTCAACATTTTTGTTTTTAGACTTAACGGGAATGCTAAAAAAATCTCTTCATGTTATTATTATTTTTTGTTATTATTTAACCCATAATTCCATGTAGAATATTCTCCACATTGGGCAATGATTTTCTTTCTAGTAGCAGTTGAATGTATGTAGAGCCCTTTCTACGCAGAGCTTCAGGAGGGAACAGTTTTAAATATTAAAATCTCTCATCTTATAACACAGTTCTTTACTTGAAAATTGTTTTGTAATTAGATCAGATAAGTATTTGCACATTTTATCAATAACTTCTGCAAACTTTAGTTTATAAATCACTTTACTTTCTTTATAAAATAATGTTTCAATAATTATACTTTAAAATTTTTTACTGTTTGAGTGTTAAATTTTATAAATAGTTATTATTTGTACTACATATTTGCAGAAAATAGTGTAGTTATTTTAAAATAGACAGTACATTGTACAAGTGATCTTATTTGGACATCTCTTCACAATTGAATGTTTGTGCAACATAAGATATATTACAATTTTAATTATGAAGTAAATTATATCATAATATTTATGTATACACTGCACGACCGTGAAATTGTAGCACCAAGAAGAAATGGGTAAAAAATTATACCCATTGCAGGGTAGACGCAGCTAACTGAGTTACGTAAATGATGCGAAATGTGCAGCTCTCCCGCGCACGTTGAGTGCGATATCAGGGAAGGAACGTGTCGAATCGGTAATAGTTGTGCCGCTCCGTATGCTAGGAAAATAATTTTGCAATTTTTTGTTTTTTTGGTCTCAGAGAAAGCGTGTAATAGCCGAGAATGCCACGTCGCCGCCAACCGTGGCAGTTCCAGCAGAAAATTTCACGAAAGAAGTGGTGATAGGACTGAGAAGGACAGGTTGATTCATACATCAAATCGCAGCGGACAGATACCTATAGTTCGCTTGCGCAGAGTTGGCGTGCAGTCCCATTAGCAGATGGATTGTTCCATTGCAGTAAAGGGAAGGGCGTCTTTCCGTAGCTAGTTTTTCGCGCGCGAATACCAGTTACGGCAAAACGCCCTTCCCTCTACTGCAATGGAACAACCCGTCTACTAACGGGATCCGACATCAACTCATCGCGAATGGACTATACACGCGACCGCGGTATACACTCTCCATGGCCCACTTCAGTCACCATTTTGCAGCATGTGTAGGACACCTTTGATGCTCTCATATCGGCCAGGACCATTATCCGCTGATTGGTCGCCGGCGGCCTGCAATTAGGGTGCCCGCTAAGAAGGCTGCCGTTTACCCAACAGTACAGAGGCCTCAGTTTGAAATGACGTCAGGATAGAGCTACGTAGACAACGGAATGGTAGGGTCGTACTGTCAGACGAGTCGCGATTCTGTTTTAGCAATGATAGTCGCCGTGTACGAGTCTGGCGCCAATATAGTGACAAGTCGAATCCGTTCGCATCTGTGGAACGGCAAACCGCGCGACAACGTGGCATCATAGCTTGGGGAACCATCGCCGATGAGAGCAGGTCACCTCTGGTCTTTATTGAGGGCATAATGACGGCCCAACGACATATGGATGACGTGCTCTCTACGGCCGGTAACAATACCCTTCCTTAGGGGTGTATCCAATACCATTTACCAGAAATGCTATTAACTCGCAGGCTAAAGTCCGACCGCACACGACATGCATCAGCCAACATGTCGTGCATGGTACCCAGGTGCTTTTCTGGCTACCAGTCTTCCCTGACCTTTCACAAATCGAACACGTCTGGGACGTGATTTGACGCCGTTTGCTTGCACTACCACCGGCGCGTTCTGAAGACGAACCATGGCAAATGGTTGACAGGGAATGAGCAGCCATCCCTCAGAACACTCTTCGCAAGCTCAATGAGTCCGCACTTAGACGTGTTGCTGCCTGTATCGATGTCCGCGTTGATCCTACAACCTACTGATCAGGCAGCGTATCGTGTTGCATTAAACATCACTTTCTGCCCACTCTTACTTGGTGTTGCATTTTCACTGTCATGTAATGTATATATATATTTATATTATCACATACAGAGTAAGGAAAATATTTAAATTTTGTAGATGTACTCGTTCCAGAACTTTTCTTCACAACGCCCACCATTTTAATCCTCTCGACTATTCGGTACTGGACAGTTAAACTGCTATATAATGACAAGTATTTATTTGTCGTTCATAATGAATAGTCATAGTCGTCACTCGTTCATTAGAAATAGCTATAAGCATTAGTCGTTTATAACGAATAGTTATATACATCAGTCATTGATTACGATAATTTAAAATCATCCATCTTTCATTGCGAATAGCTATAGCCATCAGTTGTTACCGGAGCTCATAATTTCAACCCCCAAAATGGCAATTTATATATCTGCCAAATATTTTACGTATTCTAGAATAGTTGCTTTAAAACAAATATTATCTTGATTGACCTGCAGTTTGATTAGATGAGAAGAAGAAGTAAAAGCGTTGAATATAATATAAAATGCAAACGATGTTTTATTAATTTTTGTAGGGTTTATAGTTATTAGAGACCACTCCAAGTCAAGCATTACAATAAAAATTTCACCAGGCATTTCTAATACAACAAATATTATTTTAGCAAACTTCCCTCTATTGATCCCGTTTTCCTTTCAAATAATTTACTTGGATGAGCTCTCAATTAGAGCTGTTAATATACTACAAATGTAAATTATTTAGTCCATTAACTGATAAATATAATTAAGTAAGCAATTAGAACATTCAAACAGGCCTCGCTTAATCATCCGTGGTGTTAAACAACTGTTAAAACAGAGGAGGCGGATCCAACACTCAACATGCATATTTAAAAGCGTGATGCTAAATTCTGTCGACGAATCAATTTTGTCTGGAGATTCAGCGTTTTTCGCGAAGTATTGGCAAACTGGATTTTTGATCCACGACTAGAATGTAAAGCTGCATTGTGAAGTATGATTAACGTTTAAATTTCCTCCCATTATTTTGCTTCTCGCTGTCGTTTCCTAAAAGTCTTCAAATTAGCGCTAAACTGGCAGCAGAAACACCATCGTCACAAGAATGGTGCACTCAAAACAAGAAGGATGATTCTCCAACATCCTACAGTATACGACCGTCTTCACTAATTACCTAGAAGGTTCTAAGGGAGGGTAATTTTAATTAAACGCCTGGAAAGAGAGGGGGTAGGGAGAGCAGGGGGAAAGCAAATGGAGAAGGTGTAATGGCTGAAGTGCTGACGGTAGCATCTAAAACTCATCCCAACTGAACCACACATTGCCATTTCATCTTGCTTGATGGTCTATCGGTCTGCGAGGATTCGTTTGGTTATATTTGCATGTACGCTTCTTTTTGACGCCCTTTTCCTTAAATCGACCCAACTTTAGCATCTCAGATATTGATTTTTGTCTTGGAATAGTAGGTTGAGGTTGTATATATATATATATATGTACATCTGTACCATAAAAAGGAATAAAACCCACGACTAGAAATTAATTAGACGAGATCTTTATAGACCCTTTTAGCCCTTATCGATGGGAAGCTAATTATGAACGGAGAACTTACTTGTTTCTGAATAGCTTTGGATTATTAGAAAACGAAAGAGGCAGAAGTAAGAAAATAATAGAGGAATTTCTCTACAGTAGAACTCGATTTTATGTTTAAATTAATCACGGAGTTAATTAAATTATCGCTGAAACTGGTTCATTTATTTTGAACCTGATTTTATTTAAAGTGACTGAAAATATTGGGATTTTATCAGGCGATTAAGCTCTGGCGACTGGTTGGATAAGAAGATGTTCCATTCTGAAATTCTCGGTACTTTTGTAGCATTTTCTGTATATATATGCATGTTAATAGCAATTATTAATTTTGGACTTCTTAAATAATTTAAATAGTTTTATAAACTATTGCCAAATCATACTTTCTGCAGAAATGTAATGCAAAGAAACAGGGTGCGGGATTTGACACCTATTCAAGGCTATAATATAAAAATCCCGGCATTTTTCCACCCTCTACTGCCGCTGAATATTAAGAAAACTGAAATAAAGTATTAACGCGATATTTTAAATGCACGGGGAGGTCCATTTAGAAGGTGTAGAAAAAACTATTTTTTCGTGATTTCAGCGTACACCATCATGCAGAAACACATATATGATATTCCACAGAAATAAAAAGACTCGATGTCAGATGGTGAAATGCAAAATTGAAAACAAAACAGCTGAACTATTAAGATAATGTTAGTGTAAACGACGTTGTCTTTACACATCAAAAATATAAAATCACAAGGATAAATTTGTTTAAATACAAATTATGCAACCAAGGTAAATTAAATGCAATTGGAGATGGAAATTCAAATTTTCAGTGTGTTGCAGCTGTATCATGAAATCAGACCTTTTTTTTTTGGACAAATAATCATTTTTAAATGCATACACATGAGATAATTTTTTCACCGCTTAAAATACCAAATAAAACCTGCGGTAATATTTTTTTGTAGAATCCTGCCTGTTTTATTGATACTTGAATTTTCATTGAGGAATCCTTAATAAAATCCCATCTTTTCTACCAATGCAACGGTTGGAGTCTTTTTGAGCCAATCAGCTTCATCTTTAAGAACTCTAAAAGTTTTTAGCTAATACATCAGTTATGAAGAATGACTTTGTAACCATTACATTTATAATTAGTCAATCTTTGTTGTAACCTAGGTTCTCCCTATAATACAGACCAGCGAATTATTAGTTTGAGAGTCATTATAACATTAGTTTAAAAGTCAAGGGAGTAACTGCAGGTACAGCACTTTTCCAATATTTTATAGTCAAAGGGCCAATCGAAAACTTGCTTTTAAAACAGGAGAAAAACTTGGTGTCTTTCTTTGCTATTAAAGATATTTTACAGTTTAAAATAGGAAATTTAAAAGTAACAAAGAACCTAATCGCAGGCATATACTGCTACAAGCCTGTAGCCAAGTTTAAGGGGCAATTGGGGCACGGCAACAGGAATATGGGGCATAGAGTGAAGTGAGTATAAACTCATTATTAGAAGCGATACAAGATTTAGACATTATGCCATTATAAATCCAAATAAATTTGACGTTCCTCTGATAGCTTTTCTTTTAGCTTATTACAAATACTACTATAATATTAGCATATACCAAGATTTGTATTTTAAATTTTATAGAAGGGAAAATTGTATAGGGTAGGAGGAAATATATAAAAACAGCTTATACAAAGACACATAACAGTTTTATACATTATTAATTTTTAATAATTTTCAATATTTTAACATTGTGTTATTATTGTTGTTCTACATATATATAAATAGCTCGACGGGAAAAATGGGGCCTGTGCAACTGCTGGCTCCAGCTTGGCTACAGAGCTGCACTGTTATGTGTTATGTTGATAATATTCTTAATTTTTTTGATGTTATTGAGTTTACTATTTACAGTTGCATGTTCCACTAATCATAAATGCATTACGTATATCTTCATACCCCATGGACGCCCACCGCAATCACAGCGTCTTTCACCAGATGACTGTCCATCTTCACTTGATTCATTAGAAAGCTTCCCCAAGTTCGGAGGTTTCTGAAACAATCCAGATAAAAAGCATAAAACTATTTTTAAATTGTTACTTTCAATCACCAACAACTCACATCTCTGCTTTTTTCTCGTCTTCAAATCTTTTATTTCGTTGAAAAGTTACTCTATCTATAGTTACTTCCATATCTGCTTCATTTATCTTAGCACTCCTATTGCGGTATGTACTAACCTCAGAAAAAGCCAATATATTTGAGCAAACCTGAAAGCTGCTGAGGTCCAAGGCGTCATCAGGAAGATCAACTGTAGTGCCAGACAAATAAAATGGTGGCGAATCTTCCTCCATTCCGCAGGGAATTTTCTTTTTGACGATCTTTTTCTCTTCTGGAAGATCATCGTTATCCGCTGTCAGTTCAGGTCCGGGAACTAAATAAAAAAATAGTTTTTCGATAACAAATATGAAGTACAAAAATTGCAAAGGCTGTTTCAGTATTTATGTTTCATTAATATATATGAAATATAGGTTTTCTTTGCGACGATTGTTTTGCTTAGCCGCCTAGGGAAGAAAGATATTTTGCAAGATTTTATCTCCATTAAAACTTCATTTCACGAAATTAATACGTACTATAATACATACGTATGTATACCTAATATGTACGCAACATGTACAGCATGCAAGGAAATGTAGAACTATGTAAAATATAATAACATTAATAAACATGTAGAATACAAGACATGATAAATATGAGGAGGAAGGCCATGTACAAATATGCAAAGAAAAAGGACATACATGTAGAGCGCAAGTACTTGTATAAATATATAGAGCACAAGGACGTGTGCAAGCATGTAGAGCAAAGGCAAGTATAAACATGTAGAGCCCTGCGGTGGCGCAGTGTGGTAACGCGTTCTCCTAGTGCGCCGCTAATCCGGGTTCGACTCCCAGCAGTGCAAAGAACGCTTACTCAGAGATCTCATAAAGATCGCACTGCTCACTGTAGTCCGGGGTTTGGTTCCCTAGGCCTTAAGAGGTTCGGATTCCTCGGAAAACAGTAGGTCCCGGCGCAGCATGAACATTGTAGTCTTTGAGCCGTAAAACCAAAAAACAAACAAACAAACAAACATGTAGACTTACATACGCAGGGTCATGTATAAACATGCAGAGTAAGGCCATTTAATAGAGGTATAGAACATTACATATGCGTAGGCCTAATCATCTCATGTATCTCACTTTTCTCTAATGTTTCTATTGGAGAAAGGACACAAAATATATATATTTAATATTATAGTAATGTGAAATTAGGTGTAAAAAGTTTTAAGTATTTAAACTTAAAACAAATTAACGTTGAAACTATATATTCCAAATTTTTTGTAAAACCGATGGTGTTTAGAAAGAAATAAAAATTTGATGGGGAATGGTACAAAATCATGGCTGGAGGAGTGTTAAAAAATCTGCAACGCGTTCTGTGAAGAATTTTATAGATTCCAACTCCTTAGAAACGTTTAAAATTTAAGAAAAATATCAAAAGACAACACAAAAGTCTTTAAACAAAAGTATTTTTTAATACTTATTTACAACTAAAAGTAACAGAAATATTTATTTACAAAATTATTAAGTCATCTTAATAATAATAAATATTTCTGTCATACTAAAATAAATCGCAGGGGAACCGAATGTCAGAGTTGTAAGTTGAAACATAAGTTACTTAGAAATGTACAAACATATTTCTCAAACATGACTGCTCTGTGTGAATCATTTGTAGCCTTGCTTCTACAATGCAAATAGAGTACTCGCTTTTCTAGGAATTCTAATTTGCGAACTTCACGTTGCTATGAACTATTGCGTTAGTCGCGAAAAGTATGCCGCAGAGCCATTGTTTATTCCTAATTACGAACTTGGATTTCGTGAACTTTTTGCAGTCCTCATGAATTCTTAAAATCAAAAGTCTACAATATGCAAATTCTATATAATACATGTATACATTCTCGCCTACACACTGTTCGATAAAATTTATAGAAGGCTTAGAATATACAGAAAACTATTAGCGTAATTAGTTAAGAGGGCAAGGTATGGCTCAGCTTCCCTTAGAAAAAGTTGTCCCTTCCTAAAAAAACCGAAAATAAAAATTAAAACACCGAAACATTGCCGATGGCTCTATATCTCACATCCTTCATCTCGAGGCAAATAACCTAATAGATATAACTGTGGCACAGGCCTGTAGCCAAGTTGGGGCTAGCAGGGGTCTGGGCCCATTTGTCCATCGAGCTATTTATATATATAGAAAATATTCAAGTATCCTGTGCCCTATATGTCCTTCGCCTTGCCCCAGTTGCCCCTTTGTCTTAGATACAGGCTTGCTCTGGCGGTTTTTTGAAGCTTTTGCTTGTAAATCGGAAAGAATTTTCAAACAGCAAACCTTCCAATAATTGTGATATAAGCAGACATAGAAAATTATGAGATCAGTCTCGAGAAGAAATGAAAACCTTTCTGACAAACTGCACACTGTAGTCCGGCAGTTATTTTCCTAGGTCTCAAAATATTCAGCTTCCTAGAAAAAATTTAGCTCCACTGCCCTAGAATAACCTAGCAGTAAGGCATTTGTTTATCTTGCCATCTACCCAGGTTCGGCCGTCAAGGTTGTTGAACGTGAGACGTTTATCGGCTTACTATTGTTGAGTTTTGGTCCTCTTGGTATCAGTGGTTCGAATATCCCCGGAAATTTTACGCTGCGACGAAGTATTGCCTTTGTCGACCATGCGCCATAAAAACACAAAACAACGAATTACATGTTCATAATTTACTGGGTTAATTGGTTAATTGATCATTTACTGGGAGTGTGCTGAATAATCCAACCGAATGACCAAAAAAATCACATCATCAAACCGTCAGAGCTATTAGTGCAAAATATCTTGTTTTACTTTTGTCTAGCAATAAATAATGACTACGTAGCTTTTTCTATAAATATATGGAGATTTGGCTTATAATTTGGATCATATATATAAAAATATTAGCCATGTCTTTTATTTTTAAAAGCAATTAGGTGCTTAAAAGCTAGCTTCCATGCACAACATTCAAAGTTAAAAACTTAATTGAAAATCAATACCGCCCACGAATAGTTTAATAAAAAAAGTGTGATGTTTTTCGTGTAAAATAGTTGGAAGCTCATTAAAAAGTAATTGTTTTCAAAATTAGAGCAAAATCTGCATTTTTCAAATGGCACCATTTACAGGAGGGTGCAAAATTCTGATAATAGGCGAAAACCTTAAAATGACGCTTTGTTTAAGAAAGAACAATGTTTAAAACATATTTAAAAAGAAAAATCACACAAACGCAGTTTATTGTGAGTTTAAACGACGTTTACGATCATTCTGATAGGAATAAATCACGATTTATCTCCTTCAAAACTTTTTCCAAACTGATTCATCGCCACTAAATGAAAAACACATATTGAAACAAATAGTATTGTCACCCTACCTGAGGTATGTTATACCACCTGAAGTACACCATCACACCTGATCCAATGTAGTTTCATCGCCGATGGATGGATGGAGCAGCAGTCGATCTTAATCGCAACTTTTTAACTAGAAATGAGATCTAACCGGCAACACAACCCATCCGTGAATTGGTAACACTTCGTTATTTGTTTCAGCACCAGACGGACGTGTATTCCTGACGAGGGCGGCCAAAATCTATCCGAAATACGTTGAAATATGTCTAATGAAATTTGAACTACGCTTTAGAACGTTGTTTTCTTTTCTATTTGTTATCTATCTGTTAAATAGTATTGTTTCAAATTGTGACAGTCAGTATTTGTTTCAATATTTATTTTTCATTTAGCGGCAACGAATCAGGTTGGAAAAAGTTGTGAAGAAAATAGGTCGTGATTTATCCCCATCGAAGCGATCATAAACATCGTTCCAACTCACAGCAAACTGTGTTTAAGTAACTTTCGTTTTAAATATGTTTTCAGATATAATTTTGCGAATTGTATCGCTCGTCTTTTCATGGGAAAGTACAATGTTTGTAAACATACTAATGACACACTGTTATTTTAAAATGAAGACAGAAAACTTGAAAAAGAGTAAAATTTATATGAAGTATGCTTGATTTTATGTTTGCCATGATTTTATTTCTATTAAGTATGTGTGAATTTGTTTAATTTGTTCTTTAATTTGTTTTAAGATATTCCTTCTCGTTATCAAGATTTAAGCTTGTTTTATTATTATGAAAGCTTGAATTACGAAGTGGTACATATTCTTTTCACATTTTTCATTGAATTATTCTTATTTATAACTCAGCATAATGAGGTGAAAGAGTCTATACTTACTGCGTATGTGCTTGCAATGCAATTGGAAATCATGTTATGATTTCCAGTTTAACATTTGGTGTTTGTGATGTTTTCTAAAATATAAATTCGAAAAGATATTACATCTGTTGTAATTTATTTTCAGGTGCATATTTATTGCTTTACCCTTTATGTTTGATTATGAAAATTTTTAAATACCCAATTTTATATATGCATTAATAATTTCACTTCTTTGTAAAATTTTCTACTACTTTAAATACTCCGATGAATGAGCATATTATTTATTTTTTTCTTTTTACACATTCTCAGATTTTGCATGGAAATTCAACTCGTTTTTTTTTATTTCATCTCTCTCTTACCGGAAATTCTGTTTCATATTGTTTCATGGTCTTTCAATATCAAAGGAAGGACTACAGTTGCCTTCTTAATATTAGAAAGACTCTTTTTTATACTATACACGGTGTTTTTCACCAACAGTATTCAACATGAATAGGTTGTTAAGTTCAAGGAAGCTATTCCCTTTTCACCTGTTTGAACTTTCCCACCGATTTTCTTGATACCAAAATTCAGTTTACAGCTCAATGTTCTTAGAATGTACTGTGCCAAATAATTCAATAATAGAATCACTGAATAGGTTCGCTCATTTTTAATACATGTGCAAAATATTTCATTGGTATTTTGAGTGCATGATGTAGTACAAATCTAGAAGGTACGGTTATTTGAGTAGGTTGAAATTGACAGCTACACGGGACTTTCAGTTCTCGATGACGTTATGCGCAGCAAAATCTACTGGGAACATAGAATTAGACCCAATAAGCTCAGATATCTTGGACGTAAGTGT
>QLNU02014802.1:95716525-95768083 GCA_006491805.2 Dysdera silvatica
GCCATTATCAGTTACGCATTCGACAATGCCACCAATCGTCCTGCTGACATTGGCTATTGTCAGGATGGACCGACCAATTTCAGGAGTGGTTGCTGGAAGGGGCTGCAACGATTCTTTCTCTCTCCAAGATATGGTATCCTCAGTTAGCGGATTGCCATCTGATATACATTCCAAATTTATGGTCTCCCCCTCATCGACTTCTGACTGGCCAGTGATGTTGATAATAGTAGCAGGATCTGTAACAAAAAATTACTAAATGAAATCACAAAAATATCAGTTCATTAATTCATTTGTTTTGGAACAGGAAGATGATGGTCAGGAGAGTTGAATTGCCATAAACAGTATAATTAGAGCCGCTTAGTTTACTCGGTCTGCTTCGATTCTCTTTCTCTGATTCACCATTTTTGAAACCACATAATCTAATCAAACCGCAGCTATATGCTCGTGTATAGGAGAAAAAGAATCGTCGCCCTGACATAGAATCAAACTGGGGGACCTACTACTTTTATCTACTTCTTCCAAATTATTCCCTCTTCTTTCTGTCATTTTATTTTATTTATTTATTTTTTGTTCGATTCCGCGTGACTTTATGATCTTTCCTGCAGAGCTATCTGGTGCAGAAATTTTTCTCTTATATTTATAACATTTAAATTTACACATTATCCACGATAATCAGGAAAATTTGCCAAATGTATATGCTTTACATTTCTCAGTAGCTGAATCATAACATTATCGTTTTACCATTTCGGGACAAGACTTCATGCTCAAAAATCTTACATTTCGTATCCCAGTATATGATATTTTTAAAACCTATGTTGTGTAATATTTGCTAACTAATGTTGATGTGTTCTTCATACAGATTATGAATAATCTTCTCTTCATTCTAGTTAAGTAAGAAACATTAAAAGTAAATATATTTTAAGAGCAGAATCTACAGATTTCGGGATGAAATATATAATCACAGCTTCAACATCACGAATATTTGTACTTTTAAGAAACAATAAGAAATAACAAATGCAATTTTCATATACAGTAAATGTGAACCTAAGTTAAAATTCAAAGGTACATTTAAATCTTAAATTAAAAGTATGTAATATTTGTATAGGACGACAGAATTTTTTGATGATTTCGCGTAAAAAAAGAAAGAAAAAAAAAGTGAATGCATACTTTTTTCAATTATTAATATTATTCAGAAAATTAATTAACTAATATGCTTTATAACAATTTTTTAACTGACCAATTCTTCACAAATACCTTATTAATTCTTCCCTTTTCTTTTGAAAACAGGGAGAGAAAATCTAGCCCTGAGGAAAACTAGAACAAATAAATAACTCTTGATCACTGAAGGAGGAAAAAAGCGAAGGAAAACAAATAGCTGTTACATAGACTACTCCTAACCCTAAAAGATATCTTGTTTGATATACAGAAAAATGAGAGAGTTCGTTACACAAACAAGAAATGTTGTTATATTGGGACAGAATAAACATAAAGAGGGATGTTTATCCTGATAGAATTCAAAAA
Source organism: Dysdera silvatica (assembly GCA_006491805.2). Lineage (NCBI taxonomy): Eukaryota > Metazoa > Arthropoda > Arachnida > Araneae > Dysderidae > Dysdera > Dysdera silvatica. The sequence goes on from QLNU02014802.1 coordinate 95,718,047, forward strand.
AGTTTCCATTATTATAATAATGTGCGTTTGCATGCATTTGGGATATCAATGATTTTATGTGTTATTTTAAACATTATTTAATATCTCTATACCAACTAGGTATCAAATTAAAAAGTAGCAAATGTTCGTAAATTAATTGAATCTTTAAAAATTGCTATGCAGCCCAAACGTGTCGTGTTTTATATTTTAAAAGTTATCCTAAAAATTTAGTTTTATAAATAGTAGGACAAGGTTGAAAGATTCTAATTAAAAGACATAGATGCTTATATAAAATATACACCTTCAAATTCCAGGGACCGAGTAAACATATTGCTATAAAAAGCTTTCACGTCATTGTGTCATGTACAATAAATAACATTAAATGAATTAATTAAACACCGCATTATTTTTTTATACGTCAACATATTTGAGCTTTTCGTTTTCTTTTAAATAAGCGATTTCTTGACAAAACAATTAATTTTTCCAAAGGTCAATGAATTTTTGAAAAATTGATAACTTAAAAACTAAACGAACTAATTATCAAATACTGATAACCTATTTGTATTGAATTTATGAATATTATGAATAAAGTATTGGCAACATATACTGTACATAGGAATAAGTGTATACTTTAAAATAAACATTACATGTCTTGAATATTAAAGAACCGCATATGAATTGTCATAAGCTATTATCAACATGACCTTATATTTGTCGATTCCTAATGAAATCCTTTTGGACACAAAGATCTTGTTTGTTTGTTTGGAAGCTTTATGGCGGAAAGAAAGCAAGAGTTTTCCTAAGACATTGAAGATATTATGACCTGTGAACTAACACCCGGACTGCATTGCGGTTAAACGGTAAGAGTACATTTTTTGTCACCGTTGAGTGTCGAACCCGCAATAATGGCAAGTTAGTGGAGAATATGTTGCCACTTCACCACAGCAGGGCCAGATCCTGGATGGCTTCATTTATTGCATTGTCTCCAATGTTAGGCGTTCTCTCCCATCAGCCTCATTTTATTAACAGACATGATGTGCTACAATAAACATTCCTTTCGTTGTTATACCCTCATAAATGAAGACCATCCATCAGCGGCTTGTGCCTATTTTCACGTGATATTCCAAGTGCTGTGGAACCCACTGAGCTACAGAGTTGCATAATGGTGAGGTTATATTTGATGGCGTACAGTTTGGTGGCTGAACCCAGCGACGTTCTGGAAAAGCTTTGTGGCTGAGGCAAAGATGTGAAACAGAGCCACACTGTGTTATCGAAAAATTATTAGTTTTGTTTTCAAATTTTTTATTGGTGTGTGGCCGAATTCACTTTCATCCTTAGAGATCGTTGGTTCTGTATTGAAATGTAAAAATGTTCTTACAGGCACATTTATTATTTTAAAAAATAGTCGGGTACTAATGCTTAAAATTCATTTATTTTAATTTTTCTAATTTTATCCACTTAACAATTTAATAAATTTAATCATATATATAATTAAATGTATTATATGCTAGAGGATATGCAAACTGGTTAAAGATTTTTCTTTTTAGACACAAAGTGAAAATTGCCTTCGAGCCTAAAATGAAATGTCTTCAACCAGTGTCTATTAACAGTCCTTTTATATGAATAAGAGATATGGAGTCTAAAAATTTCAGCAACACGTAAGTCACAAACAATCCAAAGGAGCATGGAGAGGAGCGTGCTTGAAATAACTAGGAAAGATTGAAAAATAAACACTTGGGTAAGAGAGCAAACTAGAGAAAAGGGCATCATTGTTAAAGTAAAAAGCCTGAAATGGCGATGGGCTAGGCATATCGCAAGAAGAACTGATCAACGATGGACAACGCAAATTCTCAACTGGATTCCAAGAGACCACCGAGGACCTAGAAAACCTCCTCAAACTAGATGGGTGGATGAAATAATTAAACAGGTTGGGGTGACGTGGAAACGATTTGCTCAGGATATACTTGTGTGGAAAGCACTTGGAGAGACCTTCATCCAGCAGTGGATAGATAATGGTTGAATATAATAGTGATGAAATATATATATTTGTTAATTTTAGTACATGAAAATCTGTCTAGAACCACAATACATCCCAACGTTACATTTGGTTATCCCTTGGAGTTTTTAACCTGAGGCATCTGCCTCGTTTATCACACTCTCTAAGCGCGGACTTACTTGGTCCTGCTAAATAAATATACACCCTGGAAAAGGGAAAGAAGCATTGAAGTTTCGTGGTCATTAATGGTGGAACTAACTTTTCATCATTGCAGGGTCCAGTGTACGATCCCGGACTTAGAAACGTGATCTTTTTTTTTTTTCTCCTTACAAAATTATTTTGATTGTGGCAACTGAAACCATTCTCCATTAATAGGAATCAAAACGCTCGTAAACTGATGAGCAAGGAAGTAAAGGAGCAAGGCGGTTCATAATGGAAAATTTAATGGTCATTAACGAGGAAAGATATTTTTCTTCGCAGCACAGGGCCCTGAGTTGGATACTGGACATGTAAATGTCGTCTTTTTTTAAAATGCGGAGTTTGTCTCCCGAGTCATGCGAAGAATTTTTTGTATCGGAGGTAAAAATGTAACATGGTAGTTTCACTTCCCCCACAGAAAAGCTATTAGATATTAACACGTTTTCATAAATTAGCTTAAAACGGTAATACACTATCACAATATCTAATTTGGTTCCCTTTTGAGCGTTTAACGTGGGGTAACTCTCCCAGTTGCCACATTCTCGGCACGACACTGTCTGAGCCTCACTTCGTAGATCAAGCTTTGACAAGTTTATCGCCGGTTCATCGAAAGGATGGATGCCTGTACAAACTGTATTCATGTGAAATGCATAGGCAATCTGTACAGGAACTATTGCTTGTCAGGTCTCGCCCCAATCGAAACACACTGGTCCATCTTGTCATCTTACGTAATTTCGGTAACGAAATGTTACAGCAACTTTCTTGGAGGCTACAATAACATTCCTTTTTAGTTTTCTTACGATCGTTGTGACACTCCAGTAAATCTGATTTTGGGTTGTACATAATACAGCGTTTATTTTGATTACGTCTTGGCATAAGAGCACTTTTTCTACTAAACAAGATCGACTGTGCATGTGTCTACAATGATTTCCACCACCGCCCCGATCTATCCATACCTTCACTGGTATTATATTATTATACGTGCTGACATATACCCCTTACGACAGTATTGCTACAACTTTATTTATAACTCGACAGGATTTATAAAATAAAGTGTTATGTCACTGAAGAATAGGTAAAAGAATAACCTGCCATTCAGATTTGTGATGTGTATATATATATATATATATATCATCATCATCATATTCAACCATTATCTATCCACTGCTGGATGAAGGTCTCTCCAAATGCTTTCCACACAAGTCTATCCTGGGCCATTCGTTTCCACGTCACCCCAACCTGTTTTCTTATTTCATCCACCCATCTAGTTTGAGGACGTTTTCTAGGTCTTCGGTGGTCTCTTGGAATCCAGTTCAGAATTTCTGTTGTCCATCGTTGATCAGTTCTTCTTGCAATATGCCCAGCCCATCGCCATTTCAGCCCTTTTACTTTAACAATGATGTCCTCTACTCTAGTTTGCTCTCTCACCCAAGTGTTTCTTTTTCGATCTCTCCTAGTTATTCCAAGCATGCACCTCTCCATGCTCCTTTGCGTTGTCTGTAACTTTCGTATTGCTCCAACTGTTAGACTCCATGTCTCTGATCCATAAGAGAGGACTGGCAATACACACTGGTTGAAGACCTTTCTTTTTAGACACAAAGGCAATTTCCCCTTCAGGATAAAACTGTTTCTTCCAAATGCACTCCAGCCAAGTTTAATACGTCTGTTGAGTTCTTTCATAATGTTGCCATCCATTGAAATCAGCTGGCCAAGGTAAATATATGAATCAGCAATTTCTAGCTCAATGTTGTCAACTTGTATTTTTGTTTCCTCTACAAAATTATTGAACATGATCTTAGTTTTTTGTAGGTTCATCTTGAGTCCAACTTCTTTACTTCTAGTTGAGAGCTCCTGTACCATGTCTTGGAGTTCTAATGGGTTCGTTGAAAAAATAACAATGTCATCAGCAAACCGCAAATGATTTAAATATTCACCATTTATTTTTATTCCCTTGTTATTCCAATTTATCAGCTGAAAAATCATCTGTAAAGCTGAAGTAAAAAGTTTTGGAGAAATGGTATCTCCCTGCTTCCAGTTAGATACCAGCAACCCTTTTGCAGGCCATATATATATATATATATGGGGTGTCAAAAATAATACAAATGAATATAATCATGTTTGCATATCCTGTTTGTATGAAACTGCATTTTTTCGTTGTGTGCGTTTGACTTAGGTAAATATAGTTTCATATACTAAATAAATAATAAAACTACTACTTCGCGAGTATTTGATGGAACGACAACCAGTTGACTTTATGTATTATGATAGCTAAGTTTATTACAGTTAAACATACGTTGCAAAAGAATAGTTAAAAGGCTAAGGGGATTTATATTTGAAAAATTGATTTTCCTATATTCTTAACCAATTTCTCTGAAAATTGCACCCAATATTAACAGCTATAAAAGAAAACTTTTCGAACAGTTTCAACCTTTATAACTTAATAGATTTTTTTAGTATATCTTTTTTACTTCTTTTTTAAGTGTCATATTTCAAAAGTTCCGCAGGGTGCATTTTTTAAATAAAAGGTTTTATATTTTTTTTACAAAATCCTTCAAATTCGGCAGTCATCGGAAATTGCCCGAAACGTAAGTCGGTTAATGTGTTTAAAACTTTTTACTACACCTAAAACTTTGTTCTCCTTAAATTTATTTATACAATAGGAGCTTCTTAATCCGGCACGTTCGGAACCACGGCCTTGCCGGATTATCGAACGTTAATATGGTTTTAACGGGAATACCAAAGAAAAATTAATACAACATAATGATTTTTAAAACAATTTGTAATAAGCTGCTCTATGGAAAAAAAATACTCATGAACGTTACTGTTTAAAATAGTCTCTCATAGCACTTTGCCTCTGTGATTCGGATTTTTTCAAAAAATCTTTACAGATTATACACAAATTTATGAGTTCGGTAAATTTCATAAATGTGTTTAATGCATCAGAAACTGTTTCCACGAGATTTTAGCTTCATTTCCCATGTCTTCTTCTTCATCCGAGCTGGCGGTCAAGGACAACAAACGGCTGAATCCAACCGAAAAAACCGAACGCGAGCAGCTCGATCGATGCCGGATTATAGAATGTGCCGAACCAATGAATATCGGATTGAAGAGCTTCTACTGTACTGCGTACTGTTATGTCACTTACCAATCTTAGATATCTCATATGTTTTTTGAGGCCTTTATTATAACCGAATGACTGAAAATGCCAATTTATGAAGAACAGTTGAATTTTAATTTTTTAGAACGACGATCGGCCTTCCGAAACGTAGGTAGAATAATGTTTTAATTTTTTACTACCCCTAAAATGTTGTTCTACTTAAATTTATTTATGTAAGATATCATTTCGCAGTAAAATTTCAAGTAACGTTTCTTCCTTATTATTGAGTAAATATATGCAAAAATATTAAATTTATTCGCTCGAAATTGCATCGCAAGAAATGTTTTACGTAATGTAAAATTTCTCAAAAATTGGTTTTGAGAAAAACGAAGTTAAAGTTAATCATATAAACGTCCAACTTTGTCGCATGACTACACTCAAAAGTATTTTTCCAATATGATGGCGTCATCATATCAGGTTAATAAGACCCTGTTCAGAACGATGAAGTTTAGCTTTATTTTTCAGGATATTAATAAAAAAAGATATGCTTTTCTAAACTCACTACTTTTTCAGGTGTAATGTAATGTCTCCATTTGATACAAGCATTAGAAATAAGATAAAATTTCCACTAAATGAGCTAATAATTGCCAAATGTGTCAGAAGCTACAAAATGTATGTAAACAGTTGAAATAATAATTAAAAGAAATAGAAAGAAAAATATGTAAAGTAGAAAAGCAAAGTGAATCTGAGAAAAGTAAAGTAAGGAAAGAAGGGAACTAGAGTAGAAAAACTTACGAAAATAAAACGGAGGAAGAAAGCGAAATAAAAAGAAAATAAAAGGGAAGGAAATTGGAAATAAATAATCAAAATTTACCAACGGCATAAGGAAACCTATACCGTTCCTAATGTTTTGATAACTGCTAGTCCCTTTATCAAGTGAAGTTCCTGGAAGGTGAGAATATCCAGGGCCAGATTATGGCAAGGTCCCGCGGGTTCCGTGCCTGGACTCCGATAATGGAGGGGCTCCAAAAAAATTTGGCACTTCTATTTAACGTGATAAAATAGCAAAATAATGCAAAAAAATATTTTTTTCTTTAAATTTACAATCCGAAACGAATTCAACGAAATCATTGCTCGTATCTAATTACAACTATTATAACTACTATAACCACAGCTTTGAGAATTGGATAATAAAAGAGCAGAGTTTTCAAAAACACAAAATTGGTGAGCCAATGCCACACATTATTCTTTACTTTTACTAAAACTTTTACAACTTCAGCTCTGCAAGTTCATTCTTGGACATCCGACATTGACGTGAACGTGGGATTAAAAAGCACATTTTTACCTCCATTTTTAAATGGTAATAAGGGTGCGTACGTTTTTCAGATATATATCCAATATTTAGGCCAGGGGACTAGCAAATTCAAGTTGGGCCGGGACGCCCAATATTCATAGTCAGCGCATGAGAATGCTCCATATTTATAACCTCAGTTTTGGTTTTCCCAGAGCAGTCCTGCATCCGAGTTTACCCATAGTGGTCCTACACCCAGATTATCCTCCTGAACTTTTTTCCTCACCTTATAGCAAAAATCTTATTAATATATCGTATATTTTACTCATTGTTGTAAGCCCTGGAAAATCGTTGTATTCTTTCGTACAACAGGTGGTGTTTGCGTATCATAAATATATATATATATATATATATATACAGTGTATATACAGGTAATATAAATGTGCATAACCGTAATAATAAATATCCCTAACATTAAGAAATAAAGATTTTTATATTATGAATGAATAAATAAATTATGGATGAATAAAGGTAGGATACTATAACAAAGAATGAATTTAGAAAGAACATACGAATAATAAAAACGCATGCATGCATATATGCTACGTACAGCATGAGTATTATAGAATAATGAATTTAAGTAAACTAGAGATGCATGTGCAGGGCAGAAACGACTACATTCAGAATTGACGAGTGTTTACGTAGAATATATAGAAGAATATGTCATAAATTTATCAACTTACACAGCACATTAAGTGTGAATGCAACATTTGAAGAACCCTCTGTGTTGTCTGCTGTGCAAACGTACACTCCTGAATCGTATCGGGATGCCTCAGTAAAATAAAGCACAGCACCTTCAGAAGTTACTCTGGGCATTATATAGTGTTTCTCCGATTTTCTTGGAATTTGCTTGCCATCCTTACTCCAGGCATACCTGTATACATCTGGATGGGCACGAGCTGACACATTTACTTCTCCAGATTGTCCTTCGATAACTTCCACGAATTTTTCCAGAGTATTAAACACCGGGGCATCTGTTTAAACAAAAATGAAAATCATCACTTTTAATCATAATAATTTTTATGTGGATAAAAATACTTTAACTATTTAAGTAACGATGTTATTTCATTTCAATTAATTCATACATTAATAATAAGAGATTATGGTGTCCCAATGCAACTCCCATAGAAATGTTTAACAACTCCTCACAATCCGAAAACAACAAATTTAATACAAACCGCTGAAAATATATTATTTCCCAGTAAATGATGAATGTACAGCATAAATTCAATAATTGTATTATTTTATATAAATTAGTAATATTGCATTAGATTTAATATAACGTAAAGTAGAACTTGTCTCCCTCGAATCTACCGGAACAAGAAAAATGTGACATATTGATGTGTCTATTTGCATTGTATATAATACACACGTAAAATTTAGGCTAGAAAAGATAATCTTCGAGATATACGGGTTTTCAAGGTAGAGAGGTTCCACTGTATATACATACATGAAATTTTCTGATTCAATATATCATACAGTATAAGAATGTTAGAATATTCACTTCTATTTCTTTTAATTATGTCTACAATTTCTCTGCTTTCTTGCACAGTAAACACGTAAGTTTGTAAAACTTACTCGGAGAGAAAAAAACCAAACACTTCTCTTTATTTACCTATCACGAGTACATAGGGTAATTTTGAGTACGGCTATTGTTCAGAAGGTCTATAATTTCTTATAAATTAAGCTTTAGTGCATTATAAATATTTATAAATATTAATGATTATCCACATTTATTGCAGTTTATTTATATTTGTTAATATTTACACACATTTGTTAACTTTTATATAATGCCATATGTATGGACAGCAATATATGAATGCAGAAAAGATATTTCTTCTTGAATTCTCTACATGAATTGCCAATACATTCAAATGCCAATACATACTGATTGGATCTTTATTTCGAGTTTCAGAATTTTCTAAATGCTGACAGAGTTTCAAAGAATTTGTTACATGTTATCTGTAATGCATCCGACATCTGCTGTAGGATGCGTAGTGAAGGATTCATGGAGCGAAAAAAACGATGGAGGTTGTCCTACAGATTCTCGATTGAGTTCAAGTCTGAGAAATTGCCTCGGGGAAGTATGGAAAAGTCTAAAAACGAGGCTAAGGAGATATTTGGAACTATCGCTTGTGCTCTTTCAATTAAACTACTGTCGGACGATTATACCCATATAATAAGTCACGTTGTCTTTCTGGAATGATGTCCCATCCGCCCCAGAGAAGAAAATTGACATGAATGGGTGTAGGTCCTTCGCAAAGCATGAATTCATAATCAAATCGGTCAGAAGTTTGAGTGGACCATGAAAATGTTACGATAACTTTCCTAAACAATAAGGCTACGGCAACAAACTTACGTTTTTTCAACAGTGATTGCAGAGTGTTTCTTTTCTGATAGTTCTTATCTCATACGCTAACGTCCATTCGTTTGATAAAACAGAAAACTTGACTCACCAGCAATCCAATTTTGATGCTGTCCTGCGAAATTATTTTATCCAAGTATAGAAATTTTCCAACCAGCATAATGACCGTATGACATGGAAAGTGAGCATGAAATTGATAGTGCAGCATGCTCTTCGTTATAGATGTCACATTAATGTTACCTTCATTTAATGTGAAAAAAAGTTTTCCGTACTAATTTTTTAATACTTTAACCATTATTTCTAGAACATGTAATTCTACTATATTTGAAATCGAAACACTTTTGGTATCTAAGATAAAAAAAATCTGCATTTAAGGTAATTCATCAACTATCGATATTGTTCTTTCATTTCATCTGTGAACTGATCAAAATCCGCGCAGTTCTGGCATAGGGTACTCGTACTTGTTTCCATTATTTCGTCTAGTATAAACTTACCTACGGCTGTAATTTTGCCAATAATCGTTTCCTAAACATTGGATATTTTAGGCTAAATGTAACTTCTGGTATTTCTTAGATTAATATGCCGAAAATTTAATTAATCAAAAGCCTAAAGCTATAAAGCTTGTATCTAATTTTCAGGGAGACCTCGAAGACATCATCTGTATCAGATGATGATGAGACTATTTTCTGTATTTTTCTGTATTCGTTAATGTTTGATTGACAAAATTTTCGATTAAGCTTTATATTCAGCTTTGTTAGCTACTTCGGTTTATCATTTATTTTGTCGTATCAATAGCTCGCAAATTCTTTCGTAAAGGGTGCTTTCCTTTCTTAAAAAGATTACAAAATATTTTCTGCAAGGATTTGTGTTTAATCAAATAAGGGCCTTGTAGTGAACATGTATTCGTGTTTACTCGCTAATTGCTAGACTGGAAAAATACTGTAAAACACCTTATCCTTTCCAAGTCATTTCTGAAATCACTTTTAGTTTGACCTGAATTTAACCTTTTCAAGTGGCCAGTCAGATTATGTCCTTATCCGGACACTACTATATTTTAATATACTCTCAGAATCCCCAATCCTCAAAAATATTTTGCCCAATAATGACTATAAAATGAAGAAATAAATTTAGAAATTTATTCTAAAAGTAGAAACCACAGTATTAAATACAATGAAAATTATACGAAAAAGTAACAAAACGTGATACATCGCAAAGAATAATATTTTTCGTGCGATTTAGAATAAAAACGAACACCAATCAACCCAGTTTTATCAGGACGTTAAACCCTGTTCCTAAAAAAACAAATTTGCAGTGCAAAGAATGCTTTCCTTTATTTAAAATATCTTTTTTATACTGATATCGAAACTGACTGAATTTGAGGTGAACCGTTTCTTGATATCTGATATTGAACTCGGGTCACTTTCGATGATTTTGCGTTCAACAGCATTTTTATCGCGATATATCGCAAAAGATTAATTGTCCAACCAGGCTTTTAATTTAACAGTGTGCTACATTAGACACTTTTCTAACTACTATAGCAAATGGCATGTTTCTATGATTGTCCATTCTAAATATAATAGAGTTGAAGTTTGAATTTGAATTTACAAACGGAAAATGTATTCATTACTTTCACCCCTTATTCTGCAGAGAAAAAATATTTTGCCGGCATTCAGCATGCTTTTTTTAGATTTATAGTAAAAATTTGAACTAGATTACCCATATTCAGATAAAAATCTATTTTGGTTGCCGAGCTTAAAGCACTGAAATCTTAAACATTTTTCCTTGTTTACGACTCTGCCGTATAATGCCGTCTTCAAACAAATGGCCATATCTCTGTGAATATTCGATATTATGAACTAAAAATTCACACCGCTCCATTTCTAATACCAGTCTATATATATTAAAATTTTAAGGAAATCAGAACGTGGGGTATAGCGTAGACACGCGGACCATTTGACATAGACACAATATATAATTTTGGTTAGTACATTTTAGGAATTATACGCTTCGAATGATTTTTTTTCAACTTTTAGTATGTTTAAGATAATTTTATATATCAATTTATGTCGATTATATATCGATTTATCAGTTATCGTTTGATAGTGCTATATCGACCCACAATCGATGATATATCGATTTTGTCGATGATATATCCGTTACAATCGATGATATCATTACAATCGTTATATATCGTTATATATATCGATTTAAATCGATTATCGATTATATATCGATTTATATCGTTATATCGATTATATAGCGATTTATATCGATTATATAGCGATTATATAGCGTTTATATCGTTTTATATCGTTATATATCGATTATATCAATTTATGTCGATTATATATCGATTTATTATGTACCTCTTTAGTACATCTATGCAAATTCCAAAACTTTATCAGATCTAAATGAATTCTAAGTCTTTAATATTCCCAAGTATTTTGTAAGGTTCAGAATATATCAAAAAAAATTGTTTTACGAATAAAATATTTATAATATGTTCATGTCTTCAGATTATTTAAGTAAATTTAAGTATTTAATTAACATATCTAAAACTTTCTATGTTGCAAGTTTTTCTTCAGAAAATAAAAGTCCACTTCGCATAAGATGACATCCTTTCAGAAACTGCAGTTTTTAAAATATAGTCAGTATTGGATATGAAATTACCATATATTCCTGAAAAATCTGACCTTATAAGCGGGGTGACCATATATACAGTGTGAGAAAATTTGACGAAAAATTATTGCAATGGAAGTGTCTTCAAATGTATTTAAACAAAATCGTAGATACCATTAGTAAAATGATATATAAACAAATAAGACAATGAAGAAATTAATTCCTTTGTTTTAAGATTTTTAAATTGAGACAACAGTTACAAAATGTGCTTATTTAAGGGGACTTGGAGGTTTTAAAGCACTAAAAACAGTGGCAAAATACACCAGTTTTGAAAGCAGTTTTTAAAATAACTATTCATGTGATTCTTACAAAATTTTGATATTTTATAGATTAAGTAGATATTTCACCAATAACATAATTCGTGTAGAAATAAATTATATTTTGTTACTTTAAAAGCCCTGCAATTTTAATGATCTTTTTATATTTTCAAATGTTAAGAGCTTACGCAGCGATGACTGATGGAAAAATTGGTACAACAAATATAGTTTTGTTATGCCTTTAAACCAGAAGATTAAAAACCCTTTCATAGGCTGCAATTTCAACGATTTGACGAAGGCTTGACTGTACGGCTTTGGACAGTACCTCTAAATCACAGAAAACATTTATTTACATATTGTGTCCTACTTTGTACATATCTTTTAAAAAGTTAGGGTTGAGATGTCATGAAAAATAGACTTAATTGCATCCATAACTGTAGTTGGAATTCAATTTTTTATGTTTGAAACTATGATGTGAATTAGTCGCAACTGCTCTTTGGTATTTGCGGAAAAGGGAAAGTCCTTCAAGCAAACATGATTAGTGGATTCTTCGTTTGCTCAGCAAGAATGACAGAAAATTACTCATATAGCTTTCTCATGTTGGCTACAGATTTTTTATTTCCACTTATCCCATTTCCAGGTGCTGGTACACGAGACGTTACCCATACAAATCTAGCCAGTGTTTCCAAAACTGGAAATCGGTACCCAGACTTCGCCGTATTTTTGTGATTCAACATTATATTGATTCATGAGTATTCGAATTCTATATGAACGGACAGTAAGGGCGTAGCCCGAAGCGGGAGAGGGGCGTCTCCCCCATAACCGCTTCACTGATTTACGAAAATTACAAAAAATTCCGCAAACAACATGGCGCCTGGACACTACATCATACAAATGCATGTGACATCAGAGTATGTCACGTTACAATCCCATCTAGTGCAATTTCCAACGATTTCTAGAGAATAGGGAGAGAAGTGGGTAACGTGTTTTATACTGTTACCCATTCCCATAATACGCAAAAACTTTTACGTTATTTCTTCTGCAAGTTTGCTTTTCTCACTCAATAATTCGCCGTCTGAAAGTTTCTGATCTTTTTTACTTCGCTCTATTCCCCATAAATTTACCCCCCATTCTTTTCTTTACTTGATTGACATACAGTTTTTTTAATATGCATATCTGCACCATATAAATATGTATTTACATCATCATCATCACCAATGTACTCTAAATATTGTGATTTTTCTGTTTTGTTTGAAACGATTAAATATTCGGAGTATTCCTTCGACTTTCATTTTTGCTGCAGATCTTGTGTTGTTTTTCGTGCACTTAAGATGATACATTTTCTACCAGGTGCGATAAATTTAGTCCAACTTTTGATTCTCTATAGTTCTGACATCTTCTACAAGCAGAAAAAAAAATTCAACAGCGACGACTTTGTTTGACTCAGCACCAATAACGTTGTACATGCAAATTTGTGAAGAATGGCCACGTGTTTTTGGAGAGACATCAACACTCACAGATGTGCCATCGTCTAATGCCATCAAACACTTTTCTTCTTGTGCTGCATTTTTCATGAACTTTTCAGCTGTTATGGAAACAGCATTTTTGATGGTGGCTAATATTTGCCTACTTGACTTCGCTGAAACAAGGTCAGGGAGATTCAAAACTCTGCAAAAGATTTTCAGGCTCGTTAAACCCAAGCCGAGGGTACGCATAGCATATATACTCAGTCTATGTATTTCAGGAAAGCTGAATCTTGCTCCCAGCAGCTTCAAATTGTGAAAGAAGTTTTGGAAATCATATTCTTTACAGCAAATCCAGAACTTTGATGATCCCTTCTGCAATTCTTCAGTGATTTGTATGTCCCTGGCACACTGTTTATAACATAAAAATGTTGTATCATGGAAACACATCGACACATCGAAAATACCATATCCATTATGAAGGTCATTCTCACTTTCAGCCTTGTTTTCTGGTTGATAGGGACAATGAATTTTAATTTTTTTAGCAGAGGCACTAATAAATTCAGAATTGTCAGTTAAATTCTTTTGATTACCGTAAAAACATCACGTTCGTTTACTTAACGAAATCCCGAATTTGATTTAGCAGCCTCAGTCATTTAAATTAATAAAAAAGACAATAAACATAAATTGAAAGCGTAAACAACATAGTATCTGGGAATATGCAAGTTACATACACCACGCGAAAATAGAGCAACGTCCGTCTAAATCCAATGTTTACAAAATGCAATAGAAATACGGATGTGGAAGTTGTTTACTTTATTTCCACAGTCGTTTTTATGTGTTTATGATCCCTATCAAATTATTGCTACAAAAAATCAATCCTTTTTACAAAAACTAAAGCATATATATATACAGATTTTGGATATTGAGGGCAGGGCATTTAAATTAATTGTACCTTTAACTCCTAAAGTTATTAAAACAGCATTTGGTATTTTCCCCATATCTCGGCTTCAAGTTGAGCTAATGCTTAGCTGTTGGTCTTAAAATACGTAAAATATCCATACTTTCAAATAAAAAAAATAAAATAAAGTCGTTTTTTCCAAGGTTTAAAACCTCCAAGTCCCTTTAAATGGTACGGTGCTTACTTAAACAGGACTGGCTTTCTTTTGGATGAGTTTTGCACTACTTTTCTAGGCCAGGAACAATTTTGGTGTGTTTTTACTTTGACTCAAAAGTCGTAAAAAGGCATCTTAGTACATTTATGGGCTTTGCCCGATTTATGATGGATTCGGTTTAAAGTTGACAGCCGCTTTCACCCTTATCATTTCACTGTAAAAACAAATCTACTCAAAAATGAAAACTTGCGCCTACTCGTTTTTTTTAGTATAATCGTATCATAAACGAATCAGTGTATTCTTAAATACAAGTAATCGCACTTACTTAAAAACGAGTAGGTCAATAAATAAACGTATTATTTCATTTTCAATTTCACCATAAATTGGGTAATAAGCGCGTATTTACAAATCTGAAAGAATCTGAGCAAAATGTCGAAGTATATAAAACATAATGCCTGTAGATACAAAGATATATAACAATAACATTTTCAGAAAATTAGGGTTAGAGCTTTTTTCTGTAAGGTTTTTCAGTGTAGCACTGTTTACGAAACGTTGTGTTTACATGCAAGCATTAAAGGTCATATGATATTTCACAAATGATTCAATTCTAAAGATGGGTACATAATAAATACAGCATTCATGTAAAAAATCGTTTTGTTTATTGTCTATTAAGATAGTTTTGTGAATATCCCGAAGTAGTAGTAAGAATATCTGGGACGATGATGGATAGAACGTTCTGCTAGATAATATTTTTATTACTTATTAAGTAAAAAATATTTATATGTCATAATATATTTGTAATATATATAAAAAAAAGACAATTGTTTGCACACATTTGACATTAATAATTCAAAACATCTTCAGAATATGTAAAATGTGTATCAGTATAAGATAAAAGTATTTATAAAATTTTATGCACTTTGGTAAAGAAATTTTTGAAAAAATGTACTTTGATGGAAAAAATATTTTTTTCGATCAATGTACATTTTTTACAAAAACTTCTACATTAAATTGCATAAAATGTTAAAAATATATAGACTCTTACATATTTTATTATCTACATATTCTACAATTGTTTTTAATTATTAAGGTCACGTGTGCAAAAAAAGATTTTTTTAAACATATAAATACGTTGTTGCGTATAAACATTTTTTATTTAATAAGTAAAGCTACACGTAAATTGTGTAAATATATTTAATGATTATGTCGAAAAAATTATTACTCAAATATGAGTACGTAATTTGAAACTCAATCTATATAAAATTGAATCCCTCGTGTACTCAAAAATAAGTACGTGTGGGTTTAAAATAGTCCAAAATTTGAAACTAAACGTACTCAAAATTGATCCCCTGTTGTTACTCAGAAATGAGTACTGCAGTTTTCAAAATTGAGACACTTCTACTCGGAGCTATTATGAACCTGGAATGTACTCAAAATTGAGTACTTTCTACTCATTTTTGAGAACCCATTTTTAACAGTGTTACGATAGCATTTGGAAGTAGCACTTAAGATATGATTTCAGGTATGGACGATTCAGAGTTTGTAGCGACATCGTTGTCAATTGCTACATATGTCTCAATTGACACTTCGCCAAGAATAGTACAGTCATGATTGCGTAAACGTTGAGCAAGTAGTCGCGTTATCGTCACCATTGGTGTCCGATGATCTATATATTTCAAGAAGAATAAATAAAGCCCTCATACTTAAATGAATTTGAAATGGTCTGCTTTGATAACATATTTCTAGGTCTGTCGATATAACAAAGGACATTTGTAATGACACAGTCACATGGAAGTTCTGATTTTACTTAATTGTAATAATCATGTTCTTCATGAGCACAGTGATCTTATATGCGAGTGTAAAAATTATGGTCTTATTATATATGCGGGACAGTTTAATATAAAATGTCTATTAAATCTGCAGGGTCTTCTAAAAAATGGCCATATTAGCGGGGTAGCTTGAAAGCGGGTCACGATATAACGATTACTGACATAGAGCGAATCTGAATTAATAAAAACGGAGGAGAAATTTTGAGAGAGTAAATAAATAAATAACGAGTTAGTCATTTCTCCGTGGTTTGGTAGCAGAGAAATGAGAAATGGAGAAAGATTTTTATGATTTGAAGGAAATCCTCAGGCAAGCGGAAACTGAAATAGAAATGCCATCTAAATATCGGAAAAATCAGGCATTTTGCTTATCAGCACTTTTACTTCAGGCAAGTTGGTACTTGCTACAAATGAGCTTTCCACTTGGAGGAATGCAAATTTTTGTGAGGAGCGGTTTCTTATTTATTTACACCACTCGTACAAGTCATAAAATAGAATATGAATTTCGAAAAACGAAATTAAATATTTAAACTCTTTTTCTCAAAATATTCTCTAGTAGAGTTTCTACCAAGTGTTGCGTTTACTTTACAGCATTTTGGGAAAACCATATTTTTACTTCTAAATATAAATATTTTATGCTAATAACTTACTGATTCCTATTAATTTAATTATTAATGATTTGATTATATTGATTTGATATTATTTATTTGTGATTACATAATTACTGGGTTATTTATTTAATTATATAAGGATTTTTTATTTATTTATGTAATGATTTTGTTATTTATTTATGTTATGATTTTGTTATTTATTTGATTACATAATGATTTTTGTTATTTATTTGATTACATAATGATTTTTGTTATTTATTTGATTACATAATGATTTTTGTTATTTATTTGATTACATAATCATCTGAGTGGTATTTATTTGATTGGTATTGATATGATCGTTGTTGATATGGCCTTTCTTAGTTAATGAGTGTTTCATTAATATCAAAATTTGTTCACACTTAATTAAATGCATTATAAATGAAAAAGCCTATTGAAATATCGAGACTTTGAATTCAATCCAGGGAATCAATTACTCGATTGGTAAAGTAAAATAATTATATTCTCCTTTGTAAAATATTTAGCTTCTTTCTAATTTACTATGAAAGTAAGTTCAACAAGACCCTATAAACCTCTTCCATAGTCAAGCGCCCTCCTTTCTTACCCTGAACAGCCATAAAAAAAAAACTGGAAACGCGCCACTGACATCAATCAGCAAATTTCACTAGAATTCGGTTTCTATTTTGGTGTTTCTATTCCTGAGAGCTAACGTGACGGGGAAGTTGCCAACGATCTTTGAATCGAGGCGCGAAGAGTGATTCCGATCGGGAATCCCATTTCGATCAGCGATGAAGTTGCCGATCGAATGCTAAAAACAAAGGATAAATGAAGAACGTGCCTTCCCGATTCCTGGATTAGTAAACGGGATTACTGCCAAGCAATCACTTTCTCTGTTCCTTGAAGCAGCTATTACAAATGGAGCCGGTCCAAATTGACCCGTCTGGTCAGCCAGGATCATCAGCAAAAGACCACGTTCTCTTTGAGAGAGGAAATTTTCAGCTCATAAAGTAGGATTTCTAGGGTTTGAAACAACGTGATTCAAAGATAAGTTGAAATGTCTAAAAGCATCTTCATTTTGAGGAAATTCTGACCTCTCTCCTTATTGAGAAAGCATTCAGAATACGGATAGCATTCACTTTTTTAGCTCAGTGAATTCGCGATATAAAATGAAAAAAGATAAACCATCCTAAAATCTGGCGTTCATTCTTTGAAGAATTCAATCGTGCTGAGATATCGATTTTATGGAGAAGAGAAACTATTAAAAATATTAATTGAAATTGTAAAAATGGTATTTGTGTTTTTTTCTTTAACCCTATATTTTGTTTAATACATACACGGTTTGTTTCTTTAGTAGTAGCAAATATTTATTTTCTACATACATACAAGGTTCTAAGTTTTACGGGTCTTCGATGTATTCACCAGCTTCGTGTACAACGTGTTCCCAGCGACGCGGAAACCTTTGGATACCGTTGGCACTACCTAATCTCTGTATTGTGCGAAGAGAGCGACTTATTGCCTTAAGAAGGTCTTCAACCGTTCGAAAACGAATCCTACGCAGTGTTTTCTTCATCCGAGGGATTAGGTCGAAGTCTCAGGGGCTTAAATTCGGAGAGCATGAAGGCTGGTAGAGCACTTCCCAGCTTCAGCGATTGAACAAATCAGATACAGCTACTGCTGCATGCTTCCTTGCAGTGTCGTGCAGAATGCTGGGTAGGTTATGCATAATGTGTCGTCATATCCTTCTTACCCACCTTGCTACTGCTCGGTAAGGTAATGCAGATGTACCGCAAGCCTCTTGCAGTCCTTGCTGACACTGACGTGCATTGCGACCTCCAGCACGTTCGATTTTTAATCATCTCCCCTGCTCTTCCTTCGAAAATATTGCGATTGTATGCAGCGACCGCTTGTTCACAAATGCTCTGTTCCTGTTATCACTGTGTATGCATATAGAGGAGGAACGGCGAGTTCATTTGCTCTGAAGGAGCGTAGGCATTTAACTTATCTGTGGTATGAACGACTTCGCCTGATTCCATTTTACGGCGTCGCTACAGCATTGTTTCCACTACTAAAAAACAACCCGTGTATTTTTTTCCTAAGCTCTGGGATTATTCAATAAAAGAAATTACAGTATTTAACAAAGCTCAGACTTTATTTAAATACTTATAGGTATATTTAACCCTTAAGTGAAAAACCTGGGTGAAATTGACCCGGCGTGATAAATTTTATGCTGTATTTCCGATTATTTTCCAAATACGCACTTGATTCTCACTAACACCTCAGATTTTACATTTTGTATGCCATCTGCTAGTTTTTATTTTGTCATTTGTATTATTATTTTTTATTGCAAATTTTATACCACTAACCCTTTAATGCATAACCTAGGTTAAATTGACCTCATAATTTATTTTGCATATGACATCGCAATTTTAAATTAAAAATCAAGTTTTTTTAGCACATTTTGGACACAAAGAAATAAATTGCTTCACAAATGTGCACAGAAAATAGTTTTACGGTTTCAGTTAAGTCAAGTCAAGCTTCATAAACATAAGCGTTGTGATTCTCTGCTGCATTTGGAATTGTGAGATAGGGCTTTATATTTAAAAGATTTTACGTTTTGCCAGATTTATCCCCTTCATCAATATTTTTTTATGATTGAAGGTATATATTTCATTTATTGGCCACACTGCATATGACGTCCTTGTTTTTGTCGCCAATCGCGCCAACCACTTAATTTTAGGATTACGTCATCATGACTTGCCGTTTTGCGTGTATTTATTGTCCCCATTATGGAATACCGTTTACAGACCGACATGCTTTTACATTTCTTATTTGTATTTCTTATATTATATTCTTTCTTAAAAAAAAATACTTATTTACGTACATAAACTAATCATTTCACTTAAAACGAGGACTGATTCTGAGGAACGGAAAGTTTTTAATAATAATAATAAATTAATTAATCAGTGCAGATAAATGTTGAAAATTATAACATATATAATCAAATATATATAAATATAAATGAAGAATCAATAAATTAGATACAGATCCTCCTAGCTTGTAACCCTTGCATGAGACACCCTGTATATATATATCTTCGTAAAATAAAGAGGGTATATGGCCTATATTAAAGATTAAAATTTTTAATAACATACGCTGTTTAAAACAAAGCAAGTTAACCTACTCTCCATAACGGCTTAGGTGAGCGGTGCCCATAGCCCGGGCCACGCGAAGCGTTATGCCCAAAATTTTTTATTTTTGTAATATTGAAAATTTCCCCAAAAATATTTTTACTTCAGATCTCGCATTTCGTGCCATCTATTGGTCATACATTATTTCATATTTTTGTTTCGTTTTCTTAATCGTATATATATATGGGACCCCCTAAATATGTTTTGCTCCGGGTCCCGCATTAGCTAAGGACGGCCCTGCCCTCCACTGAACTTCTGCTAGCAATGTCTATTAGAAGACCTATTTACTACAAATTTGTGAAACTAAGGAGGTTTGACGTTATTTATAGGAACAGTATAACAGGGTCTGATAGTGCATATTTTATTATTCATAGAAGTAGTTTTGTTGTAAGTAATCTAAAAACAATAAAAATATAAAATGTGGGTTGTTGTAAGCAGAAATTATCAAAAAATCCTCAATTTCATTTTTCGGGTCAATTTGACCCGGGTTATGCATTAGTGTAAAAATTGTAGCTTCGGCATTTAAGGGTTAATACAATGTTTTAAACCTTAATCTTTGTATGGCCTTTTAATAAAGCAAAACATATTTCAAGAAGAGTTATTCACTATTTCGCCAAATTTAAAATGATTGCGAAACTAAATGCAGATATATTTAATCACAGCACATACATAACGAAGGAGAATGGAATAAACTTACACAATATAATTATTTCTGTCATATAATAAATGTTATATCGGAGAGCAAATAAGCATTGCAAACGTCAAATTTATCATGACAAATTAGTACTATAATCATTATATGGAAATAGCTTTATCAAAGACCACTGCCTAGCGTCACTAATTGATATTTAGCTAATATTAAAGAAAATTATTGTGTTTACTCACATCGAACGCGTATCGTAATTTTTTCTTTCACAGACTCTTCGAACGATTCGGTTTTGGCTTCACAAGTAATCTTCGATAAGTCATCCTTCGATGATAGTGGCCGAAGAAGAAGTGTGCTTTTTGTAGACCATCCACCGTAAGATGATTCAAAATTTCTTGCTTGATGTCCAGGAAGTAGTCTACCATTCTGCCACCAGATGACTTTGGACGCTGGATTGCTGCTGGAGACCATACACTCTAACTTCGCCTGAAAGAATCCACAAACGAAACAATACAGAGTTTCACCAGGAGATTCCATAACAAACAGTTATTTCGACACTGGCGTAAGGTTTAAAAACACGACGTTTCGGGAGCCAACTGCTCCCTTTGTCAAGTGAAGGCAGAATGAAGAGTTCGTGAAAGTCCTAAGCTTATATACCCGCATGTTGGGAATCCCCATCTGAAGTCATCTGGTGCAAGACAGTTCTGGCTGGGGAAATTCTTTCCAGTGACCCCCTCCCCGCACCCGACGATGTCAGATGAACACCCCCAACTCGAGGTTTTGCAAAAATCCTGTAAGGTTCTGGTAGAGGTTTTGCGATGTTTATTGCACGACTCCTCAAACCGTAGGTTTCCCATGATTCCAGAAAAAGTCTACTACTTATATTCATCACATTCTGATGTAATACTTTCAATTCATGCTTTCATGTCTTCAGGGAGGGTCACGAACCAGATTGGCATTCGATGAAAATATTACATCAAAATGTGACGAATCTGGGGAGTAGACTTTTTCTGGAATCATGGGAAACCTACGGTTTGAGGAGTCGTGCAATAAACATCGCAAAACCTCTACCAGAACCTTACAGGATTTTTGCAAAGCCTCGAGTTGGGGTGATCATATGGAGTCGTTGAGTGCGACGGTTTCCCTGGTTGTGATTTCCTTAGCAGGAACTGTCCCGCACTAGATGACGTCAGATGGGGATTCCCAACATGCGGGTATATAAACTTAGGACTTTCACGAACTCTTCATTCTGCCTTCACTTGACAAAGGGAGCAGTTGGCTCTCAAAACGTCGTGTTTTTAAACCTTACGCCAGTGTTGAAATAACTGTTTGTTGTAGAATCCACAAACACTCAATTCCCATTTATTGTGAGCCGCCAAGTATTTATGAAACCTTTATAAATAACATGTAATTACATTACTTTTCCCCAATGGAGACAGTTTACCGAGCCGTATTATAATTCAAATGCTGTTGCGTTGGAAGAAAAGGTTTAGGGGATATCCATAAATTTAAAATTAATGAAATATGCATTAAACGTTCGTTTCTAATTCAATCCATCTCTGTATCATCAAAATGGAAGAGGATCATTAGTTGCAGCTGGAGTTTGAATTATAAACTATGCATTTGTTTGAAATATGCATTTCTTATGTAAATCTATGCTAATCATTCTACCTGGTCTTTTCTGAGCAGCTATAGCTGAGCAGCTAGCTGAGTGGCTATAAATTAGACGGCATTGAACAATTTTAATGAACCGCGGTTGTATTCTAGATTTGAAGACATTTTTTACTAAAACTTCCAGATGAAGTAAATGATATTTAATACGTAATGCCTCTAATTACTATCAAGTGTATCCTTTCTCCTCGATAGAAAATCTAAATCTCAAACTTAATTAAATCAAGTTGAAGTATGGTTATTGTAGTGGCTATAGTGTGGTAAAATCGTAAACTTGGTTAAATCACTTATTCTATAAATAACTATATAGTTGAATTATATAATTATACATAGTTAACTTTGTTGTGGTTATAGTGGAGAATTGATTACATATAATTTTGTTTTTGAAAGTTATATAATACACAAATCATTTTGAAAATAGTCTATGAAAAAATATAAACCTCGTTTCACAAAAACGTGGACCCGTTTATTATATTAAATAAATTGCTAATTGAGGAACGAATATCAAAGAAGGTTAAATCTTTATAAAATTAATTAAAGGCTGCATTGAAAAAATTAATCTCATTTAATTAGCAGCCTTATATATGTACCTGTATGAGGGGAAATGATGGACGCCTGTAGGTGAATTGGTAGAACATTTGACTTTCAATCAAAAGGGCGTTGGTTTGGTCCCACCACACGATAGAAAATCATATTTTTCATTGAGAGTAATTTAACATAAATTTAATTCTACATGTTATGTATGGAGAAATCATCTAAATTACGTGAAAACCAGTCATTTTAAAATACATTATTTATATGCACCTTTTCTTATTCTAGAAAATTCCTGTGAATTTAATTTTATTAATATTAAAATCCTTTCTTTTACTACTTCCAATTACATTTTCAAAAACAAAATATTTTCATGGACTTAATTTATGGAAACTAGTATGGGCATCCATAACTTTTTAAACCGAATTTAATGAGTAAATTCCGTTTTTAAATTGCCCAGCTGATGCCAAAAACTGGGATATGTTTTAACTTAAAACTAACGCTTTGAATAAAATACTTAAAATAGCCCTGAAACAAGCTAAAGTTTTTTTAACACGATATTAAAATAAAGATTAATACTTCATCGATTGTAACCTCATAAGAATTATATGAAATACAATTTTCAACTGGGGCCCCCAAAACATTTACGTGTTGTAATTTCTTATACATGTTTTCATAATTTACTTTTATTTATGAATATAATGAATACTTGATATTGAAGGTTCCAATACCTTCCCGGTTGCATTAAATAGCGACTGTGAAACTAGTTTTATAATCAATTTTATAACTTTTAATTAAAACGTTGAACACTCGTGAAATAGCCTAAAGTATGTGGCCCAAATTTTCGAACGAGTTGACATCAGTCATTCATCAGCAGTAACGTTTTCATATGCCCTCTTTACAAATTAAACCTTTTACCATGTTTGGCGCAGTATAGCCCAGATGCTCTTGCGCCATAAAAAAGCCAAACAATCAATCAATCAATCAACAAATTAAATGGTTTTTTTTTTGTTTTCAAAGAATTTTAGGTTCTCTCATATTACGGTATTTCTCCAAAGGTAGGCTTCTCCAAAATTTTGATTCAAAAATTGGAAAACATCATGTAGCTATAACCTCTAAGGGAGGAAAAACTGCTGGCAATGCGTCCAGAAGCTTGCGTATTCTGCTTCTTTTAATTGGTACCTAATACCTTTATAAAAAAGACTTCTCTCTAATGCTTTATTGGAAACTTTCCCTAATGTCTATCTCTGAAGAAAATATAACCAATATTAGCATTAACCGGAAAAGCAAATTTTCTTTTATCGTCCATAACTGTGGTTAGATAAATTCAAACGATTTACAAAATTTCCTAACATCAGTCAATTTTAATATTGCTGGCTCTTAGCCTGATTTGACCTCCATGAATACATCGTAATAGTGTGCCAAATCAATCAATTCCGTGATAAAATCTATCATTTCAATGCCATATTACTAAATGAGTCAGTTCTTTTATGACTGACGGACAGAATCATCTGTGGATGTGTTCAATAAACATTTAGCACACTTACATTACACTACGAAACCTCCTAATCAATATCATCTTAAAGCAATCGACATGTACTGGCGTACGTAAGGCGGATGATCAAGCGCGAACACGGGGGGGAGGGGGTGGTCACAGGGGTCATGACCCCCAAAAATATATTTTTTCACTGTAAAAAATTCCAACTTTCATGATAAATGAAGGGTGTTATTCCAAGACCATGGCAAATTCTGTCCTTGACCCCCCAAAATGAAAGCCTGTGTCCGGTACTGATCACGATGAAATGTTTTACATGGATAGATGAAGATGTGGAATTGTAGTTCTATAGTTCCCCTTATAGACGTACAAACTCGCCTTTGTGAAGTTTCTGCGTACTTTAGTGTCGGCAAGCTACATAAAATCCTTCTACTAGATTGAAACAATCATTCATGACAGAGGTTTTATGACGCGTTACGTAGAAGTTATGCATAGAGAATAATTGCACTAAATTATCTCACTTAAAAGATGCAATACTTCCGCTACGGACGTAAATATTTTTTTTCTGTCCCACATCTAATGGACTTATGGTTTGCGAGGCGGCGACGTTGACTAGCATTGGGCAGAAATAGTTTCGTTCTGATGAAGATAGCACATGGCCACCGAAATATCTATTAACATATTAATCATTTTAACTGCGATAATATATTGTGATTATTTTCTATATAGGACACTTTAATTATGTGTCGTTGAAAAGGCATGTAATTTAAAAGCTCAAAAGGGATAAATATCCCTCAACAACGATGTCGATCTTAATATCATTCTGTTTGATTTCAGCCAAATGAATTCAAAATGAACGACGCCTTTCGTATGTTTCTTTCAATTGCTCATTATTATGGTTCTTATTTTTTCAGCTTATATTAAATTAACCAATTTACGGGGAAAAATAAATAAAGCAATTTCGAAGTCAGTTTCAAAATTAGCTTAATGTGCATTTAAAAGTTATTGGCAGGTAGTTGTAATTAGTGAAGAAAATCTTTTCAAATTTTAATGGGAGCTGACATTAATGGATTTCACGAAACTTCATTAAACCGTTCAATTTTCGTCAAGCTCATCACATGAGCATTACGGTTGACTACAAACTCTCTGCTCAATAACTTAAATTAACAGTGCGATTAATTAATGTTCGACGCTCCACAATTTTTTGTGCATATTTCATGCCAGAACCTTTTCTACAGGTAGGGACAACTTGCTACCGTAGCGAACAGCGAACACCGTCGCCAAATGAGCGCCAAATTACGCCAAGAGGAATGCTGAGTTGCCAAGAGAAAAAGTATAAATAAAATACACTCTATAACAAAAAAATCGATGCACCAAGAAAGAGTTGTCCGATTGTAATGAAATTTCGTATGCAAAGACATTTTGACCGAACATGCAAATGATTAAAATTTGGTGTCCAATGAATGAATAGCGGGAACTCCAGCGCATCGGAACTGCGCATTCAGCAGGTGTATATAAGGAGCGATTCTCAATATGTGGTCAAAATTTCTGTTGCATTTTGACTGCGGATATCTTACGTCGACTGTAACAATGCCTCGCCGAAAGATTCGTGCTCATTACGAGCATATGTCAGAGTTTGAAAGAGGTCGTGCTATCGGATTGAAAGAGGCTGGTTGGACGAATCGAAGAATCGCTGGACATGTGGGTCGAAGCGATGCGGCGATTGGACGGTGCTGGCAAGAGTGGGTCAACAACGGCAGATGTCAGCGTCGGGACGGCAGCGGTCGACCTAGGGCCACAACAGAACGGGAAGACAGAGCGATTGTCAGAGCAGCTGTCACAGCACCGGATTCGTCGTTATCAACTATCCACTGTGTGGTCCGCACACATGTGTCCAACATGACCCTCTGCAGACGACTGAGAGAGCGGAATTTACGCTCGCGCCGACCGTTACGCCGCTTACCTCTCACGCCTTTACACCGTCAAGTCCGATTACAGTGGTGCCGGGCTCGATCAACTTGGAACTGCGCTGACTGGGGACGTATAGTCTTTAGTGACGAGTCCCGTTTCCAACTGTGTCCTGACGACAACCGCAGACGTGTCTGGAGACGTCCAGGGCAGCGTGGGGATCCTGCCCTTACTATCGCACGCCACACATGCCCACAACAGGGCGTTATGGTCTGGGGTGCCATCTCCTTTGATAGCCGGACCCCTTTGGTGGTCATTTCTGGCACACTTACAGCACAGCGGTACGTAGACGACATTCTACGACCGGTTGTGTTACCGTTCCTTTTGCGACACCCTGGACTTACGTTTCAACAAGACAATGCCCGGCCGCACACGGCACGTGTTGCTATGAATTGTCTTCAAGCTTGCCCAACACTTCCTTGGCAAGCTAGGTCTCCTGATCTCTCTCCCATAGAGCACATTTGGGACGCTATGGGAAGGCGATTGCAACCATCCCGGAATGTTGACGATTTAGCCCGACAGTTGGAGACAATTTGGCAAGAAATTCCGCAGGACACCATCCGGGATCTTTATCAGTCTATGCCACGCCGGGTGACAGCTTGCATCCAGGCCAGAGGTGGACCAACGCCTTATTGACTTCCTCCCTTTGTAACGGTCAAACTCTGCAATAAATCATTCAATTGTTCTGAAATTTTAATCGTTTCTTTTTCTATGTATGTTCTTCACATCCACCAATTTTTATCGCAATCGGACAACTCCTTCTTGGTGCGTCGATTTTTTTTTGTTATAGAGTGTGTCATTCTTTCACGAGAAGTGATAAATTGCATATATAAGTTTTTACGTGCATATTCGATAATTTAATGTTTTTGTGTTGCAATAATAAAACATGGAAAATGTATTTGTAAAAATAAAAGAATTCCTAGTTTCGAAAAAATGAGTGTAATATTGAATGATTGTTGTGAATGAGTCTAACGTCTACAAGGATGTTAAGTAATCATAAACAATCAAAACACAAAAATATTCACTATATTACGTAGAGTAATATACTAAATACGTTGCAAGTCTTCTTTTATCTACCTCAAAACTTAAATGGCAGTGAATAATTCTTTTCATTCTTCTTTATTTCTAAAGAAATTTCTGTTTTCGGTTAATTTATGTATACTAGAAATGAGCTATGTTCGGCAATAATAATTGGCCAACCTATTAAGGCACTGCGCTGACAACAAATAGATCGATGGTTTGTCTCCAGTTCACAAATACGTCACATTTCCATTTCTCCGTCTAAAACAAAATTTCTGGTATTAGCCAGAAAAAGCATTGACTTGTCATAACTTAAATTTTTTGTAAATAATTCTTCCGTAGATCCAAAGGAGTTCTACTGTGGTTAAAACCGAAATCAAAAATTAAACTTTTTTTTATTTCTTATTAAATTTGTTGTCAGTAACCCCTACATGACTAAATAACTTTATATGTTTTATGAAGTAGCGTCACCACAATCAACATAATTATGTATGATCTATGTTCGAAATGAAATATTCGAATTGCTGCATTAGGCAAATGACAAGTAAAATTTTTGAATTGCTGTTAAGATAAATATATAAATTATATTGAAGTCTGACACTCTTATATCGAACTCAGATTTTTCAAAATTTTCGTAATATTCAGTATAGCCGGTGTGGATACATCAAAGTTTATATCGAAAAATTTAGCAACTTCCTACATCTACGTTATGAACGAATTCGACTATATTGACGCCAAGACTTTAAAAGCATTTTGCGCAACTTTGCTAAATTAAAACTTTAATGATTTTCCTGACATGTCAATTTGTTTCTGTGAAAATCTTGCTCACAGAATTGTGAAACAAAAAGTGCAAAAACGTGCGTTTGATCGATAATATCGGAAGTTTCTCTTACTTTCAAATTTAGAGCAAGTTTAGAGCAAATTCTACTGTATTTATCTGTACGTATGTATATATCTATACGACAAAATGTATTTTAATGACACAAGTAGTATAAAATGTAAGTAACTAAATGTGCATATTACTCCCACATATGTTTCCTTTTTTTAAAGCTTTTTGTGCAATATTCAATAATTTAAGAACTTTCAACTATTCTGAAGTATAATAAAATGTGAAACTATTTTCGTCAAAATCACTTTCGTTAAAATCACGTTTCACATGACTTCGCATATACCTACACGGCAATTAGTACTACGACCATATGATATGGATATTCGTAACAACAAAACTAAAAAGAAGCAAGTTGATACGCAATTAATATTATTGTCAGCATACTTTGCTGTGGCAGAAAACAAAGGATGAATATGTAAAAAACAAACAACAGCATATTTTTACTAAAATATATTCGTTGTTGTTATTCAGTCAGTGGTATCTGACCCTTGTAGAGTTCATACGCCTATTTCTTCCATGAGTTTCTGTCTAAGACTTTCTCCTTCAATTCCGCAATAGTCAATTTCGTGTCAGTTTGTATGGTGTCAAAACAACGTGTCCTTTGTCGGCCTCTCCTTCTGAATCCGGAGACCATTTCCAGCACCATAGATTTCTCTAGGGAGTGTGTGCACATGACATGACTAAAAACAGTCTGTCCTAACCGAGTAACCTTGTCTTTCAGGATGTTTATATGACTTGAATAAAATAAACAAAATTGAATTCAACTGTAAAATAGAATGTAAAATATATAATTTTTACTAAATTCCGGGACTAAATTATTAAAAGTTATATGTCGTATTTAACAATAGTTTATGCTGAAGACGAAAAATGTTTCTCATCCTAGCTGATGATGTGGTAATATTAGATGATAGATTATTTTCTATACATGAGATATTATTATATAGGGATATTTAAAAAAATACGTCCCGATGGCTTTGTGTACCGACCATTTGGCAATTGTGATAATCCTGAAAAGGTAATAATATCTTATATATAAAAGAACAATTTATTATCTAATTGTTTAGAGATTCAAATCTTTTAATGTTTTTAAAGTTTGCTTTTTTATTATTCAAATCCTTCTTCGCTTTTACTTTACATATTCTTTAAAAACACACACACACACGAACCACAAAATTCCAGACATGGAGAATTTTATGGATGGTTTATTCCAAATATGCAGGGATATATGGTAATACTGCATATATTTTGTGATATAGATATTTTTGAAATAGACACGTTCTACTCGCATGTGTATTGAATCAATTCCAATGTTATTTGGATATGTTTTGTTTGTTTACCAATATGTATGGGACGTCCTTGTGTTTCGATTAATTTAATTTTAAGGGATTAAACACCCGATCTATTCAGCAGAACCTCATATAACTACCTTCCGTACAGAGAAAATCTCTGTATAGTGAATTTCTCTTCTATATAGCGAAGTTTTGGTAAATCCCCCGAATTATTGTATATGAAAGTGTTTCTATATAACAAAATATTTAACTACCAAAACAGAAAATCGAGTAGTCACGTCAACGACATCGGGTTCCCTCATACCGTGAGAATACAATACGATTTTAAAATACGTGGCAATCAAACAAAATGAGGCACGCCTAAGGGACTTTAAACTCCCTAATAAAGAGTTTTCCTAAGCACACATATCTGTATCTGATTGCCCCATACAGTGCGAAACTGCTAGGCTATGAACAGGCCCCAATTGTCTTTGAATACACTGTATTGTTTGAATAGTAAGTAGTACTTTTCGCACTTTTTTGCTCGTTTGATTACCAGAAATCCAGACCTTGCAAATTTCCCACAGGGGTGCTAACACTTTTATGATGAATCAACACCGCCATTTGTTGTGCAGCAGGATGTTAGAAATTTTTCTACAAAAGCATGAATGTGTATGAAAGAAGCATTAAATACCTTTTCATTTTAAGGTAAGAATTGTTCAACTTTTTTTATACGCATGGATAATTCGTACTTAAAAACGTACATTTTTAAATGGTTGAATGTTATTTATGAGAAACAGTCGTTAACTGAAAAACGGGATTTTAATTGTGGTATCATATTGCACTGCCCTGGTTCATGAATACATCGTTTCCACATAGCGAATTTCCTATATAACGAATTTTTTTTTATGGAACCGTCCATTTCATTATATGGAGGTTCTACTGTTGTTTACATGTGGATGCTGAGTTGCAGCTTTATTTACTTATATAAAAATAGGAAAATAATTTTACACGTAATGTTAACAATATCTAAATATATCCGGTACTACGTATTAAGACGTAAGACAAAATTATATTTTTCTGTGCACGTACATATTCATCGCTAATATGTATATAATGGTTTGTAATTTGTTACGGACTGGAAACATGCACGGCATAGTAGGAATATTGTAATAACAATGTAAAAATAAAAATGCACTACTTATAAATAATACCATGGTCTTTGTGACTCCTATTTAAAATGTTCTGTATTTATGGAAACGAATTAAAACCTAAAAATGAAGATTTTGTTAAATATGCTGTGTCGTGCCCGTGTCCAGGGGGAGATCTTCGGGACCGATCCCCCCGAAACTAAATTTTTAATGGGACTTGGCTACGGCCTTGCATGCTTTGATTGTATCGATACAGGCTGCAGAAATTTTTGAAACCCCACAAAATTAAAACCAAATAAATATTGATCAAATAACCAAACAATATTATTCCCATATATGGAACCTCTCCATATCGGATCTCTCTTTATATCAAATTTTTTGTGAATCAGCTGGGTGAATGATTCTCAACCTTTTTAGCTCCATAACCCCCAAAAAATATTCTGAATATTTTGTGACCCCACAACCCCCACCCAATGAAACCTAATTTAAACTATTTAGCTGTTTTGATAGCGACGGATATGAACATGCATGTATGAAGTGCATAAATATATGGGTGCGCTAAAAACTAAACATCGATCGTCTTTTATCAATTAAAAACAATTTGTTTTCGGGTGTTTCTAACATGGATCCATGTATGGAGAAACTTCTGAAGGAAATACAAACGCAACTAATTCATAACTTTACTTTCTTTACATGTGTAAGTAAAATGTGTATAATGAATGATTTTTTCATAAAATAATTTTTTTATTATTTACGTGTGTTGTTGTTAGCTAATCCCGCGAGCCCCTCCCCTGGGGGATCGCGACTACCATGTTCAAAAATACTACATACTACATATTATATACCATAAGTATATAATATATACGACATACTTCTACGTTATTACATAGAACTCTTTATATATCGAAAAACTTTCTCTACATCGAAATTTTTTAAGACATAAATTGGGATTTTTTATTCATTAAATATTCTTGAATATCATTGTTTTAAATTTGTCGAAAACGTTCCTGACGATATATTCCACGTATTTAATGAGTGTCAATAACGTTATGATGAATAATTATCTAAATTTGTTACACAGCGAAACATTAGTAAGTATATTACATATACATAAATGTATATAAACACTACATTTAATGTAATGTTGTTTAAAGTACATTTAGCCCATGTTTCTGGTTAATACTTGTTTTTAATTATCTATATAAACGTAACATTTGAATAAATTAACTCATATTTGTTTATTTATAGAAAAGAGTGCATTACTGAGGGAATAAATATATAAATATATCTTTTCTACATATCGAAATTTTTAAATGTAAAATTAGTTAGTTATCGAAATTATTTGTTGAATGTACGAATTTAATATATGAAGATTATATTATATTTATGCAAAAATAGACATATGAAAATTAAATGGAAGTATTGAAACTTTATCTAAGCTATGACACAACTGCGTTTTGTAACGATATAATTAACGTTGTTCTGGAAATACATATACGGTTAAATAAAACATAATTAATCAAAAATCATGATTGTATTATTTTGTTTAATTACGTATGAAAGACAAAAGAAAATCCCAAGGGCTGATATTTACGTCACTTTCACACTAATCGAATTAACAAAAATCTGTTACTTAAACTAAACCAAAACATAATCAAACTTAAGTTTTGTATCAAAATAGTAATTTCAAAAAACCGTTTTCCAGCTTTCCAGTAGTTTCTAGTTTTCCGTTCAAACAGATTTATTTAATGCGTTCTGGGATTTATTAATTTTCGGTGAATTACCTCAGTCTTAGAAAATATTATTGCGTGTCTGTGTTTTTTAAGTAAAGTTTCCCTTTCATAATTAGAATTGGACAGCTAGTTGTTCTTTCGGAACGAGATTCAATTTGTATAATTAAATTGTCCTTTTTCCAGGCCCGTATTTTAGAAAATAAAAAATTATTATTTGGTGTTCTGGATTATAATTTCTTTTGTTCGGCATATTCTAGCCTTATGCATTATAGTGTCAAGGAAAATAGAAATGCTATGAAGCATCTTACACCATTTGAATATTTTAATTAAAAGATTAATTATTTTATTAATTTTGTATTTTTTAGTTGATTACTTTTAACTGGTTCAAAATATGAAATCATTACTACTGTGGTCAGTTATTGCATCACACTCCGTGAAACTGTGTGTGTGAATGAGTGACAGTTTCCGTCTTGAGACAGATATTTAAGCCGTCCTGTGACTCTCTTTTCCCACTTAACTGTTAGAGTTGACATCATGCTCAATGCATATATGCTTTATTGCACTGGGTGTGCAGCATCGTCCTTATGAATTCATAATATTTCTAATAATTTAAATAAAAATTCTCACAATTTAACAAAATTTAACAAAGACTCACAAATTCAGTGCTTTTATCACTGATGTGAATATGTTATTCAATGAGCACCCTTTTGGCACCTTTGGGAGTCGAATAACGATAAACGGTAGATTAAGTTAATGCGTTACCACTGAGGAACCGCAGGGTTTAGTGCAGTTCATATGGAGATTGTGTGATATTTCGTGATATAGGCTAAAACTTAAATCAATCATGAGATATTACACACTCTCCATAGTAACTACATTAAACCCTATGGTAGCGCGTTATCACTACGCTACCATACCGTTCAATGTAGTTACTATGGAGATTGTGTGATATCCCGTGATATAGGCTAAAACTTAAATCAATCATGAGATACTACACACTCTCTATAGTA
This sequence comes from Dysdera silvatica, assembly GCA_006491805.2. Taxonomy (NCBI): domain Eukaryota; kingdom Metazoa; phylum Arthropoda; class Arachnida; order Araneae; family Dysderidae; genus Dysdera; species Dysdera silvatica. The sequence goes on from QLNU02014802.1 coordinate 95,751,554, forward strand.
ACTACATTAAACCCTATGGTAGCGCGTTATCATTACGCTACCATACGGTTTAATGTAGTTACTATGGAGATTGTGTGATATCCCGTGATATAGGCTAAAACTTAAATCAATCATGAGATATTACACACTCTCCATAGTCACTACATTAAACCCTATGGTAGCGCAATAATAACGCGCTAACTTGAATTGCCGTTTATCGGTATTCGACGCCGAACGGCGTCAAAATATTAAAATGCTTGCAGTCTCGGGACGGATTCGCTTAAACTGAGAAGGTTCAGATTCCTCGAAACACAATAGGTTTGCTACTCTACGGAGGGGTAGTAGTAATGCATTCGTCTACCGTGCCATTAGCCCAGTATTAAAAAGATACCATAGATGGAAGCACGGATTCAACGTTTACACATATTGTGATTGAAATATCCGAGTCAGCTTATACTGTAATACATTCAGAGTTTCGTCAGGTTTTGAGAAAGGACGGCTACTTCCTCAGAAGCAAACGTCAACCGCTTACGTTAAAATTTAACTGTGTTAGTTACATTTTTATTGTTAATCTTATCATTAAATCAGATTCGTTTCTTAGTAATACCGTAGAACGATTTCCGGTCTTCTGCCCACCGTTATCCGGGGTTTGGTTCATTTGGTAACAGAGATTTTAATTTATGGTAGAACCGTAGGTTCCGGCGAAGAATGATCTTTTCCATCCTTGCGCACTACAAGCACGAACAAGCACTAAAAAGTTCCAAGGATTCTACCCAAGTTATTAAAGGGTAGAAGGAATTAAGCATTGCAATTAAGGGTGAATGATTGGTTTATTGGTTGATTGTATTTTTATGACGCAAGGACAGCAGTGATCATTCTGAGCCAAAAGAAAAAGGTGCAATCGTGCATGCGGTTTTATTAAATTAAATATTATTCACTTTTAAATCTTCACATTAACAGTTTATTTTTGGTAAATAATGGTCAGAGGTTATAAATGTCACTGATTGAAACTAGGCTCAAACCAATGAACTTTGGATCGCCTTTTCAACGCCCTGATCATAGGGCCACTGAGCACACTCATACACGATGTATTTCTCTTTTAGTATTTAAGTTTCTAACCATGTACGCAAACATACTCTGGCCTCTATGAACTGAACAACAGATTTCAAGAACATCATTGAGACTTGAAGATCGGATTTAATTATAAAAATTCTTACGGAAAGTAAATACATACCGTTTCACCTTCCTTTGGGTAGGTAGGTTGGATAGATATGGTTATATTAGATGGCGCAACTGAAATGGGAAAGAAAATGACATATCAATTTCCATGCATGGAAAGAAACATTATAAAATTTATAAAAATATATCCCCCTCTTCAAAGTAGAAATCAAAATATTAATTTTTCAGTTTTAATATTATTTTCGGTTGATCGTACGTGAGATTATTTTGCAAGGAGGAATTTCATGTTATACTTTAATAAGGTTTTTATTTTTAACTCATAACGGAAAACGTCTTCAATGCGATTTTTTATTCTTCTGCTAAAAATAAAGATAGAACCATATGTTTAGAAGATAGCGTGAGATTTATCCCAGTGTCTTCCCATAAAGATTTTTTTTGTAGGTTTTCCCCTTGTTTAGGATTTGCGGCCGTGTAATTAAATTAAGGATGTCGTTTTCCATTTGCAAATGTTTTGAAATCGACGGTGTCCCTGTTCTTTTAGCAAATTGGTCATATTTAAATTTGGCTGCTTTCTGAAGCTCTATTCTATACTAGATAAACTTTCTGGTTTTCAAATGTATTGAGGTTTAGACATCACGTCAAGCCGTAGATAACTCATCTTGCAATTTTGGAGCTTAATGTGCAGACATGCATGTGGTCTGATAGAGCAATTTCACTTAGAGGATCATCTTCACCAAGACCAATGTGTTTATGAAACTTAAAGATTGTGATATGCGAACTATCATGTTTATTCTTATTTTCATTTTAACCAGGTGCCATACTACTTTATTTTTAATGCAACAATACGATCAATATGAGAACATACCCATCTCCCTATTAAGTCATCTAACTCAAATTTCTGGCAATAGCCAAAGAAAGAACGAAGACTACAATGTGCAAAGTTTTGTGAAAGAATCCTAAATATAACGTATATGAGTTCTTAGAAATGGTATAAAAGTGTCCAAATAACCAAACTGCACATTTGACGAAAATTTTTATATCAGTGTGCCGCTGAAATTGAAATCTCCACAGTTACATTTTCCTGGAAATGGCAGATATAGGTTAATACCATTTAACCCATTTACAATAGTGACATCTGCTGTGTAACAAGTTTGGAATAAACAAGCTTCATATAAAAAAAGCAGTTACTCTGAGTCGACACTTTTGTAGTCTGTGAAACAATGATAGCTGAGATCATTCATGTTGCTGCAAAATTTAAAGTTTTATGCGGAATTAAATATCTATCGTCTCGGAAATTAAGCCATGGATTACACATTAATTGTAAACAATCTGAAACTTATCCACTACAAATATTTAGATTCAAATCAAACTGTGTTGTATAGCTAACAGATGCGTGAACATTGAGTTGCCATATCGCTGCTGAAAATGGTTCCCAAAATCAATGTCTTGGACTCTAAAGGAGTAATGATCATTTGAGCTGTTGTTTCTCTAACATCACCACAAAGCACATTGTGGACATTTTTCTGATGAAGATAGCATAACTAGTACTGTCGAAAAACGATTTAAACCAATTGAATATTTTACCTGTGTCATTCGTCTTTCGAATATTATGTTTTCGAAAATATGAATAATAAAATTGTATGTAATTTATTACATGATAAGTAGCATAGAAATTCAGAAATTATGGGGGTGGGGGGTTGTAACTCAAGTGGCTTTAAAGGAAAAGATTATGTAATGACGCCTTGCGGAAAATAATGTTTTAATATCCAATGGAGGTGTGGGGGGGGTTTGAACCCCGTGAGACCCCACTTTCTTACGCCACTCAACATAGTTGGCGAATACCATACCACTAAGCCATTGTAGCAAGACATTGAATGCGATCTTCGTATCACCGCCATGAATGGTTGCGATAAACGAACGTTCCGATAATCGATATACACTGTATTTTGTGAAGGAAAGGCTATTTCATATATTTAGATAAGTTAAGGAGATTTTCAGAGTTTGAACAAGATGGCTAATTAAATTCTTATTAACAGAAAAATTAATAACGCTTATGCGTCTAAAAGGCAATTACTGCATTTCGTGAGAAATTGGCACAAGAAATTAGCCAAACACGGTAATGTCATCGGACATCACACTATACTTTATTTTAGGTATAAGGACCTCTGAGACGATGCTCTAGATTGGAAGTGTAAATTGCTTACAACAAAGAAAAGGAGATTGACTTTTATAAAAATTTTTACTTCTCTATCTACGGGAGTTACTAAATGGTTGTAAAACCTGTTGAGCCGTTAATTACTCCTTCGCGTGCGTTTCATTTAAACTCAATTTGCTGAAAGTGTTTATCTTAATGAAGACCCCACAGTCTTCACACATACACGAAACAACTTTTTACATGAGCATGCTTGTAATCATCTGTTTTCAAATTGTAGGTATTAATTCTTGGAGGAAGAACGCCGTTTCCTTCGGTAAAAATTCCACACCTAATCTTACCTTCAGCAGAGATGCTCTAAAAGCTATAATGCACTAGTCAAATTTCGAGATTTACACACCTTGCCATTTCTCCATGCCTAGACCATTTTTCAGAATATATATTTCCCCTATGCTTAATAAAACTGTGCTTCACTGCTGAATGGAACTACGTTTTACAATAATTAAACGAAGCTGCGTTTCAGTTTACTTGACATAGTCGGGCACTATTACGATTTAAAAAGGTTTTAAATACGGTGGAACTTGGTAAAGTGACCATATTGGTTACTTGAGCAGCTGAATAAGGAGACTGCCTTGGTTAATTGACCACCTGAGTAAAGTAACCAATTTTTATAGGAGAGAATTGGTAGGGCCTTTTTTTATGCCTGTACCAAAATTTGTTGTGTGTAGTGTCTACTTGTCTATGGTAACCATTGCAGTTCGGTTATAAAGGGGGTCATTTTAAGCAGGTCCTAATGTCACTCTGTCTCCCTAAATTTTGCCTCTTAATCAAATAATAACGATTTTAGCATTCCAACATGATGAAAATGATGAGAAAATATATATACTTACATAGAACTCTTAATATAATTTCAGTGCTCATTGAGCCAGTGGCTGCCGAATTGTTAACCTCACAACGTAATTTTTTGCCATTGTCACTTGGTTCTATCTGCATATCCAATGCACTTCGGATATAGTTATTAGCAAGTGTTTTATTGGAGGGAATCTGTAGTTATAGAAAACGAAATGTGTCAGTTCATGAAGATTTAAGACAGCGATGTTGCACAAATAATCTATAAATTGATAAGAAAGATAATAAGCACATGAATGTGAAAAAACGCTCTTTAGAATTTCGACTAAGATTGATATTTTCAGTCAGCGAATTTTATCTTCAGTTTTACATTCACTATATGACCATTTAATCAGTAAATAACAATAATAGAGAAACAACGTTAAAAATAGTAGTCGAAATTTTATTTATCGTATTTCCAAAATTTTATTAATGGAAGTTGATCAATGAATATTTTACTACAAGTATGTTTCTAAATGTTATTTCCCTCTATTTGATATTTATTCTGCGTAGCACTACGTCATAATATTAACATTAGTCACTGAATAATCAATACATACATTAGGAGACGTCACGTCCACTAATGTATGTATTAGGAGACGTCACGTCCACTTACCGGTTACGGCCAACTCAAACCATGCTTTAATCTCTCTAGATTTGATTGTTGTTCAATTTTTATGTTTATGCATGTATGTAAGTAGCAGGCATATAGACTTTAATAAATACTATTTGAAAATTTTCTAAACATAATCAAATGCTGCCATGAACTCGTATAAATATATAATGTATCGTCTCTAACACTTTAACTACCCGTCAATTAATTAAGTTCTAACTTATGTATTTCAAAATTTCATTTAGCCAACTGCCAATTCCAAACTCTTCAACTTTCTAATATCGCCAACTTAATATTTGCCATCTCAGTAACTCCCAGTTTTTCAAACTTGCTAAGTAGCCAATTTTGCAAATCTACAATTTTTAACCCCTAGCTCTCCAATTTTGCAACACTCCAAATTAATAATGTGATTACAATAATTGTCTTTGTATTTATGCAAAGTTTCATCCCACACTTTTATTTTGGATAAATGGACAAGCAGGCAAAGCAAAAATAATAGCGGGTTCAATATGTACTTGACACTTGCTAAAAATGAATTTAATTAGTAGCCGTTCCCGTGAGACAGACTTAAAAGCAAATTAATTTTCTGTATCATTACGTCCAATTTTATAAAAATTGTTATTTATTTAATATTTGATAATTGGGTCTCGAGCGGCTTATGCCTTATATTTACTTGGAACATACACGAGGATATAGTAAATTATGGATATAGATCTTGTTTATATATGTAAGTTTATGCACCTTGCTTCTATATGTAATCTTATACACCTTGCTTCTGTATGTAATCTTCTACACCTTGTTTATATATTTAATTATTGTAAATATTATAGAACATATGTAAATAAATAAATGGACGGATGAATGAATGAATAATTTAATATTACCCCATATGTTTGAAGTAATTTATCATATTATGGCTGGCATGAAGTGAAAAATACGAATTAGAACTAGAAGGAAACATCTTTGGAATGAATCCAAGCGGATGAATGATCTAATGACTTATACATATATATTCATGTTTGTAAAAATTGCAATACCATGAAGGAATCATGTGATTAAGCTGAAACTTTCAGGAAATGCAAATTAGGGTATGCTATTCAAATGATTAGAATTTCAGAGTCATCGCGCATGCGTGGGCTGAGCAGCGCCCTCTGAACTGCTGATGGATCCGTATAAATAGAGGGCTGTAGCGGGGCGTGTATGGCTATCTACTAGTGGTAAACGTTACATGAGACGTCACTATGCCTCTACGACGAAAGAGGGCGACATTTCAGCAAGTTACGGAGTTTGAACGGGGACGAATGATCGGCTTTCGTGAAGGAGGGTTTTCTTATCGTGCAATAGCAGCTCGTATGGGGCGTAACAGCAGCACAGTGATGCGAGTGTGGAAGCAGTGGGTTCAAGAGAACCAGACAACTCAGAAATCCGGGAGTGGACGCCGAAAGGTGACGTCAGCACGGGATGATAGACACCTGGTCCGCATGGCGGTGACGGACCGTTTTGCTTCATCTGGACAGTTGGCAGAATGTTGGTGCACTGCTACAGGTGCATCATTGTGTGCTTTATCAATTCGTCGGCGTCTACTGCACCGTGGACTGCGTGCAAGAGTTCCTTTATACAGGTTGGGTCCAGATTAATTGCAACGGACTTAAATACCCTAATAGTTAGCCAAATGAAATAAAACGAATAATAAATTTAAATTATTTAAGAAGAGGATGCTTGGTGTGCTCGTAAATAGCGCCCTGGAAAGATAGGAACTGACATAGTTGGCTACCAAACAGAGTCCGGTGTAGGTTTCACACACAGACATCTACTTTGGACCCTCTACACTGCATACACCAACACAACTCGATGAATATATAGTATTGATTTGGGAATATTACATACGTAATGTGTTGCTAAACATGCTCTTCTAACGTCCAAACTGTAATGGTGTGTATACACTTGTAAAAAATAAAGATCATTATTATTATTAAAATTCTTGCTATGAAGGACATAAGATATCAAGGCCGAAAAGAGAATTCAGGAAGCCAGGCAATTGGCTTAGAAGGGTAAAAATTGAAGGGGATCTAAATGAGGGAACATGGAGGTGTATTGTGGTTCTGTGAAGTAGATGCTGGTATGGTAAGAGTTAAAACTATAGCTAATTCGTTTTAAACAAGTAAAAGTTTCAAACTAATCTTATCTTATGGAGAGAGAGGGGGGCACTATTTTAGATATTTGTCTCAGATACGAAAATTTCTCGATAAGTCTCTAACTGAGGAATTAATGCTCATCCACGGAACACAAGATTCCTCACGATGTCTTCACGAACATGGCTCTATGAGCAATCCCTTGCTGTTGCTATTGGAAATGGAGACCGGTCACAAGAACGGTTACTACACTCTTTTCATTTCCCAATTAAATTGATTCTAAAATCTACCGATGTATAGAACAAGGAATAAAGAAGCATTATTATTATCGTTGAGTTCGATCTTGGGAATACTCGGAAATTCTTTATTTTTTTAATTAAAAATTTAATTTTCTTCTGACAACTTAAGCAATGTACCATGAAAAAAATACCAAGAAAGCAGAACGTTTAATAACGGAAAACAAATTGAAGAATTAACCATTTTCTTCGAAAGTCGAGTTTTATCACAATATATGGTCTTCAGTTCAATCTCAGAATCGCGTGCATGGTTCCTTGTTTTACATTAAAAAATAATTTTGACCTGGCAAATATGAAGTAATATGACGTAGAAACAAATCAGAAGTGAAAGAGGAATTATCGTTTATTTCCGGAAGCCAAGTTCCTTCAGAATATATGACCTTCAGTTCGATTTCGCAAATGGCTACATTTTTTTTCCATTGAAAAATTTAATGCTGCTTTGATAAATGAAACATTACGCTAAATAAGTAAGAAGTATAATATCTGAAAACTCAAGGTCGTGCCCGAAGGTGTATGACTAACGACACAGTTTTGTTAGGTTTAATATTGATGAGGCACTGAATGAAGTAACATTGGGGAGTATTATGGTTCTGGACGGGCTTTTTTGTGTAAAAACTAGAAATGCAGTTAACTGTTTGAAACAGGAAGTGTCGTTAATATTTTTATGGAGGTTTGATATTTGTCTCACGTAAAAGAATTTCTTAGCACGGTCCTGATAAAATCAATGTCTAAGTCAATAAATAACAAATTTTAGAACCACGCACTAAATTAAAAAAATAAAATAGAGAAACAAGGTTTTTTGTGCTTATAATGAACTTAAATAGTTAAAAATAACAAAAAACTCGATGTAGTTAGAGCCAGGCAACGTGCTGATCTTCTTCAGGAGAAAACAATAGAAAACAAACGATCATATGGTGCCATTCTTCGGAAGCATTATTTCCTTGCGTAATTGTCTGCAATCGAAGGTCAACCATGAGCGCTGGTATCATGCGTGGTCACTGGCATGAGAACAGAGACGGCTCAGGACCAAGGCAATTCGGGCAACGGCCCAGGGCCCCGCGCTGGCCCTTTTATTATGGACGTACTTGCAATGTAAAATGTTTGTCATTACATTGTAGACCCCTATTCATTATGTAACGCAAAGGCAATTTATTCTAATTTCAATAACGCTAAAATAATCTTTATTATTCATATATAATTCGTTTGTTATGTTTTATCGAATTAAGATTCTTGTTATGAACAACGGACCACAAAACGACAAAATATTTTACCTCCTCTAGTCAAATGGTCTTTGCACAATCACGGTCTGTCCTTACTTCCCTTTCCTGTCTCATCAGGAATATACATATGTAATATAAATAGGAAAGGTACAACAGACATCCGTGTGATTAGAATTTTGATAAACAGATAATTTCACAAATTTTATCCAGGTGTGTATCGCAATTTTCTCAAATGAGGCCCATGAAAAATCCTAAATAACACTAATACTTCTTATTCATTAATTCGTAAAAACGACGCTCAGTCTGTTCTTAAGTTATTACAAGTTCCCCGCGTCTCTCTGCCAAAGATATGCAACAACTTAACTCTTTAAAACAAGAATAATTCAGAGACATAAAATTTCTACCTTCTTTCTTGTCAATATCCCCGTATTCTGAAAGAGAATTCAGTAACAAATTACGGTTGTATATTCTCTTCCATTTCTAACCCAAAGCCTAAAATAATTTAATATGTATCTTTCCTCACATTGTCATAATTTTTATGCTGCTTAAGTAATGTATCAGTAAATTTTGTATATCGGGTTGAATAAAATTTATTATTATTATTTTTTTGTGTGCGTTCTCGCACTTGGATGATTAGGCTTAAGACGGGCGGTGCCAAGTTCTCAAGTCTACCTTCAGTGTGAAAATATTTTTGTATGTTTCATTCTGGTGCCAGGTTTAAAAATTTTCTGACTGTTCGGCAGGTGTTTAGTATTGTTGCTTTTTGCATCTGAATATATGTGTTTGGTTCAATTTCAAGTATTTCCAAGTTCTTTTGGAGTGTGTTTGGTATTATACCTGTTGCTGATAAGACAAGAGGGATAACGTTTACCTTATCCATGTACCACATGTCTTTAATTTCCTACCTTAAGTCTTGGTATTTAGTCATTTTTGTGGTGTATGTGTTCTGAATGTTATTTGTGTTGGGTATTGCTATGTCTGTGATGTGTGTGGTTTTGCTGGTTTTGTCAATTAGGATTATGTCTGGTCTGTTGTGTGGTGTCGTTTTGTCCCTCATAATAGCCCTATCCCAGTACAATTTGCGTGTTTTGTTCTCTAGTATTGTTTCTGGTTCGTATTTGTAGTAAGGATTCATGTTGGTTATCAGCTTGATTCTGACAGCAAGTTTTTAGTGAATTATTTTTGCCACTTTGTTGTGGAGGTATTTGTGGTCTGTTTGGGCAATTATCTTACAACCTGATGCTACATGTTGTATTGTTTCAGATGTTAAGTTACATTGTCTACATTGTTCATTTTCTATATTCTTCTTCAAGATGTATTGCTAGTAGTTCCTTGTTTTTATGACCTGGTTCTGGATTGCCACCCTGAATCCTTCCGTTTCCTGTTATAAGGTTCCTTGGGTTAGCCATGTGTTCGAGATTTTTTTGTAGATGTGGTGCTGTTGAAGATCATTATAGTGTCTGCCATGAAGTGCTTTGCCTGCCTGTTCCTTCAGTTTCTTTTCAATGTGTACGGGTGGTATTTCTTTGACGGTAGGGAGGCTTGGTGGTGTGTAGGAGATATCTGCATCTGTTACTTGCTTGGATAAGAGGAGACTGCCTGCTCTTTTCAAAGAAGTACTGCCTCCAGTTATGGATTTGCTTCTCATGGAGATCTTTCAGGTCGATTTGTCCTCGTCCATCATCCTCTAGAGGGAATAGTTTTTCTTTGGGTTGTTGACGGATGTAGTTGTCTGTATTTTGTTTGTATGGTTCTCATTACCCGTTGTAGATCCTCTAGTTCTATGTTTGACCATTTGATGATTCCAAAAGGAGTATGTTAGTACTGGGAATGCAAAGAAGTTAATTGCTTGTGTGATGTTCTTGCTATTCAGCTTGATCTTCAATATTGTTTTTAGCCTGTCCTTGTACATTTGTGTGAGCTTTGTCCTGACTAGTTTATGTTCTTGTCTTTGGGCCTGCATTATTCCTAGATATTTATATGTTTCATGTTCTTGAATGGTTTCCATCATTCCTCCGTTATCCAGTATAATCCCATGTAGTTTCATTTGTTTGGCGCCTCTAAGTATTTTGCCTTTATTCAGACCAAACGCCATCTTTATGTTGTTTAAAATGCCTTGTAATTTATGGTGGAGTTTAGGATAACGGTATATAACTTTATATCGTCCGTGTACATGAGGTGTGATACCTTCTGGAGGTTTTTCTTGGCTTTTTTGATCATGTGGCCATAGTTGCTCTTACTTAGCATTCTTGATAGAGGGTTTAGTGATAGGCAGAACCATTGGAGGTGGCGGTATTCCATTGGAATACGCCTCTTCTGATAGGTATTTCTGTTGGTGCATATCACTTGTTTTGCAACTGAGATGTATTGTGTTCTCCCATTTTCATCTATGCTCCAGAAATCTTACTATGGTGAAGTGTATTTTATATATTTTCAGGATCTCGATTAACCATGAGTAGGGCACCGAGTCGAAGGCTTGCTTGTAATCAATTTAGCAGTATTAAGGTTTCGGCTTTTTTTGGCTCTGTTCAGGGATCACAGAGTCAATTAGTCGTTCCTTGCATCCCAGTTCTCTGGCATCCTCTGTTCCTCAGTCATATGTTATTTGTGTGGCAGTGCTGTCCCATTTTTCGGAGATGCATCCAGTGATGATTTTGTGGTTGTTAAGGCATGTTGTTGGCCTGTATTTTCTGGGTTTTTGTCTCTGGTCTCTCAATAGTAAGTCGGTAATGCCTTAGGTAGAAAATCGGCACCTTAATATTGTATTTAAAAATTGATGTCAACTCTGTTGCCAACTGTGAATGGGTACTTCTAAACTTCTTATAGCAATAGTTTTGGAATTTGTACACATTCTGCTTTCCAGTTGTGTGTTTTCTGATAACCTTGAAATTCCATGATGATTCTTCATAGTGCATTCTGTTATGCACTTTTCTGCCCTTTTTCTTCCTCTATCATGCAGTTTGTTATGTTTCACTTGCTGAACAAAGCGATTTCCAAAACTCTCAATTTTTGTTATGAGTGGAGTTTCATTTTGTTGCTCCATTTGGGAGCTTATAAGGGTTCTAAAGCAGGCTTTTGATTTGGTTGAGCAATTTGTTCTGTGTATGTGTCACAAGTTTGTTCCAACTAACTTTTTACGGTTTCCGTATCTATTGTGTTATTTCTTTCAATATGTCCTCGTAATTCTCTTATTCCTGAAGTTTTGTTCTGTTAACTAACTTTTTTACGGTTTCCCTGTATATATTGTGTTATTCTTTCAATATGTCCTCGTAATTCTCTTATTTTATTCTCTACTCTACTTTCCCATGGTGGGGCTTTGCTTGCCGCAAAGTTTGAGATGGGGGCTCTAATTTCTAGTCCATTGCATCTTGCCTTGTTGCTGCTACAACTGCACAGTAAATAGCTGTGTGAATGTCTAAAAATGTGTTATGTTCTTTCAAGTACTCTGATAGGACATGCTCATTTAAGTTCGCCAAAGTTTTCCGAAGTTTTCATGTTGGCTGCTGCTCTGGTATCCCAGGTCTTGAAGTTGGGTCCATACCTGCAAATTCTACAATGGCTCTGTAGAATTTCTCGCTTACCTTTTTCAATTCAACGTCGTGTTCAGCTATGCTGTGTTCTGCAGTCCCTGTTTCCCTTGTCATATCTTGTGCATTTACTACTACATTATTTATCGCAAGTGTTGTTTCCCTTGTCCCATTTTGGTCGTCCTTTTCAGGTGACCCTCTGCCCAAACTTTTTGCTACTTCTTCCTACAGCGTTTGTAGTGTGGTTTGGGGAATGAAATTTCTGCTTCTTATTATTATTATAATATGTGAGATTTCAGTTTAAACTACTGAATTTTTCTAAAATTTTAAGAATTTCAAAGGGATAAATCTTTGCTCTTAGACATAAGTCGGAAAACTCTTTTGCACCATTATCTTTCATTTAACGATCTCTTTCATGTTTATAATTCTCAAAAAATTGGACGTTGAATTCTCGTAAGGTTTCCTCGTCAGTGAAGTAAATACGTAGGTTAATGTATTCTGGTGAATTAATTCCTGCCTAACTAAATTTTCGCCACGAGACGGTGCTAATATTTACTTTCGTTCATATGGGATTTATAAATTTGAATTTGTATACAGAAAAAATAAAAATCTTTTTATGTATTTTTTTCATTTTTATTTCCTATGTTTGTCAGTTTTCTGTAAAAAACATCGACAGTAATGAGAAAAGGAAAATTTAAATTGTTATTGGCATGTAATTTAGTGATTGATCAGTACATTTCTATTTCTATTGAGTTTTCATAATTTCGTATTAGTAACACTTGCAAAGACTTTATTGCCTCATATAATGAGGCGATTTCACCGGAATTTGATATGTCAGAATTTATAAAACTAATACGAGTGTTACTTATCTGGAAAGAACATCCAAAGTTCCTAACATAGATTAGCAAAATCGTCTTCAAAATTTAAGTTCCAGGTTGGCTAAAAACGTTGTTTTAAAGAGTATATTTTTCAAATTTTTTCGAGGGAGGGCCCCCGAACCCCCTTTCTCTGGGGTTTATTCCATACCCCCCAGGCTCCCCTGTAAGACCCCTCTCAAAACTATTAAGGCCCTGCAAAAGTGAATGGTACAGGGCCCCGCAAATATAAATGGCCCGGGACCAACTTAAGTCTAGGGCCGCTACTCCATCAGAAACATTTGTTTACAACGTGTTTCTTATGAAGAATGTCAGCATGTTGCCTGGCTTAAAATGCACCTAGTTTTTGTCTTAACTATTTTAACGAGTTACTATTTTTAACTAGTAAAATTTATTATACGCACAGTAAACGCTGTTTCTCTATCTTATTATTTAATTCAGTGCGTAGTGTCTACAATTTCTTATGTATTTACACTTCATCGGGCTTCTAGGCGAATATTTCGAGAACACGTGTGCGTGTCAACTTTCAGATTTCGCAGCTTACATCGATTTGCACCGATTTTTTCAATGCTTCTCTCTCCTAGATCCATGATAAGGACGGGGATCTTAACGCTCTACGATGAATCGTAATTTAAAATATATTTTCTTATCACACTAACTTTTGTCCTACAATTCATGACTTCGGGTTCCTCACACTATCATTTGTGCTAACTGTTCCGAGTGCCATCCGTCTCAGGAAAGAAAGTTTTTTTTTCTTTTTTTTTCACTCATCTGTTTCGCGAAGGCTTTTCTTTCAATTGGCAACACTTTTTATAATTCTACAAGTTGCTTACTTCCTCAACGTAATCCCATGTTTCCTTGCGATTCTAAACACATCCGTCAATCTTTTTTTTAAACTTATAATTAGAAAATTGAAGTTTCTCAACCATTTGAATTTTCTGTTTCAAATGCAAATGGAACAAATTAGTCCTAGATTTTTTGGCTCGAGTAGTGCACTGTAAACTTCCTCCATTTACAAGAAACTTGATGACGCTTGAGAAAAGCCGTACCGCCTCCCCTCGGGTTATATAATTCAGGATTGTGAAGCCTTATTGCCAAAAACTGAATATGAATTGTATGATTTACATATACCTCTTGGGCAAAACCATCCGAATTGTTCGAAAATCGACCGTCGATCTAAAGAACACCGCGCCAACATTTGCTCTCAACATAAAACCACACTAGAAAAGGAGTTCCCTAAATCAACTAAAAAAAATCGCAGATACCGGATCTCTGTCGATGTGTGAACCTCAAGCCAGATTTAATTTAAAGAACTGAGTTGTGAATATCTCTTGCTGTCCACTCATACGGATCCAAGAAAAGACCATTTTCATACAATTTCAACTTCGCTAAATCTCGCATTCCTGAAATCGTTGCTTCTATAAAAAAAGCCTTTAAGCTCAATAAAATTTCTTCTTCACAGAAAAAAGCACTCAGGCATCTCCACAACCATACTATCCAGGCCACGGACGCTCAAAACCTGCGTCAAATCTTGATAAACAAACAAGAGAAGCTTTGAAAATTCTTATAAGTAGGAGGGGTTAGGATAGAGCGAAAAAAAAAATTTAAATCCATATTGCCTGGCTCATTCAACGGTTCCAAGTGGACTAAACCAATTTTTTTTCAAATTTCAGCCCAAAATATTGGCACCTTGAAGCTCCACATATCAAATGAATATTTGTTCTGTCTTTATTAAAGGTTTTACGCTTTTTCCAGGAATTGCTTTGCCAAAAATGCCATTGTCAGCATGAGAAATGACTTCTCGCGCCCAACTAATAAACCTAACAACACAAAGTGGTAGTTCGTATGACAGCATAGGTTTTAGTCTGACTAGTAGCTCTAGCTTGACGTAAGCGATCACGTGGTTTCCGTGATGTGGGGTGGCTTATTGATGACTGACTTGTCTGTCAATGACTTATTGCTGTTAGCCAGTTGGTTGTGAAAAAGGATTTAGCCAAAGGAAATTTGATTTTTGCAATTTTATTAGGGTAAAAGCAATAATACAAACGTTTGTGCTAAAGTTAAGGGGGCACATAGCCCATAAAGTTTCAAAAATTTACCTTTTTTTATTTTTTTTTTATCAGAAAGCCCAAATATTTCTGACCATTTTAAGACCAACCGTTTAAAAATATTTACATTAGAAGTTGAATTACGAAAAAAAATCTAAAGAGTACTGAATCTTCAAGGATATCATTTTAAAGGGACGCAGAGTTTGTTTACATTTAGTTTCGATGTTTTCGTATTCATGTATTCGTTTAAGAATTTTATGCGCATTGTAGGAGACGTGTCTACATACATACTTTCTTATTTTATCA
Source organism: Dysdera silvatica (assembly GCA_006491805.2). Classification (NCBI taxonomy): domain Eukaryota; kingdom Metazoa; phylum Arthropoda; class Arachnida; order Araneae; family Dysderidae; genus Dysdera; species Dysdera silvatica. Next base: position 95,766,769 of record QLNU02014802.1, read on the forward strand.
ACAGATGCAGGACAAATGAAGTAAACTACTCTACGTACTTTATGTTTGTAAACAAACCAGTGTTCCCTAAAACAAACCACGCTTTTGCGATTGCCTGCTGCTTGTTTCACGTTTGGTTTTTTGATCTCGTTTTTGCGATCCAGGTTTTGAAATTCTATTTTCTTTCTTTTTTAATACATATATTTATATTTTGTCGTTTCTCTTACTCTATATATTATCTATATATTATCAGTGTTATGGCAAATGTTATTCCCACTAAAAAACGTGCATCCGGAACACGGCCAAAAAAAAGAAAATTTACCGGAAATGTACATACACGAAATCATAAAATGCTGGACGAAAGCACATCGAGCAAAAAATGAAAGCTGTGCTTTGAAGAAAATTCTCTTGTAGATCAAACTTTTGAAGGGTACCGAATATTGGATAAGGGTCTGATGTTTGAGGCCCTGGAATAATTCCTTTCTTGCAAGGTATGTGGTTGCAGCATTACCATCAGTGAATTAATTACCAGTGGACTAGCATCTAAATTTATTTTGAATTGCTCAAGCTGTGGACAAATCGGTTCTTTTCTCAGCAGTAAATTTATTGGCCCGAAGAATGCTGTTGCAGAAATAAACCGTCGGTTTTTATATTCCATGAGATGTCTGGGTCTGGGATTGTCGGGATGAATATGTTTTGTGCTGTAATGGATTTGCCACAGCCAAATGCAGAAGGGTCTTATAATTGACAAATCAAACACCTTGAATTAGCCACCTCGAAAGTTGCCACAAAATCCATGAAGAAGGCTGCGGAAGATGAGGCACTACTTACAAGGTCATCGAACATCATCATTAGTGGGGACGGTACCTGGAAAACCAGAGGGCATACGTCTTTGGTAGGTGTGTGTACTGTTATTGGTGAACAGTGTGTGAAAGTTATCGATAAAGAAGTAATGTCAACTTTTTGCAAGGGGTGTGATGCATATAAAGGTATTCGACGTGGTCCAAACTTCGATAAATGGAAGGCCTTACACGAACTTGAATGTTTGAAGAACCATACGGGTTCATCGGGAAGTATGGAGGCGGTAGGCATGTGCCGTATATTTGTACGATCAGAGGCATTAAGAGATGTTAAATACAGTGGATATATAGGAGACGGGGATTCAAAAACATTTTTATCCATAAGGAATTTACAGCCATACGATGATATAGACATTAAAAAAATCGAATGTGTTGGTCACACTCAGAAGCGCATGGGAGCCAGGCTAAGGAAAATGAAACAACATATGTCTGGAAAGAAATTAGAAGATGGCAAGTGTCTTGGAGGAAAAGGCCGG
>QLNU02014802.1:95789039-95801368 GCA_006491805.2 Dysdera silvatica
GGTTCCTTACAAAAAAAAAAAAGAAAAAAAAAACTAACTTACACTCAACAGCCTCCCTTTAAAGTTTCTTCCAGTTATTTGTTTGTGCACTTGCGATATAGAACCACCTAACCTATCCCCACAATTTTTCCTTACTTCTGAAAAAAATCCAAAATTTTTGTTTGGGAATTTTTTTATTTCAAAAAATTTGTAAGCGGGCCCGTATAAACATTGTTCGCGGGCCGGATTGTGGCTCAAGGGGCCGTATGTTTGATAACCCTGGTATAAAGGAAGGCTAGTAATATAACAACATTTACCTAAACTGTTTAACACAGTCCGAAACTAAAAATTTTCCAGGTGGGGGCCCCCGAAACCGCCCCCTGTACTGACGTCCTGGATCTGCCCTTGACCAAATGTATTGGTTCTTTCTCCACTGCAAAAAAATTGTGTAATCTCCAGAATACATTATGGTTGCACCTCTCCACCTGATTTCCAGTAAGGTTGTAAGATACAAGATCTTATATTTCTTTAGTTCACCTTTTAAATTTTCTAGAGCTCAAATCGATATAAATTTCGGACATTCCAAATGGACATTCATACAAATTCTTTATGAAGGAAACCTTACGCTTTTTTTATCATTCATCTAGTTAACGGCTATTTCTCCATAAAAGCGTATGTAGAAAATTTTGAGGAAAAAGTGGAAATCTAGAATTCAAATGAATATATTTTGCTTTATTTCTCAATTCCTCCTAATTTGCTGGAGCTGGTTGAAAGGAAATAAATTGATGTGATGTCCCACCGGGAATTTGCTCGGGGACTTCTGTGGCCAGTCCGACCCTGCCTGCTATTAAACATTTCTTTCCCCACTTTCACTGTCACCCATCTTTGACAGGGTAAAAATTTATTTCTATTAATGACTATGGCCCCAAACTTCGTTATCAAATTTAGGACCCTTAGCAGTGTCGAATAGACATTTCCATAGTTAATGAACCCCATACTGCTTACTACTAAACATTTTCCCCCACCTTTCAGTATATCGATATACTGAGATCGATATACTGATATAGTTCATATAGTATGGAAAAACTACGTTCTTAAGTTAAAAGGGGAAAAAACAGAAAATGATGTTGCTAAGTCCGGTATTAAACACAGTGTGGGCTTCCACAATATACTCAAGTTTTTAGAAATTATATTTATTAAGTTTTCATTCCTTGTGTTTCTAACTGGCAACAATTAGAAAATGCAGTGAAGTGAACGTTGTGGTTCTATTGTGGGAGCCCACGATATAAATCGGTCCGTATCTCGTTTTATTTGTTGATAAAAATATTTTTTCGATTAAATAATATCTTCTGCCCACGCACTGCACTTGAAATTTAGAAATTTTGGTTCAAAATTACATTTTTCTCCTTATATTGGGACATTCCACAGAATTTCGACAAATTTTTTTTTTTTTTTGGTCGCTCGACCATTTTTGATTTCTTTCATACTTTGTATGCTGAAACATATATGCAAAGAAAATCAAAAACCAATTGAAATTTTTTTTTTTTATTTTGGCAACAGGCATCGGAAAAACAAGATTTCGTGCGGTTTTGCGAAAAACAAATACTTACAAAATCGCATGTATTTTATTAACTAATAAAGATAAATCAAATATTCAAAAAGATTTAAAATCTACGTAGTTTGTTTACTTACATCATATAAGATTCACAGCTTTATGTTAAATTTTAAAAATTCTGAGCAATGTGATAATGACTAGAATATCCCTGAAATCGTCATTTTTTGAAAACGATTTCCTCCTGAAGGGCAACAGATATCAATGTCGCGCTTTTTAGTATGTTATTTTTTGTGTCTCAGGGTGCTACCCCCAAAAGTGGAGGTGTTGTTTCCATCCCCTTTTAACATACAAGAGTTTGAAATTTCGAAAATTTTCAAAAACGGGATTTTTCGGCGAATCACAGCTCAAAATTTGGGAGCAATTATCTATTTAAAAATTGGCAAGGAAGCAATTTTTTGCATGCTGTTAATAACCTAAAAATTTGATTCTGTTATTCGAACTAGTCTATGAGAAACAGCCACCTTCAAACTAAGGAATCGGAAGATTGCCTTGAAAAGCATCGGGTTTAGGGGAAAATTTAACTTGTTCCGATATTTTGTATGTTTTGCCAAATTAATACTTTACTAAGTGTTAAATATTCTAAATATCAGTATATATTTAAATCATTAGAATTACAGTATACTCTTATCTATTACTCTTATCTATTACAGTATACTCTTATCATTTAGTTCAGATTTCAGTTTCAGACTTAGATTTAGTTCAGATTTCAGTTTCTGACTTAGATCTAGTTCAGATTTCAGTTTCAGACTTCAAATTATTTTATTCTGTAGTATTTCTCAAATTACTTGCAACCACAAAGAACCATTCTTATCCGTTGTCTTTTGTACAAGACAATGAAACTGCAGAAGTGAATAGCAAGCGTGTCTGCGTTATCAGTAAGTGCCTTAATCACACAGTGGAAGAAGTTTACACAGTCCAAAGGGAAGTAATCCAACTTTTGGAAGCTATTATTCCATATGTGGGAAAAATTATATATTAGAATTACAGTATACTCTATATATAAATATTTATATTTCAAATTTCAGACTTAGATTCAGTTCAGATTTCAGTTTCAGACTTTAAATTCTTTTATTCTTTAGTATTTCTCAAATTAACTGCAACCACAAAGAACCATTTTTACCCGTTGTCTTTTGCACAAGACAATGAAACTGCAGAAGTGAATAGCAAGAGTGTCTGCGTTATCAGTAAGTATACGAAAACTATGGGCCTAAAGCCGTTTATTAATGTGCCACACTATACAACATTACAACATATGAAAATGGTAGAAAATTATATTGGGGTGTGGGATCGAGGTCACTGGTCTTGAAAAGGATAGAAAAGGGGAGAAATGCAATTTTAGACCAATTCACACAAGAGTATTTATCTTGAGTATCCTGTTGCTGAAATCGCCACTAAGTCTCTGTAGATAAGTCAGACGCTGGTAAACCGAAGAAGAAGTCCTTACACTTACAGGTGACCAGAGGAAGAAGCTTTAAATCAGTCTTATGGTCGAATTCAGGCATAAATGAACATGTCAAGAATGTAGCTCTAATGAATCCTTAGCTATTTTGAACTCCTTAAAACTTAACTGATGCTTCTGTCACTAGCTCTATACAGCATTCGACTGTCTGTGTGTGTGACATAGGAAATGAATAAAATCCCATTCCGTGTTGATCCTATAATTCGCAATAGAACAGAATACGTTAATGAGTACATCAAGCAGGATCAGAAGGGAAGAAATTGTAATGGATGACCAGTCAATCATACGTCAGACATTGTAAGTGTATCACTGAAAGAGATATTTTAAGCTCGTCTGTCAACTATCTTCTAAAGCTGTATTGTTTTAGGGACATCAAGAGAACCCATGAAAAGGAGTCTCATAGTCCGCTGATTACGGAGAAAAGCTTGCTCATTCCCAAGTGATGTTTTGCAACTTCAAATGCACAGCCATCAAAAGTAATGCATTTGCAGGCTCCCATGTCAAACAGTTTTGTGGCGGCATCCTGGATAAAGGCCACAATCTTTGTTTGGAATGTCTTACTGCCCTTCTCTCAGTTATAAGACCTTTCAAGTTTGCATATTTTGTATGATATTCATGAATGATTTGAAGTACACGCGTGCCAGTGACAATGCGAATGGCGATATTAACTTTTACCTAAACGAACTCAATTTTAATGGCAACAACTACAGCAGTTTCCGAGAATTTTTGTTCCCAATCGTGTATGCAAAATTCCGTTTCTCAAATAAGTAATAACGCAGCATATCTTCATAAGTAGGCATATTTTTAACATCGAGATCTTTGGGACTTCCAAAAACAGGACATTGAAATGTCTCACAAATACTGAATTTGACCCGTAGAAGAACAACTAAACCAAAAGAACGCAGAAAATAATTTAAACAGTAACAAGACAATGAGTCTCACAAGGGAAGGGCCCAAGTTGGACGACGCCGATTTTAATCGAAGTGGTCTCGTTTGAAAGCTCTCAAAAAATTATTAGACACGTATTCGGGCATTTTTCAGCATGAGCTTTAATATAGATGCCAGAGGCCAAAGAAGGGCAAAATTTGGGGCATTTTCAAAGATTTCAGACGGCTGCATCTCGGTTAAATTTTAGAGCTAAAGATTAAATTTTGATGAATTGTATTCACCTTTCAAATATATCGAACACATGTTTCGGGGTGTTTCGGATAAAACATTATTGAATCTAATTTTTCAATTCTGAACATCGCCTCTATTATTGATATCCATTAAAAGACTTATTAGCAATTCGGCGAAATCATTGGCGATATTTCCAGAAAGATGTTGAAAAGCTTGCTCTTATCATTATCTCATCTGAACCTGTAAGAGTAGAGTTACATTTTACGGAAAACTCAGTGACTAACATTTGCATTTTTTCTGCATATTCTTGCAGTAAAATTTAACATGTATTACTTGATCAAAATAAAAAATTATCCGAATTTTTTTTTGTATATGTTTGAGAAATCTGTTTTTGTTTTTGTAAGTAACAAATATTCACTTTCGCTAACGTTCTTTGCAACTAAAGTCATAATAATTGTCAAGACGTTATAATTTCCTACACAAGTTTTCTGTAACTTAATATCAATCTGAATAAAACGTATAATCTATAGACGTATAATATAGTTCCTATCATTTAAACACACATATACATTAATTACTCATATACAGCATGATTTTCCTATAATATAACAACATAAAAAAAATGAAAATTATTTTTGGAGAACAATGCAATCCTTTTACTATTCCAAAAAAACCCCGAGCGATACATGATGAAGAAAGTAGTACACTCTAACGCAGTGACGCACCCACGGGGGGGGGAAGAGCGATGGTGCCCAGAATCTAAGGGCCAGGGCTTGGGTTGACCAAACGGAAAAATTATTTTGATTTTGCTCTTGAAAAAAAAAAAAAAAATGTGCAGAATACAACTGCCTTACTAAATTAATATAACAGTTGAAACAAATTTTCGGAGAATTTTTCGGTGTTAACCCCCCCCCACACACATACATACACCTTTGAAAAAATTCTGTGTGCCACTGCCCTCCTCCCTCCCTCCCTCTTCGGAGAATTCTGAGTGGTCCGCTGTTCTGATGCAAGGTAGTTTTTGGGGTATTACGAATGCAAGTTATTGAACGAAGATTTTACTCTTCGTATGAAAAGACATTAAATGATTATAAACAATAAATTCACGATATTTCCCATGAGCAGTAAGATCTTCGATCATTAATTTGTATCCTTAATGTGTGAATTTACATTTCAACCTCCTTTTATATGTTTCATGCATATTCAATAACAAAAACGCAAACAGCCAGCTTTCTAGAAAGATCGACAATGCTTTTGCCAAATTGCCAAGAAATCTTTCGATAGATAGCAGTAATAGAGGTGATATTCAAAGTTGCGAAATCACATTTAATAATGTTTTATCCGAAACATCCTGAAGCAAGTTTTCGATATATTTGAAAAATGAATACTATGCATCAAAACTTACTTTTTAGCTCTAAATTTTAACTGAGATACAGCCGTTTGAAATCTTCGAAAGTGCCCCTAATTTTGTCCTTCTTTGATCCCTGACATCTATATTAAAGCCCATGCTGAAAAACGCTCGAGTACGTGTCTAACAATTTTTTTAAAAGCTTTCAAATGAGACCACTCTCATTAAAATTGGCGTCGTCCAGCTCGGGCCCTTCCCTTGTCAAACGAAAATGCAACTGGCCAATGCCGTCACAGCTTGGTAATACGCCAACCAGCAAGATGCAACACGTTGCACACTCTGGTTAAAAGACCACTCTCGGTTTTATTGCATTTTTATTGTCTTTGGTTTTATTGCCTTTGCACTACTTGGCGACTGTTTATCTGGCTATTTATTTATTTATTTATTTATTTATTTATTTATTTATTTTGGTGGTGGCGGTGCGCCATCTCTCGTGCGATTGTGGAATCAATCTTGTGCTAATCGTTGCAACGTGGACATGACTCCTCCCCTCCCCTCCTCTAAGAGTAATTTCCTACCATTTTTATATTTAGTATAGTATAATAATAAACAGTGTTTGGCCCACATTTTTTGCATGTCTGCGTTATTTTTATGACAGGTAAAAAAATACATTCATCACATAAATTCCGAAATTTTAAGTGCGATGCAGGGACGAAAAATTTTATTCAACCGAAAAAATATTTTGCACCATTTTTATTGACTTCAGTATGAACTCTTTCCGGACTATTACAACAGCTATCTCCAAAAATAACTATTTTTACTACAATAGGTGAAAAATGCACTTTTTAATCCAAGTATCTAAAATTCAAGTGTAATGCTGAGGCAAAAGGTATTGTTTAATCGAAAAAATATTTTACACCATTTTTATTGATCCCAGTGTGTACACATTCCTCACTATCAGAATATCAAAATCGAAAATCATGTTTTTTTCTGCCCACTCTAGTTGTCATGCAAGATCAAGTCCAAAGTGTTTACTTTTCAAAATTTCATTCTGACAGTACTGATAGTTCTCAAAAACAATGGAACTCCTTGGTTTTTTCTGAAAAAAAATTTCCACTTAGATGGGCGGTTTATATGATTACATTTGTATTCATAAATAATCGCATCTGGTATAAACAGTTTTCGATAATTTTCTAGCCGAAGTTATTTAGATGTCTAGTCAAAGTTAATTTAGAATAAGACGGGGCTTCAATATAAATATGAACTTCGTAAATTGCAAAAGCCTTTATTTAAAGATTAAATAAATTTTCCGCATCCTTGTACTGCATATTGCACATTGCGTTGCTGAACAGAAAACAATTTATTTTCTGTATCTCAGATATTTCAATTGAGATTATTTTCAAAGCGACTGTTTGCGTAAACGAAGTTAACTTAGAATACAGAGTTTGTGGGATAATTTATACATGTCTGGCGATATACCGCTCTTATCAGTGTATTACTTAAGTATATATATATATCCGGCAGCCAAGATGTTAGCTCTGCTCACAAACTGGGTTATATTCGCAAACAGCCTTAAAGTTCGGCAATATATTAACTCATGGTTTCAGCCTACCTGAAACTAATGTCTAATTTGAATTTTCTCTCCAGCGATTTGCATAAGGGAACAGGATCTGCTCTGTAAATGTGGAGGTGCAGGTTATATCATAATTATTTACTTCGAGAAAAAGCGGTTTCTGAATTTATTACCGACAAGGCAAAAATCCACGTCTAATAAATCATAGTTTTGTCAGCTTTGTGATTAATTACCATAATCAATTTAATGACTCCAGGCCTTTGGATCTTGACACAGCTAATGATGTTCCTCCGAAGTCAATCAAAGAAGACACTTTGCATACGCCAGCAATAAACCACGTAATGCAATAATGTCATTGATACAAATAGACCTTGTCAATTTCATTCGAATCCTTGAATATAATAAATGTATTTATATTCAAATTCTATTCAAGATAATTAATTTCTATACAGCCACGTTTCTTGGCTAATTAAAGCTCTGCTTGGAAATCCTGAGGGTTGAAAAGAAAAATAAAAGACTTGTTCTGGTCTTTTTTTTAATTCCAAAGCTTATGGGTCAAATAGTGTTTTAGCCGTTTGTTTCTGTTTTCAGGGTGCAAGGACAGCAAATGCAGCATTGCGCCGGAGTCTACCATTTTCCGCGGAATCTAAATCGTTCAATCAAGGCAACCAAACCCTGGACAACCGTTGGCAGAATAAGCACATATTCTACGATACCATTGGCAGACGAAGCTGAATTAATTACACGAAGGACGAATGCGTTGCTGTTTCATCACCATGGAATCAAAGAGCTTTGGTATGGTGGAAGAAACATGGATACGCAAGGTTTAATTACATTGCCCAATGCCACTACAATCTTACACTGCAATGCAACGTTTTCCATTTAAAATACTTCTCCGTGATACCAATGTTGTTCAGAAATGATATAAAGTATTAAATAGTGGGTGTGTTGATGATAATTTCATTATGTGTCCATATAAACGCTCAGAAACATGGTTATTTTCTATCAAGAAACAAATCCATGAGAACAGAAAATGAGTACATCTAGATTTACATTTTTGGGAAGTTCTTGGTTATCCTACTGAAAAGAACTGATTGATTATTGTCAGTGTCTATCGAAATATTTTACCAGGTTTAAAGAACATCTGACTTCTGATAGTTCTAATTTGTTCATGCTATTAAACGCTATCTCATGCTATTTTTAGCACAAGGTAAATGTCACTTAAAATGTTTTTAACGTAGCACACTGGATACGATAATTGGCCACACTACTTCAAGAGCTTTGTTTACTGTACTTTGATTTTGGATGCCCTTGGACCACAAACTATCCAATCAATCTATGAAAAATATTCTTTTTTGTGTGTACATTAAACTGCTGTATCATCCAATGCTAATATAGCAATGTTTGACATAAAAAAACTATTCACAAAGAAATGGGCGGGAGCAACCGTCGATTTGATAACTTACCCCTGGCGATTTCCCCGCTCAAACAGCAAATACGCCGTCTGAGACAATAATAAAACATATTTATTACCCCCTATTTCTTCAGGCGCCTGTTATTCGAAAAGCCTGCTGGGAGTTGGGATTGAGAGCCAAAAGAGCACAGTTTTTATTTGAGAGGGGACAAAAGGAAACAAAACAACATCCTCAAAGTCTATGTACCATCTGACAATAACAAGAAAACTCTCTTACCATTTGATTTTATCGAGCGTAAAGAAATCGCCTGTGTTCGTCCTGCACGACTTCTGAAGCACCAACTCTATTTCATTTTCCCTGCGTCCTATCTTATTCTTACAGCAAAGAAAGCGAATGGACGCAGGGATTTACGCAGTCTTGCAGCAGATGGCGAACATTAATGCTTTGCCTTGCAGACTTAATCCCTTTGGCCATCCCGAAGGAAACAAATCTACTGCCCTCATTTCAAGCTGTATGTCAAAGGGATGATCCTCGCATTTCCGTCCTTCAAGAAGGATGTGGGCCTTCAAGTACAGATAACCTGATGGCTCGTTAACTTCGGTTCTTTTACTTTGTCGACATATTGGAGGAGTTGCGATAATACCTGTGTCAGGAAAATGGGCATTTCCACACAAGATCATAACCTTCCAATAAGATAATTCTGGAACATATAGAACTTTCACAGACATAAAATATCGCGTGACTATATTTAGAAACTTAATTGATGCAGACATATATTCGGAAAATGTACTCAGAGAAATATATTTCAATCACAAAACAATAACGGACCTGTTTAATATTTATTAAATTTGAATTAAAAACACCAGTGAATAAAATATACTATATTGTACGAATTCTAAAATAATGTTAAGAAAAATATCGAATTCGGCAAATATATAACTTTGAGAACAAGCAATTATTCCGAGCTCATGGTAACTGTATTCTGTCCCCTGTTATTTGCTTCTGCTTATAAGGAAATACTAATTAAATTAATGACTCCACAGGCCGGATGCAACCTGTAGGCTGCCTTTATCCTATCTGAGAATGCATTTTACGTCTCTACAAATAAACTATAGAGAAAAATGCACTGATTTTAATAGGTTTATAAAAATTTTGCGCTAAATTTTCTGGAACGCATATATAAGGTATCGATAAGTTAAGAAAAAGTTGATACAAATAAATGGACAAATTAATTAATAGAGAGATGAAAGTATTACATTATATATGTGAATAAGTCCAGTTCTTTTTTCCCTAGAACAAAGAACCAGCAATGCTTGAATATTTTAATAATTAAAAAATATTGTATAAACAAAAACCATTAATAATATTTCGTATGAATGGTTCTCGTTATGCACTGTGAGAATTACTTTTAGTAAAATTATTTTCTCACGCAACAATCCGTCGCTTCTCCTACACTTCAATCTATTAACTGTGGCCCGCGGCAAAGGCTTCATTCACATTCCTAGTCGTAGCTCTCATATATTTGTTCATTGGTGAGATTTGAAAATTTTAAGGTATCTTTATCTTAAAAGTTTCTTGCGTCAACTTACATGATGACTTCTGATCCATTTTGAAACATAACACAGTGCTTTCAGTTCATATTAAAATATGTTTTCTGTCTTCTAAATATGCTAAACATTAGTATTTCAATGAATATTCGATTATTTGGGTTACTGACTTGGAAAATCATTCGTAAGGGGGTACAAATCATCCTTTGGATCAACAATCATTTCTAAACGCCGTCTTGAGATGAAAATGATAATAATCTTAAAATTGAGATTAGTCTCTTATAAATGAGAATGATCTCGAAAATGAGATCATTTAGTACCGGCTAAAGCATGCGACTGCATGCTTTAGCAGGTACTAAGTGACGAATAGGACATAAAGGTAGCATATACATCAGTAATACAGCTCTATGTTACAGCTGTAAATAGGCATCGTTCTGCTCTTCTTACTCTCCTGTTACAGCTGTAAATAGACATCGTTCAGAAAGAGCTGTTGCTTGGAAAATGGTCGTGTAATAGAAGTTTTACTGCACATCTACATTACGTAATTTTTCTCTTCATAATTTAATTGCATAATAAGTTAATACGCAAAAATACATAGCAACATACAATAGTAAACGACACAAAAGCTGAGCCGGAAAAAATAAAAATATTGTAGGAAGAACAGCAGAAGTAAGAGTACACACTGCAGGAAAAATTGGAATGATATGATAATTCCTACCTTAATATTTTTTATGTTTAAGGAAACATAAGCTTTAAGACTTTACTGTAGAACTTTATGTGTATTAACAAAATTCCAAATATGAAAAAATATGTAACATAACGCTATGGTATTTCACATAATAAGACAAAAACATCACATCAGATAATAATAAATACAGGTTGTACTTATAAAAATAAGGGATTCGTACCTCTGTTAAGTCTTTGTACCATCTGATATCTGCAGGAGGATGACCAGAAATAGCCTTACAGGTGAAATTTTGACTTTGACTGGCGCGTAGGTCTTGTCCTCTACTATAACCTTCGATTTTGGGAGTTTCCGGTGGGTCTGAAATTCATAAAAATTAAACACAGATTTGTCAGGATTTTACTAAAATCCAAAAATTTTCACGAAGTCGAGTATCCTCGCCCTATGCTTTGATATGCATTGTTTGTTGGAGTTTCGCTGCGTAAAATCATGCTGCTTAGAGATCCACTTTCAGAGGAATCCGAACCTCTTGTTGTCTATGGAATCAACCGACACAGCCTCTTAGACAACGCGTTGCTTGTGAACACAGTTCCAACGACGAGTATACGACTCGTTAATTTAGATATTTCCAATTATATTTAAAATAATTGTTCGTTCGTTAGTTTGTTTGTTTTTTGGTTTTACGGCTCAAAGACTACAGTGGTCATGCTGCGCCGGGACCTACTGTTTTCCGAGGAATCCGAACCTCTTAAGGCCTAGGGAACCAAACCCCGGACTACAGTGAGCAGTGCGATCTTTATGAGATCTCTGAGTAAGCGTTCTTTTTGCACTGCTGGGAGTCGAACCCGGATTAGCCGCGCAATAGGAGAACGCGTTACCACACTGCGCCACCGCAGGGCCAAAATAATCGTTCGTGCTATTTATTTTACGTAATAAAAATGGGAGTGGACTTGTGAAATACAACGACTAAATTTAGCAGAGAATAAAAGTCACGTGACTGTTTGTGGGCCTATACACTATTGGACAAATTAATAGACTCATTAGATAAAAAAATTAGACACCGACTTTATTCCAGCAGTAAACTTATTTTAAGGACAGAAATGCTACAAAACTAAGCTTTTCCATCCATGTAATACTATTAATACTTGGTATGATCACTTTTGGCCTTGGTGAGTGCCAAAATTCCTTTCGTCATCAATCGAATCTGCTTTTCGATCAGGGCAGGTATTTGAGGGTCATGATATCAAATATTTATAAAGCGTTTAATTAACTCGATTTCGGTTGTAGCGACTGTTTCATGTACATTAGTCTGAAGAGAGTTCCAGATGCCCTCAATCGAGTTCACATCTGGACTAGTTCCTGGCCATGGGGGTATTTCCAGACTCTTTTCGGTGAAGAACTTCTATACACTATTGGCAATATGGCATGTGCATCATCCTGCATGAAGACGAAGTTGCCATCTGAATACCATTCATGCAACCGAAGCACGAGTTGACTTTCCATGACTTTCAAATATTGGTTTTGCCTCATGTTATTTCTTACAACGTATAGTCGACCGGGACCTTTAGCAGACACCATACTCCACACAT
>QLNU02014802.1:95801468-95812245 GCA_006491805.2 Dysdera silvatica
TTTGCAATAAAAAGTATGAAGAAAGGAAGAGCCCCTGGTGATGATGGTATTACATTAGATATCCTAAAAGAAGCTGGAGAATATGTAGAAGACATACTTGCAAAATTCTTTACCAAATGTCTTAACAGCGGTAACATACCAAACCAATGGGATTCTGCAACAGTAATTCTTTTGCATAAAAAAGGTGATAAAGAGGATTTAAAAAATTACCGACCAATTAGCTTGTTACCTGCTATTTATAAAATCTTCACAAAAGTGCTAACACATCGCCTGCAGAAAAAATTAGATGCAGCTCAACCAAGAGAACAAGCTGGATTTCGAAGTGGATTCAGTACAGTGGACCATATTCAAGTATTAAGAGAATTAATTGAAAGAACACATGAATATGAACTTCCATTGTGTGTTGCATTTATTGACTATGAGAAGGCCTTTGACTCTATAAAAACATCAGCAGTCATCAACTCTTTAAGATCAACAGACATTGAGGATGTGTACATTGACATGGTGAAACGTGTGTATAAAAATGCAAGTGCAAAATTTCGGTTACATAAAGATACCAAAACTATCAAACTTGGCAAAGGGGTGAGGCAGGGAGATACCATTTCTCCAAAACTTTTTACTTCTGCTTTACAGATGATTTTTCAGCTGATAAATTGGAATAACAAGGGAATAAAAATAAATGGTGAATATTTAAATCATCTGCGGTTTGCTGATGACATTGTTATTTTTTCAACGGACCCATTAGAACTCCAAGACATGGTACAAGAGCTCTCAACTAGAAGTGAAGAAGTTGGACTCAAGATGAACCTACAAAAAACTAAGATCATGTTCAATAATTTTGTAGAGGAAACAAAAATACAAGTTGACAACACTGAGCTAGAAATTGCTGATTCATATATTTACCTTGGCCAGCTGATTTCAATGGATGGCAACATTATGAAAGAACTCAACAGACGTATTAAACTTGGCTGGAGTGCATTTGGAAGAAACAGTTTTATCCTGAAGGGGAAATTGCCTTTGTGTCTAAAAAGAAAGGTCTTCAACCAGTGTGTATTGCCAGTCCTCTCTTATGGATCAGAGACATGGAGTCTAACAGTTGGAGCAATACGAAAGTTACAGACAACGCAAAGGAGCATGGAGAGGTGCATGCTTGGAATAACTAGGAGAGATCGAAAAAGAAACACTTGGGTGAGAGAGCAAACTAGAGTAGAGGACATCATTGTTAAAGTAAAAGGGCTGAAATGGCGATGGGCTGGGCATATTGCAAGAAGAACTGATCAACGATGGACAACAGAAATTCTGAACTGGATTCCAAGAGACCACCGAAGACCTAGAAAACGTCCTCAAACTAGATGGGTGGATGAAATAAGAAAACAGGTTGGGGTGACGTGGAAGCGAATTGCTCAGGATAGACTTGTGTGGAAAGCATTTGGAGAGACCTTCATCCAGCAGTGGATAGATAATGGTTGAATATGATGATGATGATGATGATATATATATATATATATATATATATACACAAAATGTTGAATACGGGACTACTAATTAACCGGCTCAATTATACTGTTAATTATTTGCTTAGTAAGACTTTGACAAAGGACAAAGAAGGGCTTACGTTTGTTTGAAGAATTGATACACATATTTGATATGTAAAATATTATAGTCGTCATATTATTTTGTTGAATTATAACAATATTCTACCTAAATAGGGGAGAACGTTCCATAAGAATCTATTGATTTCTATTCTTCTCCAATTCCAACCCAATCCTGTCAATTTTCTGTAAATCCCATAAATACCAATGGTGAGAATAAAATGATCGGAACAGATGGATCACCGGTAATCTTATACGGAGTAAATACATTTCTGTCGAGCCCGATGACGGAATTGAAAAGGTATTTTTTTCTTAAAAACTTGTTTTGACCTGCTGAATGAGAATTTTTCCAAAATGTAAGAAATTAAAAGGTGTGTTAACCAAGAAAGACTTTTAAAAAAAATGTAAAGTATGTTTATGATAGATTGCAGTTTTTTAAGAAAGAAAGTGGCTTTGTGTCACTAGAAGCAGATCCCAAACTGTTAGACTATTTATATAAAAGAGATCATAAATTATATATCCAAGAAGATATTCGAAAGAAAAATAAGACAAATACGACAAAATCTCAACACTATAAATATCTGCGGCAATGAGACACCCATAAACATCCCGAGTTTGACTCCCGGTCTTGCCCCAGATCGTCTACCGCCTTTCTGCCCGACGTTTTCCGGGATTTAATTTTGATTGAGGACTGGCGCTCGAATTTCCAGTACATCATATTCTTGGATGATTTTGTGCCTTAATAAGGGCATTATTATCATAATTAAGGCATAGTTAATGGCATTATTAGGTCACTATTAAGTTATTATTGTCATTATTAAGGCATTGTTAGGTCACTATTACGCTATTATTGTCATAATTAAAGCATTTTTAGGTCACTATTAAGTTATTATTGTCATTATTAAGGCATTGTTAGGTCACTATTACGCTATTATTGTCATAATTAAAGCATTTTTAATAGCGTTGTGAGGTAATAATGATAATTACTGTGAGATGACATTAATGTCATTATTAGCGCATTTGTAAATATCATTAATGGGTAGTAATATTTTTATTTATTTTATATTTTTTTAATTTTTAATACCATTATTAAGGTGGTAGGGGTGGCTAATCATTAATATAATAATAATAAATATAATCATTAATATAATAATAAATATAATCCCATTAATATAATAATAGAATATAATCATTAATATAATAATAAATATAATCATTAATATAATAATAATAAATATAATCATTAATATAATAATAATAAATATAATCATTAATATAATAATAAATAATATTAATATAATAATAAATCAATAATTAATCATTATTAAGGTATTAATATCATTATTACAGCATTATTAAGACCAGAATTAGGACATTATTAATATAATTATTAAGGCATCATTATCATGGCATTATTAATGACCAACAACAATCTGGATGATGTACATTCATCATAGACAATCTGCCAGCAAAGTTGACTAAATTATTTACTATATATGCAACCACCATTTTAAATATGCAGATGTACATCGAATCATCATGAACAGTTTTTAAATTATTTTACTGAATAAATTGTCTAAAAGATGTGAGTAATGGTAGAAGTCAATTATGTAAACAACAACAATTATATACAACAAACATTTACTGTTATACATCATTCGAAGTATCCGTTTGTACTCGTTTTTTTAAAAGTTTATTGGCAAGCGTTCTCCTTTACTTTGATCTCCACTAATCACAAATACACTATTATAAACAAAATTATTTCTTTAAATATATAAATTTCTGTGTTTACAAGTTTTTCCACGTTTTGGAATTCAAAGGACGCTTTTGCAGATTGGATATTAAGCGTACTCGAATGACAAACTGAAATTTAAAACAGTAGCATCATTCAGAAAATCTTCCACTGAATTTTGTAGACTGCTCTTAATTCAATTCCTCTGCCGAGCTTAAATTTCTCCTAAGTCGCGAAAGGTATATTTATTCACTGCAATATGAAAATTCTGGCGTTGAAATTTGGAGACCATTGAGGTGAGATAATGGGCGTTTGGTCAGAACTTCGTTAACCCACCTTGTTAAAACCTTCAACGAAATCGGTCTTCTAATCTGATTAGACTGAATCGTGTGTTGAATCCTATTCTATAGACGTGGCTCGGCTTTAACCGGTTTTTCATTACCAGAGTCCTATCGTATGGGCAGAGAATTTCTTTCTCTTCGTTGTTTATCAGCACAGCAGATTCCTTTTCCAATTTCCCCTTATTGACCCAAAGAAGAAATTGGAAAACGGGATAAACGCCTTTCATATCAGGCTTAAGTATAAATGAAGGTTCTATAGTATTCAATATACAACAATTTATCAGGTTACGTCTCTATTCTATCATTATGGGCACTAAGTAAAATAATTCCTTTAAATGGTTAGTATAATTTGTAGTTCGGCATTGGATTGGGCCTTTTTAAGGCTATTGGTTAAAACTTTCCGAATAAGTTGCGCCGTTCTTTTAATTGGTAAATTATGATGGAGGGCTTAACATTTCCTCAGCTTATAGAAACATTGAAAATATTGAACATCGCAATTTGATGAATTGTTTAATCATTTGTGTTTTGCGGTGTGTGGACGGCAAAGGTTATGATACTGAAGGACCTACAGTTTTCTGAGGAATCGGGACCACTTAAGGCCTAAAGAACCAACACCAGGACTTGCTGTGTTTTTCATACCGCTGTGGCTTTAACCCTGTTAAATAGCACGCTAGAGGAACACGTGACAACTGCATCGTGGTAGAGTAGAATTTAATGAAGTAAAATTATGTTTATTTTTAACCCAATCACATGTAAGCATACACAGTGGAACCTGTTGTGTTAACTATCTGCCTATCTTGACCACCACTTGACAAGAATCCAAAAGAGCCTATGTAATAAGCTTTAGGATTTTTTTAATTAGCCACCTTTCTGGATTGATCAAGCAAGTGTGGAGCTTTTGGTGTTCAACTTCGCAAGTTTCATTGCATTAAATTTACATTAATGCACATGATATGAAATAAACATTATGATAGCTACACATATTAGCCACAAACTGAGTTCAAAATATAATAACTTTGGGCTTGATGTACAAACATGCCTCTTCTCATGAACATTTAGATGTATTTTGTTCAGCCCATGAGTTGATTTCATGCTTTGCGAAATTCCTTGTGTGGCGCAAGCGTAGTCTCCAAGTTTCATGTTAAGCCGGGATGTAAAGTTTTCTGGGAATCCGAACCCACCCTCAAAGCTCTAGGAAGCCAATCTCCAAGCTACAATGAGAAGTTTGTCAGCAGGCGTTCTACAATATTTTGATACCTTTGGGTGTCGAACCGGTGTTAACAGCACGCAGGCGAGCTCATTACTACCGCACGACCGCAAAACTCTTTATCCATTGATGTCAATAATATCTTATTATACTATTTACATTACATTCAACGTAAATCTCCAAATTTCAGAATCCAGCCGTGAGCCTGCTGGACGCTATAACTGCAGCTGCTGACCTTACAGACTTTTAATAGTTCAGTAACGAATATCACTAAAAATTCTACATAATTATTCGTTGGTAAGTCTTCTAGTACTATTAAACGATGTTTCAAAAAGACTGGTTAGTTTTATAACTATCTTCTCACTCTAGTTTGAGAAGTTCTACATAAAGGATTTTGTTAATTTATCTCAATAATATCAAAACCCTGTTGTGGTGCAGTGTGAGAATAATGTGATTACTTAGTATGCCGTACCCAGGTTCGATTCTTAATGGTTCCTAATAATAGGAACACTTGCGGATGGTAGTCCCACGTCAGACTACTCCGTTAGTCTGGTGGTCAATTTCATAATTCTTGGGGAATCTTGGAAAAGCATAAGGGCACAACTCGATATGACCTTGGTTGTCTTTACGTCTTAAAAAAAAGAACCATAACAATTAATTATAACAAATAATGTGTTTAACAAACACATAATTAAACCTTTTTAAGAGAAAGGTTGCTAATCTTTGATTTACGCCGTCTTTGCCGTACTATAAACAACATCCAGTAACACTCTTCATGTTAAAATGCATCTACCTATTCTAACACAGTAGAACTACTATAGATATATTAAATTTCCGTACATCGGAATTCTCCATACTTTGACGTCTTTGTAAATCCACGCGGACATCATATAGAAAACTGTTAAAAGTTCACAATAAATCCAGCTTGGCGACTTTTTTTCCAACGTCGCCAAAATGGGCACTAACGGACAATGGGAGCATCCTCAAAGATGGAATATTAGTTTTTGTATAGGCCAATTGTTGAAGTGGAGAAAGTAATGAAAGTGGGTAAGTAGGGAATGGGGTAGAACTTGCGAAAGTCGTGGGGGATATGCAAATGGAGGAAAAAGGCCAACGGGGCTAGGGTTTTAGGGCTGGCGGCCCCTCTAAAAATGTGGTCAAGATGAATCTATTAGGCACTAAAGCAGAAAAACCGTTTCTATATGTCGAATGGATTTCTATATGTTGAATATCTTTCAGGACAAAGCAATATTGTTTATCCTTTATAATTAACGGTTCGTGTGTTCGCGATGATAAAAAAAAGAAAAATTTAATTGTTGAAAAAGAAGCTGGAGTTTTCAAAAAACATGAATAATAAAATGCTCTGAAGAGATTTTGCCCATTTTTTGAGTTCCCTGATTTTTGTCATCTTTACAGTTCCCTGAAAGTATGGTGTCCACAATTATAAAAAAAAAAATGAGAGTTTTCGTTATGAAAACATTCGAATACGTCGCATTTGACAGGAAACATTATAACACGTCGTGAGTTTTCAATTCGCCGAAAACATTTCTGACAACGTATTTGACACATTTAATAAGTGTGCAATAAATTGAATACGTTTATAAAATGAATCTTCTTCGAAATATTTCATGCAGAAAAATATTAAAAAATTCGTTTCACAAATATAAATACCACATAAAAATAAAAATGTTCGAAGTACGGTCAGCAGATTTCAATCCTCGTTCATCCTTGTTTCGAACTATCCAAGTGAACATAACTATTACAAAATGGGCTCTGCGGGGAGTGGAGTTGGGAGGTATTAACCTAACACACCGTTAAACATGGTTTGATGCCCTAACAGTGACAAAAAGCGCTTATCGAAAAACTCCACATTGTAATCCCACGGTTGGTTGCCTAGTCTTTAATAGGTTCGAATCATTTGGCAAACTATAGTTCCCGGCATAGCATGACCTTTGACGTCCTTGTGTAACAAACAAACGATTGCACATAATAAGATTCATATTTACATATAAAAGGTTAAACACTGGTAAAATAGCAATGAAAAAGATCACTCAAGCTTTCGGACGCTTTCAGCAGCAGTCCTTCATCAGAAGTAATCATTACTCCTGATGATGATACGTCCGAAAGCTTGGATGATCTTTTTCATTGCTATTTTATCAGTGTTTAACTTTTTGTATGTAAATTTCCTCCCTGGTACTTTGTATCTTATTTCTAAGTTTCATATTAATTTAAGAAATAGGTAGTGGAATGAGTAGAGATGTGATTTTAAATACAATATATTCCACAATACTCATGTATTAAAAAGTTATAACGACATTTCTTTATGGAAAGTCGATTTTGAAATATGGAGGTTCCACTGCAATTCCATACCTTTCAACGTATTTAATGTCTTCATACACTGAAATAAAATACAACCTACTAGAAAATAAATTTACGAACCAAATGGTTGAACACTGGTAAATGTGATAGATCACCCGAGTTTTTGGACGTGCCTTTAGCAGTCCTTCATTAGTCCTGATGAAAGTGTGATTACCAGTATTTAACCTTTTGTATGTAAACTCCCATACATTATAAGCTACATTAAGTAACAGTTTTTATCAACAGTTTTTAGGAGTAGTAATATTAACGCCGATGTTATGATGGTGAAACGTTCGCAAAGAAATGATTTTCTGCGTCTTATGGGATACGATCCTACGATCTTCTAATATCCGGACAGGTGCTCTTACCAATTGAGCTCAGTTAGTCCTAGATCAGAAGGTCGTGGGATCATGCCCCACCAGATCTAAAATAAAAACATTTCTTTACGAATGTTTCATTATCTAACCATGACGTAACATCGGCGTTACCGCTACTATTCCTAAAAGACGTTGATAAAAAATCTCTTAATTTAATCTTCGTTGTGGTCGACTTTTATACACCATAAGCTACGTTTGAAATACAAAACCTACTACTTAAACTGAAATTCTGTAGGTGACACGTTGTAAAATGAGGAAGCAATATGTAGATGTATTAGATGATGAATTACTCAGAATGAAAGGAATGATTTATTGACCAGTGGTGGAACACGAACTCGTGATATCTTAGTTTCCGGTCAAGTGCATTATCATTCAGCTACAGGTGTCAGACATTTTTTCCCTTGCGAGATTATATAAGGCATCTGATAAAAATATATAGATGTGGTCAAAAACGTTAAGCATAACCATGAGAGGAAATATTTCGATACTTACAAAGAATCGTGATATTAAATGCCTGGAAGACAGCTTCATGGGCAGGCACACTCATAGCATAACATTCAAATACTTTGATTTTAGTTTCCTGTAAATGCAAAACAAACACACACCTATATTCAGAATGGCTGACCACATAAACGTATGTGCAAATTATATCAATATTGTTATTTTTTTATATGTACTTCCCTCGAGAAGATTATATATACTCTTATGTTAACCGGTGGTCGTATACAGATAATCTGTAAGACAGGGATATGACATGTTTGTCGTCACCGCTGTCTGGAAATACATTTTTTCCCGTTGAAAAGGTGTAAACATCAGCAAAAGTAATTACTTCAAATATGAATAATGTGATTGCAGAATTTTATCTACATCTTATATGCACACTTCCATGCACACACCCACATGCACACTTCTTTTTAAGGCGCAAGGGCATTGCATTCACTGGAGTCTACAGTTTTCCTATGCACACAAACCTCTGCTGCCAAGGGAGTTGAACCTCATTTAATAGCCTGATAACCGAGCACTTTACCACTATGCCACATGAAGTGAATGGACCCATATTATTTTGAGGTATCGGAGATTCCAAAAGTCTAAGAAATTGAGTAGATGGATGTTCAGAAGGCTTCAGGTACGATGACGTGAAGACGATATTTACTTGGCGCCACTCGTTTCGAAGGACTAATGACAAATAGAACACCCGTTCTTGCTCTAATGTCAAGCAAATATTTTAGTATGTATCAAAAAATATCTACATCAATGGGTGCCTATTGGAGGTTCGACTCCAATACCCTCAACTTAATATTGTTAGATTCTCGTAAAGCTGTCTAAATATTAAAAGGGTTAAATCAGTATAATGTTGTTAATCGGTAAATGTGGTTGAAATGGTATATTAGGAATTATTGGGCGAAGAAATGAATTAAATTGGAACTAAATTTTCATTAATTATGCCTTGCTTCCAATTGATTAATTAACAAATTTTGTATACTGAAAATAATGTATGAAAGGATCAAGGAAAATAAACAGTTGGATGTAATAAAGACTGAATATTTTAATAACAATGTATAATTGAGGAGAAAAAAATCAATTAAAATTACTAAGGATTAAGATTAAATTGTTCAGGATGGGAACTGAATACATGGCAATAAAATACAGGAATGAAATTCGTGATGAAATTAACACACATAAATAGTAAAAATTTATTTAAAAAAGGTTGTTTAAATTTCTGTCTGACAGTATTTTAGTGCCTTCTTGATTCGGTGGATCTCCAACAGGTAAAAAATTATTTTTACGGAAGACCTGTCAATTGTTTGCATGAGCATATTCAGTTATGTACTTGCAATTTATTTTTTATGTGACAGACAATGTTTTTTTTTTTAATTCACCACTAATGGCTATTTGTAACAATAACAAATAAGCAATATGATTGATGATTGATGACAAGTAATTTTAAAATAAATAAAACAAGACAAATTGTTTATTCAAAATGTAACAATAGAAAGATAAGACAAAAACGCCAAATTAACACTGTCGCCAAGACATCGTACTTAAAACCTTCTGAAATTCCATCGACAAGGATGCCGACCCCCGAACCACAATCTACAGTTAGTAAACAATAAGTATTCTCCTATTTTTCCTCTTTTGCTATTGCTAGTCGGATAAACTGAGGGCAGGTGAGCGCGCTAGTGTTGTATTGAACTGTATATTCGCTGTATGTATGCTATTACAGTGCTTAAAGCAATTACGTGGAAATCACCTTTCGAAATACCAAAAACATGCAGAAAAAAGCGTGTCATAATGCTGTTGGAAATGATTGTTACACTAAAGTTACTGGCTACTTATGCCAAGGAGAATTACAAAAATCAGAATATATTCTTTTGGAAAGAAGCAAAAACTGCCACTTTCAATATAAAAAAAGGTAAAAAGATCCATCTGTTTTTTGTTACCAAAAAAAAAGAGGAAACAACAAATATATTTCACTTCTCTGAATTTTGAAACATAAAGAGTAAGTAAAGAGTATAAAAGTTCAAAAGCTTTCAAATAAACGTAACAAGTAAAATTCGATAGAATTGAAGGACGCTTTTAGGATATTTTAAAAGCGTATTTTAATAGAAATGTACAAGTTTCCCGCTTATTGGCAAATTATGAAATTATGCTGGAACGAATTTAATTTTCTTAATATCTTTTATTACGTTCCACTAGTAGTAAATAATTATAATATAAAGGAAAATGTACATGAAACAGTATTTAATAAATAGCATAAAACAAAACATAAATAAGAAACTTTGCACGCTGTACCGCCGAATCTGCAAAAAAATATTTACTCAGGTTTTGTGCAAATTGATAAATATTAGTGTTAACAGAATAGAATAACTATCAATAGGCTTCAATTGCGCTAATACTGAATTGAATGTTATTTGGGTCAAAAATCGCACAATCTTAAAAATTAAAAGCACATTTATTACTTTAGCTTATTGCGGTAAAACTAATGAAATTTCCATTTGTGTTATATAGTAATAAAATTGCCATCTTGTACATATATATATATATATATACATATATATGGATTCCCACCAATTAGCTTATTACCTGCTGTTTATAAAATCTTCACAAAAGTATTAACATATCGCCTACAAAAAGATTAGACGCAGCTCAATCAAAGCTGGATTTCAAAG
>QLNU02014802.1:95817080-95836770 GCA_006491805.2 Dysdera silvatica
ATCTTTATTATGAGATCACTGAGGAAACGTTCTTAGCTTTATGGGAGTCAAACCCGGATTAACAGCGCACTAGGCGAACGTGTTACCACACTACGCCACCGCAGGGCTTTCCCTACCACGTCTATGAAGCTCTGTACTTCAGTTTTGAATAAAAAATAGGCTGACTGTTGTGTTTGTTTTAGTTTACTTATAAATGACCTTTTTCTATTATTTTTATACTACTTCAAATATAAGCTTCTTTTTAAGAAAAATTACTCATATTTATCTGAAGGTACAATGACGTTCACTTAATTCGGTAGAGTTTATTTTGTGTCAAAAAATAAGTAATTTCTCGACAAATATTAATACATTTGCCATAACATATCATTTTGTCAAGGCAATGCAATTGTGTTAGTCAATACAAATGTACCAAGCATAATACTTATTTGAAGATGGTATTTGTCCGGCAGCATCTCTAATTATTCATTGCTTCGAATAATCGCCATTACGAGGTGCTCTTCTTCTTCAAGTAAAGGACATTGACGTGAAAGAAGAAAAACGGATATTAAATCACGTAATTTTCCAATTGGTTGATAGTTCGCGCTACGTCTCACTATGCAGTAGTCGGACGTGACGTAACGCTTTTCCTTACGAGTAAAAGGGACAGACGTGTTGAGAACTTAACGGGAGGCCATTGGCTCCAATGGCCAATTTTTTTGTACTTAATATTCCTCTTACAGTTATTATTCATCTATTGTAACCAGGAATTATGTTACCACAGACTACGTCTATATTGAAGTTCGAATAGTTTAAATAAAAGTATTCGCGTTGGATAAATGGGCAAGAATAATGTCTATCAAGAAAAATCACCATATTACGAATTAACAATCCGCTAATTGAACCCTTCAGATAAGAAAAGGAGATTCACAAGCCCAAATATTCTAGCAGCCGTACATCATTGAAAAGGATATGATAGATTGTGATCATACATCAAGAGAAAGATAGTGGCGACATTGGCTTAATTAAGGACATACTTTCGATTATGCAGATATTGCACCAAAATTGAAAAGCATAAGAGGAAACCATATTTGCCAGACTTAAGTTAAAAATGACTTAAGTCTTTGCAAGACATTATATAATATGATTCATTGAGCTACACTGCATAATCATCCTTTTCTTCCTCTTCATTCTCCCATCTGCGCTCAGCGGCATGACATCAGCGTTTCCATTATTTATAGTTTAGGGCATCGCTGAGAATCAGACCAAGTCCAACTATATCCTTACTAGCCTTCTTTTCTATTACTATCCTTGATCTTCTTATTCTTCTCTTGCTAGTCGGCTTTATTTAATTTATTTTTTTTCTCATTCTTTATGATGGTCTTCTTCTCACAGCATATCCCCACTACTCAAGTCTTCTTCCTTCCTAATTCTGTTTATTATTATTATAGTCATTCGTTTTACTCCATAATGAAATAATAAAAGACAATGAAGACCATAGTCTATCTACTGAACATCCATCTTCGGCAAAAAATTTGCGCTCAGAAAACTGCAAGAATAGAAATAGACAACAAAAGTGAGTGGGGTTAAACAAGCTGCAAGTGTTACTTGAAGTTGACTTCCGTTCGTTGATGATGATGACATAATTCATCATTTTTTGACATAAATTTTTGATTATAAAAATTTACAGGGTTTGAAAACTATAAAAAATAAAATCATCTTCGAATAGTTCCACTTTAAAATCGATATTCTAAATTTTGCCGCTGGTAAAATATCACTCGATGAAATATTGGCGCGATATTTCCACCCAATGCAAAATTCGAATAGCAACTTGATGTTCAATCTTGTTGGTGTCTCGATATTGGGGCCTCATTTCATGAATGTCGAAAAAAGGGAAAAATGTCATAAAACGGTTCGCTATGGAAATATCCATTCCCCTTCATATCAAATATATTTTGAATAAGTGACCGAAATTTATTTTTATAAAACTAGCACCAACCACTATACGAATATATGAAGAAAAATATATTTATCAGAAAAAAACAACACAATAAACTTAGTAATTCAAAGTGTGATAAAAAATGTTAATAAGTAGGAATATAATTTTAATGGATTAATTTTTTAAAACTAAACATTATCTCGCTATCTAATGGTATAAAATTTATAGCTAAAATAGCCATTCCGCCCTACATTTTTTCGGAATTGCTCCTAAAAAGGAAAAAAAATTCCCATGCCCTCAGCAATTTTGAAAATTATGATAACTTATCCGATGTACGTATGTGGTTTTCCGCTCATAAAATATAGTTGCATATTTTACTTCAATTATAACCCCCATCAGGAAAGTCTGTGTGCGAGAAAATTACGCATACCTCAATTAAGATGATTTATTTCCCCTCAAAAGCGATATTTATCATTTCGCAGGGGGAAAAAGGCAACAAAATCGCGTGAAATTCTGCTAAAATATCCCTCAAATGTAAAGTAATGCAGATGATACATTTTCTTTTATTTTGTTACTTTCGGAATTTAATCCCTCTTTCCACGTTTGTTTTCCCCTCCGTTCATTAATCTTCTTTTATGTAGGAAGAAGGGGGAAACTAATTAGGGATAATTGCACAATTTATTTTATATCCATCGGCATTTGAATAAATGAACCTTTTGCTAGGCGAATCTACGTCGTGTAGAACCCCCTATCATTCGACTCTATTTCATCCAGAACCCACTATTAACCAACATTTGCTTTCGAAGAGATTATTGTTTTCGCCGTTACGCCACAGTCACGTGCTAATGAACTCAAACAAGAAGACAAACGTTGCGATAAAACTTCGCAAGTGGCCAATTATTATGCATTCGTATATTTTTCAGAGGTTTTAGTATTCCTGGAGCCGCAAAAACTGTGATTCAGCGAAACTAATAGTAAGGAAGCATCGTGATATGCTAGAAATGCGAAGCAAACGCAATCCAAATTTTCGTCAAAGAAATATTTTTTTTCTATTGGTAAGGAATTTGACATCGAAATTAAAAGAATACAAAAAATAATGTCACTATCTCATTCGGAATCTTGCTTCCAAGTATTGCTCCATCTGAGTGACCTTGCGAGGAACTTTGTATTACAAAATGATTGATTGATTGTTTGGCTTTTTTATGGCGCAAGAGCATCTGGGCAATGGGTAGTTTAGGGTGGATAAGACACCAATACCAAAAGGTATATCGCCAAGCAATCGTGTCCGGCAATCAAAAGGCATATTGCGGCTGCTTCATGGGGTGGCAAATTAGGTATATCTAATTTCACTAGGTGTTTCTAGTTATTTGCAGCGAAACTATTCAAAATAGTTTCATGGGTTTACAAATTGTCCTCTTGCTATTTAGCCTTGATAATTTTTCAATTAGTTAGATCCCTTGATGGTTAGATTTGCAGTATAAAAGGGTGTTACACTGTTCATTAGCTGTTGGGCTTTGTAACATTTTTCGGCCAGTATATCTGTCTGATTGGTCCCATAAATTATACAGTGTCCACTAACTCACTGGAGAATAATATATAATCCTCCAGTTTTCAATTTTTTTTACACTAGTTTCGACACTCATAAATGTCTTTGAAATAGAGGACTTGTGTGATTTAATGAAGACGACCACTAGTTTAAACACAAGTTGCATGGCTTTTAAAGCCACACGAATTGCAGAACCATGACATGCAATATATACATATTCAATATATATAGGTTGATCCACATTAGAGACCAGATGTTTAAATCCGTCTGTGGAAAAACTACTGGGACAATTAAAACTAAATTTCATAGACGCACTTTTTTAGGTATATGGTTTCTATTGCTAAAAAAATAGTTCACGTTTCGAGCGTTAGAGCAGAAAATGGCGCTAGGTCGCTGATAATTTGCGCATTTCCGAACGTATCTAATAACTATTATCAAGATAAGAGTTAATTTGCAATAAATATATTGAAGTAGCACAATTAAACTAATAACGCATACCGACAACAAACGAGAGTTAACTTGCAAAAGATTTATTGCAATAACATGAAATTAAATGAATAACAAATATCGTTACAAAACAGATAAATGGAATAATTTATTGCAGTCACATGTGCATAATCCATCCCCTGATCCATTTCCCACCATATAATAATTAATTTAACGAATCTAAGACATTATAAATAAAAAAATTAGATAAACATAATTAACTTGGAATTATAAAATTCTCTTTGATTTAAAGAGTTTGATAATTAAATTATTAATTCCATTGTGTTTAAATATATTCAACTGATATAACTTTTCACGACATTTTATTTTAAAATAACGTTTGAAATATATATATCAATATATTTTCAAACTGTTTGAACATCACGTTTTATATATATAATATATTATTTACATAGTAAATAAATATTTTGTTGTAAATAAACAATATTTAGGTATCCAAATAACTTACATTATCAAAAGCTATCGATCCCCTTTTCCCTCTGACAAAATGATTTTATTTTACATTTTAGTAATTAGTAAGACCATTACAATTTCAATTGCACAGCAAAAAGGCATTTAAAAATACATTCTATCAAATTTTGGTATGTTTCTACTAGAGTGTAATTCCATTCTTACTGCAAAGCAACTTCCAAAATTGTTTTTGAAGAAAATTATTATAGTTATAATACTTTAACCGCCCCTTCAGTTCGCTACAAATGTGTTCAAGTGGATTCTGTTATCCAGATTCTGAACGTACCGATATAACACTCTAATGTTATTTTCAAATAAATCACTCCTCTTCACATGCTATGATGTGTGGATTAATCTTGTTGAAAAAGACGACGACGCAGAGTGGGACCATTGCACTGAAACTCGGAAAGAATTAATATCCTTTAAACGTCTCAATATATTTGAACAAAACTAACTTTATTTGTTATCAAGTCAAGCGTACTGATTTTGCGATAAAAAAATTATGAGCGCCCTTAAAAACTGGGCGCTGGCGCCAGGGTGCTCGACAACTTTCAATTAGAATATACATCATGTTTGATATCATTTTAAAGAGTTTTTTTTTCTGAAAACAATGATGTATGTCACAATTTTGAAAATAATCCGATTCTAACGAAAGTTATGACCGATGAAATTATTGAACTTTGCACAGTGGGATCATTGCAGCGAAAATTTGGAAAAACTTAATAACATTTGAACGCCTCAATATATTTGAACCAAGGTAACTTTATTCGTTATCAAATCAAGCCTGCTTGATTCTGCGATTTAAAAATTATGAGCGCCCTTAAAAACTGGGCGCCTGACTATTTTCAATTAGAATGTATGTCATGTTTGATATTATTTTAAAGATATCATATAATCAATATTTTAAAGAGGCTTTTTTTCTGAAAACAATGATGTCGCAATTTTGAAAACAATCCGATTTTATCGAAAGTTACAAGCGATCAAATTATTGAACTTTTGGCTCTTAACGAAATTTTATCAAGACCGGATAACTTATTTTATAACACTCTGTATAATCTTTTCTTCACAAAATCGCTTGCATATGGTCTAGCTAAGCTACTTGCCAAATTTGGAGACATTTGCGTTCTTAGATCAAGCTACGGGTTGACCCTGAATACGAAGACTTAGATTATGGGCACCCTATATAAAATGGAATATTTCCAAATGAGGCAAATATGGGCAAGGTTTTTTTATGTTTCAGCCAGATCAACTTATAAGGAAATAAATATGTTACAATTACGGACATGATATGGTCTGATATAAACTAAATTTCCCCAAACACACCTTAAATAATCAAAAAAAAATTTTTTTAATACGTCAATATTAAATTGACTTTATAAAATACTATTAATCACAGAATAACAAAAAGAATTAAAAAAAATGATGTAATAACGTATGAGTAAGGACTCCATGTTAAAAGTAGTTGAATATCGATAAGTTCGAAAGAATACTTCGAAGGAACTATCTATTTCTATCATATCATTTCTATCATTTCTATCATATACATTATCAATTTCGCTTCTTTGCAGGCATAATGCGAAATCGCGCTAGAACAGACAAGTTTACACCACCTTCGTAGGGGTGTCGTTTGTTCCCCACTCCCTCCATATATCATACCTTACCATACACTGTTCGACTCTCAATTCCAAACGGTTTTTTCCGCATATTATTTTTGTTTCTGAGGTTTCTGCCAGCAATTATTGTATTTGGCCCCACTGTGTGACGACCAATTCCATAATAAAGTCATAATAATGTAAAATGGAAAAATCCGAATTTGTGTGACATCCAATTATGTATTCGGCTTCATGGTTTCTGCCATACTAATCATGGGAATGAGTCTGACCTTAGTAAAAAAATTCGCAGCATTATAGAACCACTACCATGCACGTATATTCCAAATGCTTTTTATAATATTGTATATATTACAGTACACTACTCATAAACGGCCTTTCTAATATTCCAACTATTTTTATCTTCTTATGAAGTAGAAATGACGGTCTACGATAGCGTACAAACAAGTATTATGTACAGTGTTTTGGTTTAGCTTTAATGCAATAAATTAATAGCTTTTCTCTCTTTCTCCCTCTCTCTTTTTTTCTCTCTCTCTCTCTCTCTCTCTTTCTCTTTCTCTCCTTCCATATCTGATATATATATGAATGTTGCTTGACAGCTTATTCTTGGTAATTCCAAGTAAGACAGCAACATTGATGTTTTATAAAAATATTATATTATCAATGGTATCCGTTGCAATTATGAATTAGAAGTGATATCTCAGATAGTTAGATATACTTATTCAAATTCAGAATAATAAAGTAGATAATCTTGTAGCTTCTAAGAAAACGCACTATATACGATAATTCTATTAGCATTATTTACAATTTTTAAGCTGTCACTCTTTTGTCAACATAATGATGTTATCGGAATACTATATCGTCCTGAGCCATAATACTTAGTTGCTCTCGACTGTTCATTAACTAGTCTGAACAGTACTGAACTACGAATTATTAACCCTTGATAAAGTATAGAACCATTATACCATTGCATCTATGACAAAGACAGTGGACCCTACACTTCGTGCCTCTATAATCATAATGCGATGAAACTTGATTACGTTCCAAGATTTGGACTTCGCTGAAGTATAATATATTTCACATATTCTGCATTCTGAACACAATATATAAGGAAGGTAAAGTTCATTAAATCAATTTTAGTGAGATATTCTACAGATATTATACATAATATATTCTATAGAAGAGAATAAAGCTTCACTTAACAATTGTCCAAGTAATATTGCAATTTAAAATACATGTCCACATAATGAGCAAGGTCTTACATCAAGTTGGCTTGGAGTTTATATTCCTTTGCAGCCAGTAAAAGATAAGCAAGGGTTGTGTGTGATATCTTCAAAAGAAATCATAGCTATTGTTCACCAAAAAAGGATACACCTTAGGCAGTGTGTGAACGTCTCTTGTTTGCTATGCAGATGACACCTTGGAGAGAAAAGTTTCCTGGATTCTTAGAAAGTGCAATGGCTATTAAAAATACATCACGCAGTGAGCTTTTTCCTAACATTCTTATTTGAAGCCATTTCCTTTATATCAATACTATCCATTTATTCTTTCCACCAAGCTTTTCTTAGAACACATCGCCTGTTTCTTAAAACTAGGTTTCCTTTCTTAAACACAATGAAAGTCATCTATTATGAAATTTAGTGATAAGTGCTATATCAATCCATAACAAACGCATTCAATTGCTGAATTAAATGCAAATTCCATTTTGTTGGCTCTACAATGAATGCACTTATTTTGTTTAGAAATACGTTTTATAAACGTTTCTTAGCATTCAACCGAAAATTCGAGGTTTGAGAATTCATATTCAGATTAAGGAATGATCTCTTGCTTTACAAATAATTTTTTTTTTGTAAAACAAATTTTGTTCACATAAGTTTCTACGAAGAAAACTCGCTCTAATGCAGTATTGTTTTTGTATTTTCATGCTATCAACAAGTAATTTTCATCCGAATATGTGAAATTACTAACGTGAAGCACCTTTATAATTTTATGACGAATTATATTCTCTGACGTATTTATTATCACATGGCTTTTGGATCTTTGTGCAAATTTAATTTGGTTTCGATAATTTTCTGTGTCCTTGTTCCACACCGAAAATTTATTTAACCCTTAAATTTTAATTACCTTCATTATTAAATTCAAGCGAAAATTCACTGAAGGTTTTTTTTGTATTGAAAATTTTTTACTGGGCTTAAACTCAGAAAATTCATCATGATTTTATGTACTTTTTTGCGCCAAATTTCTTACCAAACGTTTCTTGCCAAATTTTACTCG
The DNA here is from genome assembly GCA_006491805.2 of Dysdera silvatica. Classification (NCBI taxonomy): domain Eukaryota; kingdom Metazoa; phylum Arthropoda; class Arachnida; order Araneae; family Dysderidae; genus Dysdera; species Dysdera silvatica. The sequence continues at coordinate 95,825,383 of QLNU02014802.1, forward strand.
TTTTCTCGCCAAAATTAGCTAACTTGAAAAATAAATTAACCTTTCAATTTTAATTTATTTTCAGTTGCATTGAATATTTACACTCTTTTTTCGCGTCTAAATTATAACCCTGTTTTGAACTTTCTGCTTCTGCGAATATTCTCCCCTTTCTTGTGAAGTCAGTTTTAGATTAAAAGTAATATTAAAGTTTATTAGAAATTTTCATTTCCGTGAATGTTCTTCTCTTCCTTGTTTTGTTTGTGGTTTTACGGCTCAAAGACTACAGTGGTCATGCTGCGCCGGGACCTACTGTTTTCCGAGGAATCCGAACCTCTTAAGGCCTAGGGAACCAAACCCCGGACTACAGTGAGCAGTGCGATCTTTATGAGATCTCTGAGTAAGCGTTCTTTTTGCACTGCTGGGAGTCGAACCCGGATTAACGGCGCACTAGGCGAACGCGTTACCACACTGCGCCACCGCAGGGCTTTCCCTACCACGTCTATGAAGCTCTGTACTTCAGTTTTGAATAAAAAATAGGCTGACTGTTGTGTTTGTTTTAGTTTACTTATAAATGACCTTTTTCTATTATTTTTATACTACTTCAAATATAAGCTTCTTTTTAAGAAAAATTACTCATATTTATCTGAAGGTACAATGACGTTCACTTAATTCGGTAGAGTTTATTTTGTGTCAAAAAATAAGTAATTTCTCGACAAATATTAATACATTTGCCATAACATATCATTTTGTCAAGGCAATGCAATTGTGTTAGTCAATACAAATGTACCAAGCATAATACTTATTTGAAGATGGTATTTGTCCGGCAGCATCTCTAATTATTCATTGCTTCGAATAATCGCCATTACGAGGTGCTCTTCTTCTTCAAGTAAAGGACATTGACGTGAAAGAAGAAAAACGGATATTAAATCACGTAATTTTCCAATTGGTTGATAGTTCGCGCTACGTCTCACTATGCAGTAGTCGGACGTGACGTAACGCTTTTCCTTACGAGTAAAAGGGACAGACGTGTTGAGAACTTAACGGGAGGCCATTGGCTCCAATGGCCAATTTTTTTGTACTTAATATTCCTCTTACAGTTATTATTCATCTATTGTAACCAGGAATTATGTTACCACAGACTACGTCTATATTGAAGTTCGAATAGTTTAAATAAAAGTATTCGCGTTGGATAAATGGGCAAGAATAATGTCTATCAAGAAAAATCACCATATTACGAATTAACAATCCGCTAATTGAACCCTTCAGATAAGAAAAGGAGATTCACAAGCCCAAATATTCTAGCAGCCGTACATCATTGAAAAGGATATGATAGATTGTGATCATACATCAAGAGAAAGATAGTGGCGACATTGGCTTAATTAAGGACATACTTTCGATTATGCAGATATTGCACCAAAATTGAAAAGCATAAGAGGAAACCATATTTGCCAGACTTAAGTTAAAAATGACTTAAGTCTTTGCAAGACATTATATAATATGATTCATTGAGCTACACTGCATAATCATCCTTTTCTTCCTCTTCATTCTCCCATCTGCGCTCAGCGGCATGACATCAGCGTTTCCATTATTTATAGTTTAGGGCATCGCTGAGAATCAGACCAAGTCCAACTATATCCTTACTAGCCTTCTTTTCTATTACTATCCTTGATCTTCTTATTCTTCTCTTGCTAGTCGGCTTTATTTAATTTATTTTTTTTCTCATTCTTTATGATGGTCTTCTTCTCACAGCATATCCCCACTACTCAAGTCTTCTTCCTTCCTAATTCTGTTTATTATTATTATAGTCATTCGTTTTACTCCATAATGAAATAATAAAAGACAATGAAGACCATAGTCTATCTACTGAACATCCATCTTCGGCAAAAAATTTGCGCTCAGAAAACTGCAAGAATAGAAATAGACAACAAAAGTGAGTGGGGTTAAACAAGCTGCAAGTGTTACTTGAAGTTGACTTCCGTTCGTTGATGATGATGACATAATTCATCATTTTTTGACATAAATTTTTGATTATAAAAATTTACAGGGTTTGAAAACTATAAAAAATAAAATCATCTTCGAATAGTTCCACTTTAAAATCGATATTCTAAATTTTGCCGCTGGTAAAATATCACTCGATGAAATATTGGCGCGATATTTCCACCCAATGCAAAATTCGAATAGCAACTTGATGTTCAATCTTGTTGGTGTCTCGATATTGGGGCCTCATTTCATGAATGTCGAAAAAAGGGAAAAATGTCATAAAACGGTTCGCTATGGAAATATCCATTCCCCTTCATATCAAATATATTTTGAATAAGTGACCGAAATTTATTTTTATAAAACTAGCACCAACCACTATACGAATATATGAAGAAAAATATATTTATCAGAAAAAAACAACACAATAAACTTAGTAATTCAAAGTGTGATAAAAAATGTTAATAAGTAGGAATATAATTTTAATGGATTAATTTTTTAAAACTAAACATTATCTCGCTATCTAATGGTATAAAATTTATAGCTAAAATAGCCATTCCGCCCTACATTTTTTCGGAATTGCTCCTAAAAAGGAAAAAAAATTCCCATGCCCTCAGCAATTTTGAAAATTATGATAACTTATCCGATGTACGTATGTGGTTTTCCGCTCATAAAATATAGTTGCATATTTTACTTCAATTATAACCCCCATCAGGAAAGTCTGTGTGCGAGAAAATTACGCATACCTCAATTAAGATGATTTATTTCCCCTCAAAAGCGATATTTATCATTTCGCAGGGGGAAAAAGGCAACAAAATCGCGTGAAATTCTGCTAAAATATCCCTCAAATGTAAAGTAATGCAGATGATACATTTTCTTTTATTTTGTTACTTTCGGAATTTAATCCCTCTTTCCACGTTTGTTTTCCCCTCCGTTCATTAATCTTCTTTTATGTAGGAAGAAGGGGGAAACTAATTAGGGATAATTGCACAATTTATTTTATATCCATCGGCATTTGAATAAATGAACCTTTTGCTAGGCGAATCTACGTCGTGTAGAACCCCTATCATTCGACTCTATTTCATCCAGAACCCACTATTAACCAACATTTGCTTTCGAAGAGATTATTGTTTTCGCCGTTACGCCACAGTCACGTGCTAATGAACTCAAACAAGAAGACAAACGTTGCGATAAAACTTCGCAAGTGGCCAATTATTATGCATTCGTATATTTTTCAGAGGTTTTAGTATTCCTGGAGCCGCAAAAACTGTGATTCAGCGAAACTAATAGTAAGGAAGCATCGTGATATGCTAGAAATGCGAAGCAAACGCAATCCAAATTTTCGTCAAAGAAATATTTTTTTTCTATTGGTAAGGAATTTGACATCGAAATTAAAAGAATACAAAAAATAATGTCACTATCTCATTCGGAATCTTGCTTCCAAGTATTGCTCCATCTGAGTGACCTTGCGAGGAACTTTGTATTACAAAATGAGTACTCTGTTCATGATATCCCCTCCTCCACAAAGTGGGTAGTTTAGGGTGGATAAGACACCAATACCAAAAGGTATATCGCCAAGCAATCGTGTCCGGCAATCAAAAGGCATATTGCGGCTGCTTCATGGGGTGGCAAATTAGGTATATCTAATTTCACTAGGTGTTTCTAGTTATTTGCAGCGAAACTATTCAAAATAGTTTCATGGGTTTACAAATTGTCCTCTTGCTATTTAGCCTTGATAATTTTTCAATTAGTTAGATCCCTTGATGGTTAGATTTGCAGTATAAAAGGGTGTTACACTGTTCATTAGCTGTTGGGCTTTGTAACATTTTTCGGCCAGTATATCTGTCTGATTGGTCCCATAAATTATACAGTGTCCACTAACTCACTGGAGAATAATATATAATCCTCCAGTTTTCAATTTTTTTTACACTAGTTTCGACACTCATAAATGTCTTTGAAATAGAGGACTTGTGTGATTTAATGAAGACGACCACTAGTTTAAACACAAGTTGCATGGCTTTTAAAGCCACACGAATTGCAGTTACTTCGTCATCAAAGGTCGTTCTAAAGGTTCTAATTCGTATTTCTTTTCGAAGAAAACTTGAAAAATATTATCTATTTCAATTCTCCATGAAAATCTTGCAAGGCATATGCCCCGGTAGCTTCGTATCTTGACCATTCGGCAATTGTATAAGCCCTGAGAAGGATAATTATCCCTTTCAAAGAAAACTTTATTTCAAACCTTTGTGAGAAATTTCAAATAAATAATTTTAAAGTAAATAAATTCGAATATTTATTTTCTAAATAACGATCATTTTTCAGTTAAATCCATGCCCATTATGAACAGATACTCGCTTTTAATTAGCATTAAAACGGACCGGATTTGTAAACTGATTCATTTTCGATTATCTGGAAATTTCGATTTTCCAAATTAGGTTAAATCGATTCAGATAATACAGGTTTTATTGTACGTATGTAAGTACATGTTTTTCGTATAGCGATCAGTAAACACATCAGTGTTGTTATTTTTATATACTATAAAGGCATTCTAATTTCTCGACTCTCGATTACCGCATTAAGAAGAAAAACGATTGATGAAAATTCATGAGTAATTACGGTTGATGAAAGTTCGTTTGGCAGTTGATAAAAGTTTGTGAGTACAGCGTAGGTCATGCTACCCCAAATATGGAAGACATTGCTCACAAGCAGTGCCGTATTTCAACAAAAGGCTATACTAGGCTATAGACTAGGGCAGCAAAATTTTGTATTGAGTCTGATATAACAAAATCAATATCGCACGATGATATGCAGATGTTTTGCCGAGAAGAAAGCCAGACGTCATGCTTTCCATTTAAATACCAGTGTTCGATAGGCTTTTATTTTTTGCTAAAATTAAAATTTATTTCAATAAAATTGAATTTGATTTATTATATATCAAAAAGGAATAATACTTCAATATAAGTTAATATTTTTTAATATTTACGTTTCAATTTATGAGTTTGTTTTTCAACATATTTGCTATCAATAAAAAAATCTTTGGCGTATATTGACTAATAATTTTTATGTTCCTACCACTGATTGGAGGGAGGTGGACAGGTAGGAAGGGGTGGCAAAATGGTAAATCCGCCCATGTTCACAGGTTTTACTATATACATTCATTGTGCGTGCTGACAATTAGTCTGTATAAATGTACAGGCGTTTCTCAATTTGCGTTTGGGGGTTTGGATATGGTCAGTTTCTCCTTTTTTTTTGTTTTATTCGCCCTTACTAATGTCCAGCACTGCGGTCAATTAAACCGTAAACAAAACATAAATGATTGTGGATCATTAAGACTATATCATTTTATTCAAACTAGAATTTTAGATTGTGTAGACCTGAAACGGAATTGAAAATCAATTATTATTAAAAAAGATTGATACTAAATTAAAACATCGATCATTGAACATCGATGTCCATCCTTAATGTGTGCTGGCACACGCACACACATTTATATATATTATATATTAAAATGACCTATAGATAAGAAAAATCCCTTAAAAAAGTACTCTGCAACTACAACTCTTTCAGCAAGATAAATAATAAAGATGAAGAAAACTGCTTTTGCAGTGACTCACGGTTTAACGGATTCGTGGACAGTAATTATGGACATTTTGCTGTAGGTAACCTTGAGATATTTGAAAACGAAAACTAATGACGATGAAAAGTGTCAGTTACAGACCCCATAGAAGATACGAGCATAAACATCTACTCAAATGCTTCTTGGAAGACTTAAGAAAATTTATCCTGAAAATGGCTTTTAAATATACGTGCCCTATATAAAGCTTCTCTCAATGGCTAGCTGTTCTAAAATACTATTTTACTGAGAAAATAAATGCACTTAAGAACAATTACTATGAAGATAATGAAATGACACATCAAGTTAAAAGAGAAATTCTGTTTTTAAAAAAACACTTCATCATAACAATTGTAGACAAAACAAATATCAACTTCTATTTGGTCTGCAAAGAATTCTATAAACAAACCCTCTTGCATGAATATGAGACGAATGGGACTTCCTCCAAATTGAGTTATGACATTAACATCTTTAAGAAGAAGGTAAATGCAGTGCACAAAATGTTAAACACAAAAATTACTGCTTTAACTTCCCATATCTCTTCATCATCATGAAATTCCATAAACAACTTACAGGATTTAGATTTATTACATGCGTAACCAACGAGCTATACAATAAGTTAGCTACCATCTTGGAGAATATTCTTAAGAAAATGCTTTAAGATATCAGGGAAAATGATAGTAAATCATGTATTATAAACAATAACTCCAGGACTATTGAATACATTCTAGAAGAGAATAGTAACATACATACAATTCGGACGTATGACTTTGAAAATCTATTTACCAGTATTCTTTTGGAAGGTATGAAGGATTTCAAATCTTTTTTATATAGTGGCTTCTCTGATATCAGTCGGATAGACATTAACTATTGGAATACCATTTTTGATTTTTGTATATTCGATTATAACATCTTTAAGGGGATTTCTACAAGGGAATTTCTACAGGCAAATTAAAGGTATTCCTATGGGGCCAAATTCTGCAAGCTCCCTGATGGATTTGTTCCTGTACTTTCTTGAAAAGAAGAATGAACACTTGTGTATAAAATCTTTTAGATACATTGATGACATCATAGTTTTTAATTGTGCTGAATTTTGTGTCTTACATAAAAAATGTACCATACCAGCCTTAAGTTAAAAAAGACTGGATACGGGAACAATATTTCCTTTTTAGACTTGAAAATTAGACATGGTACTGATGGTGTTTATAATATTAGACTCTACGACAAAAGATCTGATTTCAATTTCAAAGTTGTGTTTCTGTCAAACTTTAAATCTTGTATAAGTATAAAAGTTCATAGAAACATTATTATTTCACAAATTCTCAGTATTAATAGTATATGTAAAAAGTATAATAATTTTATTGGTTAAATTAACGGGCTCAAAAATATTCTTCTTGGAAATAATATACCACTACCTTTGAATCTAAATACTTTTGGTAAGTTTGAATGCACAGCAAGGCTGGTTTTGTGATTTGTATAAGTGACAAATTCTGCTGTCGAAGACGTATCACTTTTGCACTAAATACTTACTCTTGGAAATGGCAGCTTTTGTGGATGTAGTTCTGGAAACACTTTGAATTTGTTTATATTCGGGCTTGTTTAGTTTTCGTTCGGATTTGCATAGTGTTCATTCTCATTTAAAACAATTTTTATGCTTACTTTTCTATGGTACTGCTCCGAATTTTTCTCTCATTGGATGTCGAGAGACTTGAGATCCTAAGTTTAGCATTGGCTAGGACTCAAACAGAAACATCCAATACTGAACTCATTGGGACAAGCGTCTCTCTTGAAAAAGTGCTGTCCTATGGGTTTCTCATATATCATTTATTATTACACTCCTACTTTAAATTCTTTATTACACTTTTGGTTCATTTCTTTACAATTTTACTATATTGCCATTTGTATCCTAGCAATATTTCATAGTTTTCGAAAAAGGTTTGTATGTAAAATATTGTAAATATATTTATTGTTTGTATATATTTTGTTTTGCATTGCACTTAGGTATTTTTCAATTTGTGTATAACTTGTGGATATAGTTCTCGCAATATTGGTTCTGATATCTTGCAGTAAAATTGTTTTATGTAATGGTGAAAATGGTCTTATACTACTTTAACCTTACTTATTATATATATATATATATAATATAATATAACACTGTAGTCAATGATGGACAAGATCGCTCAATGGAGCACTTAGTGTGAGATTTTGGGATATTTCTATAATAATTATGTATAAGATGATAATAGGTTAAAAAAAAGCTATCGTTATTATTAGAGCACGGAATAATGGACTTTTTTTATATTAAAAGGCTTTGGTGTAAAAGGATCTGGATTACGCTACAGCCAGAGGCAAGCAATCTGATTTTTTATTGAACGATATGACGTACCTCTAGTTTACCCATCCATATAACTCTACGGGCGCAATATTTAATACAGAGAATTAAACTATTTTTCTAAATAAAATCTCAGTAATTCAGCATTCTTCTATGCAAGGAATGGTTAGATTTAGAGGATCTACAGTATTTATTTATTAATTCTCCTTTCTATGATGGAAAAGAAAATAGAATTATCGCGAATTTCGCAGTTCCGCCAAGTTTCAGTTAGTGGGTCCATTGCGCTGATTTTCCCTAACCGAGTGGCTTGTCAGCAGCATTCCGCATGCCTGAGGTGGTACGAGTAACGCTAAAGTGTATCCACCGCTGTCCTGATCACGTATCTTTATTAACCTCTTCCTGAAATGAGGAAGACTTTGAACATGGACGCCAGAGTCCCACACGGTTTCCTCTTGTCTTATCATCAATTCCATGTGGTAGTTCATAACGTCTTGTCCTTGGAGCGGCAATCATTGTTACATCTAACGAATAGGGTATGCCCGGCGGTGCGCTCAGATTCAGACCAGTCGACTAAAGACACCGAAAACATTCGCTTTGGACGAGGTATCAGTGCTTCTAAATCGGGAGCCATTAAGTGTACGAGCAGGCCTCTCTTCTTTTAATTGCTGTTGTTGAAGTATAATACGAGAGACGCTTAGCCGTGTTATTGTATTGTAGACTTGAATGCGACAGGATGTCCTTTGACCGTCTTTCGACAGTGAATGATCGGGACTGATAGTGTCAACGAATGAAGCGTCTGCGACCCATGGTCTCGGTTACATCACCAAAGGCCTCGGTAACCCACTAATAAGCAGTTCATATGTAGGCCATTGAACAGCCGATGGACGCATAACTGCAGAAGAATTCGATTATCCGAACTTCGTTTAACCGAAATGTTTTATTGCACTATTTTTTTTTAAGACACTTGTTCAGTGCTTTTTGGCAAAAATCCCCATAGTTGTTTTGTAGTGTATGGGGGAGACTGGGGTTAGTTGTTACAATTTTAACACTTTTTTATGAGCTTCCTATTACCCATAAAGTGTTAAAATTTAGAGGAGCGAAGCAACGTATATTTAGCTTCCATATAGATTTATTTCATTTATAGGAGGGTTTTTTTTATATTATAGATTTTAGAATATCACATGTTTGGCGGGTGGGTAAATGTCAAACTTGCCCCACAGTGGGGTAAGTTGTTACGGTGTTGGGGCACTTCGTTACAGTAAATATTATTATACAAAATCACGCATAAAATTACAGTCAATGAGAAAAACTATGTAGCGGCTGAGAAAATTTTATTGATGTCGTGAAGAATCCTTCTATAAAATTTTAGTATTTAGCGGTAGAAATGAAGGAACAAAAATAAATGGAAGGAATGGAATTTGCATTTCAAAAATATAAAAATTACGATTCAATTTAAGGATACATATTCTTCAGAAGTACACAGTGCAAATATAAAAAAAAATAGCGTACAAACTTCAGTGCACTGGACATATCGCAAGGAGGATTGACTAACGATGGAAAACCAAAATTCTCCAATGAATTCCAGACGACCATCAAAGACCTAGGAAAGGATTTCGGAGTAGATGGACGGATGAAATAAGAAAACAGGCTGGGGGTAATAAGTGAATTGCTCAAAACAGACAGGTGTGGAGCGACCTTCGTCCAGAATCGAATAGAAAATTATCGAATGTAATGATGACATAACTAAAATTTTGAGTCGTAATTTTAAAAGATTTTATTATTCGAACCCTCTTGGATATATCTTCGGATAGAAACCTGTATTAGGAACGATAAAACAAAGGCAATGCAGCTATCTAATACATACATCAAGAAGGGGACCGAGCTGTGTTTGTAGTTGAACCTCAGACTGTAATCGCAGAGGAGAGAGCAAGAGAGAGATAAACCAAGAAATACATGGAGAACTGAAAAAAATTTAAAGAAGAGGGCAAAACATGGGGCAGTGCAGAGTTTAAGCTGGCTCAAAACATGCTGTCGCAAAAATGCTAAAATGGGAAAAAAGTTGTAGCAAAATGCTAAAAAATATTAGTTGCTTTCGTTGCTCGAAAAATCGTATCAATGAAATTATTTATATCAACGATGCTTAACAGGTGCTGTTAAGAATTTTGAAGAGGAAACAAAAAGGAACAAGAAAAGATCGCTGAAGTGCAAAACGGATATTCTGGAATCGAGGAATCCTGTTTTCAGAGAATAAACTGTGGTTAAAAATGCCTGTCGCATTTTCGCGATGGGCAATAATTTTTTCTTCGCATTTTCGAGCAACTCGTCGCATTTTGCGAAAAATGCGACTGCAGCTTAAACCTTGGGAAAGTGAACCATGAGACTGAGTCAGATGGAGACCTTTTGTTGAGGCTCTTTGTCTGCCAGACACTAAAGGATTTGAAGGTATTTAACAAATCTCTTCTTTAGTTGCTTCAAGTCATCAAATGGCAGTATAGGTAAAATTTCAAGTACTTACCTTTTAACAAAACTAAAGTAAGTGCCCCACAGGCACGTCGTTTCTTGGTCCCGTACGTCCATACTTGGTGCTACACAATGCGGATATATTTCGGACGTCCATAGGGCATTCATATTCGGACGACCATAGGATGCTCATTTTTGATGTCCGTAAGATGTTTTCTTCGGACGTCTATGGGACTATATATATATATATATATATAGTCCAGTGGATCACCGTAACACGTCTTGAAAATATCCAAATAATGTCCCTAAAACGTCCTAAAAGGAGATTGAAGTTTTGTCCTGAAAATCTCCGAATAATTTCCCTAAAACATCCCAAAATGAAATCCTACTTTTGTCCGAAGGACCGCCCTAACACGTCCTGAAAATATCCGAATAATATTCCTAATACGTCCTAAAAGAAGATTCTATTTTTTGTCCTATGAGCCGCCCTAACACATCCGAAATATATTCAAGCGGACATCCCCAGGACCTTCAAAAGACGTACTTCGAACATCACGAACTTACATAACGAACTTACTTGGGGACGTTGGGATGTCCACGCCGGACGTCCTGGGGACGTTGGGATGTCCGCGCCGGACGTCCTCGGGACGTTTTTGTGCTATCTGTGTGTGCGTGTGGAAGTAAAAGATATGCATTGTTCTACTCCCTTCTCTTCTTCGGTGCTATAGCCCCTGAAGAACCTGGGATTCCCTAACGATTGTTGCTTATTCTCCTCTATCCAAAGCCTTTCTTTGCCGTTTTCTTACTCCATTTTTCTCAGATCTTGTTCTACAGACTGGGGAAAGGGAATCACGTTAAGCGTAATTTTGTAAGCTTAACGTGACTTTTTGGCTTAACGTCAGCATATGAAACACTGAAAGTTAATTGTTTCTTTAATTGTTCTTTCAAATTTAGAAAATTCAGGAGTTCGTGGAACATTCCCAGCAATGTCCTCACGCCCACCAGAACCATAAATTAAACGCGCTAA
>QLNU02014802.1:95842928-95892881 GCA_006491805.2 Dysdera silvatica
TTTCGTGCAAAATTGTTTTAGTAATAAATTATACATCATGGAATTACAAGTTATGAAGTAAAACATCGTGATTTGACAAATATTAATGATTTATTTTTATATTAAATTGGATATATCTGTGGTCACACTGAATAAATAATTAAGTATAAAATTGCAATTCTTCAGGCAACAATTTTTTACCTTAGAATTTTTTCTGTATATAGAGGTTTCGAAAAAAATAAATTTGGTTGACATTATTGTAACTCAAATGATGTTTTAAATTTAATGGTTTGAAAAATGATTAATTTTCTGAAACTCTTGCACTAAAATTACAGTGCACTTATTTTTAACATATTTTGACAACCACTTATTCCTTGTGTCCACAGATATAATATTCGAGTAAGATAAATTGATTTTGGATAATATATTTTTATATTCATGGAGTTTAGAAGATAGATTAATACCAAGTATGTATATAATACGTGTTAAACTAAGAACATGACGGCTTTATTGTGACGCGAAGATTCTCTTGTAAATATCAATTCATTGACATTTCGCCTTCACCTTTGCTCTCATTCTTTTCCGTCACTTCCGTCACTAGAATGAACTCATTTCCTAACACAAATAGGATTTTAAAATTTTGAAAGTTCAAATTTTCCCAATTTTCTGGTCATATTTTATGAAACAAATAATAAAATAAGTCCCAAAAATTGAGAAGGACCACCTTAGCAAAAAATATAGTTTCTTGCGTTAGCAAGAAAATATTGCCTGAAAACTTTGGAGAAAGAAAAAGAGCTTCCATAAAAAGTAGATAAACGCACAACTTTATTAAACTTTTTTTCCTATCCAGGTACTTTTGTTGTACAAAAAAGACGAATAATTTTTGAAGCATATTTCGAGATGGACTACTTCGTATTTTACACAAAGCAAAAATAAGCTTAGTGCTTGAGAGATTTCTTTCGAGAAAAGTTTGGGAGGTTTTCGTAAAGGAAAACAGAGAGATAAAAATACAGTCTACTAAGTCTCTGCACATAACAACGAATCCTTTACTTAAAATAGTTGCAAAAAAAACTTTCAAATCATCTCACAACATAAAAGAAATTCACAAAAACGTGTTTTCTTCAAATTAAAAATTTTTCCACTATGTCAAGAAAGCATCGATGTCTTAGAAACAAGTAGTTTGTTAGGAAGACTATATTAACGATGTTTTTAGCTTGATTAGGATATAACAGTTTTATTGAAAACACTAATTGATTAATGAGAATTTCTCTCAATGATATTTTTTAATTAAGCGTCATTCACAAGAGGACTCCTTTTTATGAAATACTAGTCCTTTATGTTTAATTATCCTTTGATAAAAAAATCAATTTTAATCCTTATCAATTATTGCACACAGTTTTTCGTGTTTACATAAAAATTCTTATTTATTACTATGGACATTGGACTGCATTCTTAAGTTTAATATTTTACTTTTTATATTTGATATTTTATTTTGATGATTTATTTTAAATTAACAATGATTACTTTTCAACATTTATAATTAATATTTTATTTTGATAAATGTCTTTATTGATAATAATTTGATAAATATCTTTGTGATATAATTTGATAAATATCTTTATTTGATATAATTTGATATATCGATAATAATTTGATAAATATATTAATAATTTGATAAATATATTGATAATAATTTGATAAGTATATTGATAATAATTTGATAACTATATATTGATAATGAATTTGATAAATATATTGATAATAATTTGATAAGTATATTGATAATAATTTGATAAATATCTTTATTGATAATAACTTGATAAATATCTTTATTGATAATGATTTGGTAAATATATTTGTGATATTTTGTACATGTCTTTATTGATATATGCATGTCTTTGTTGATATTTTATACATGTCTTTATTGATATTTTATACATGTCTTTATTGATATTTTATACATGTCTTTATTGATATCTTATACATGTCTTTGTGATGTTTTGCCATGTCTTTATTGATATTTTATATGTTGTGTGTTTGCCATTGATATTTTATACATGTCTTTATTGATAGTTTAAGATATCCTTTATCCTGTGTATCTTCATAGATCTCTTTATTGATATATTTGAGATATCTTTATCTGTATCTTCATAGATCTCTTTATTGATATATTTGAGATATCTTTGCTAATATTTTTATAGATCTCTTTATTGATATTTTATACATGTCTTTATTGATATTTTATACATGTCTTTATTGATATTTTAAAGATATCTTTATCTGTATCTTCATAGATCTCTTTATTAATATATTTGAGATATCTTTGCTAATATTTTTATAGATGTCTTTGTTCATAGTATTTTGACAGGTATATTTACTTACAATATTTTCAATAATTAATCAATTTTACAATATATTTCTATTGATAATATTTTGATAGGTATTATTATTTGATAATATTTTTGTTGATACTATTTTGATATTTACTCATAATAAATCGATAATTTCTGATTAAATCCCGCTATATTTTTATTTAGTGGATTTCAGAGTACAATTTTTGAATACTTTTATCATAGTTTACACAAAAATTGATTTTTTAAAATGATTAGGTAATTTTTGATAATTTTACTGTTGGTAATTTTTAATACATTTAATTTCATCATTTTTATTCATTTTGATCTTGATCATTTTTTTTTATTGTAGTTTTTATCACTTACATTCATTTAAGTTTCGATCATTTTTAATATTTCTTTCGATAAATTTGGTAATTGAAGGCTGTACTAGGAAAACAAGCCAGTTCTGTTGTTCTTGAAAATAAATTATAGGAAATGTCTTCTTAAAAAATATTCAATATTTTCTGAGAAAAATTATATTTATTTTTCGACGCCCAAAAGGCGGGAACATTTGATTTATTTGTCAAATAATCCACACAGTGCCAACTCTTTCAGTGAAGGAAAAAAATATTCAGCTGGCTGATAGATCATTTTTGGCCGTTGATCTTAAACAGCATAACCCTCATAAGTGGTAACTTTGTTGATACAACCGACAGGATATTTATATATCCCCATGGCAATATTGATACAACCTACAAGAGTGCTAAAATTATAGATAAAATTTTGTGCAATGTTAGATTATTCGCTATTGGATAAAATTATATTGGTAGGTGTTTATTCAATGTTAGACTATTTTTTATAAGATAAACATATAGGTACGTACTTTTTCAATTGAATAATAGCCACACTATTTGCTTACAACAGGGTTAAGATTATAACACTTATATTTTAAAAAACATTGACTCGTTGGATGAATACTCCCTCTAATTCAATCAATCAATTGGATGATACTCCCTCTAATTATTGCAGTATATTCCGACGAAATCAAGGATGGCATAAAAAATTACTCTTAAAACAATTATAGTTATATTTGATAAAAAATTAAAATGAACGTTTGTTAGGAGACTTAGAAAAATATAAACGAATTAAATCTTAGTGGAAAAACTAGCAAAGTCCAAATAAATTTTCAAAATTTGTCTCTCAATAAAAAAAATTGAAAAAGATTCAAAATTAGCTTTGGGAAATATCTAATCAATTGCTATGTGGTCTTAGTAAAAAGAAAAAGTTTTAATCTTGGAAGTGTTTTTGTTTATATTCAGTTGTTTAGAAAAATTCAAGCACTTCTTTTTTTTTTATCAAAACCTATATTTTTCTTTTTCACTGCGTTTTACTTTTGTTAATTTATTTTTTTTTATATTATTTGATAACTGCGCAAAAACTTTCGCTAATTAACCATCTTTATTAAATTTTCGTTTGGCTATTTTAATAATACTCTCCTTTTTTGTTCGTTTTTTATCTATTCACCTTGTATTCTCTTAGGATTTTTTATAATACTTGCAGATTTTTCTCCTCAATATCCTTTGCAACAGAATAGATGACTTCTTTCGGTTTTTTTTTCTTTGCGAAATTAATAAGTTTATGTGCTGTACATACGAATGCGGGAACATGTTTTCTTTTTCCTGGAGCTGCATATCGACGGGGTGAAACTTTTGAGAGTATAATTATGATATGATACATATACTTTTACCAGCTGCAATTTTTTTAATTATTTCTATGTTTTTTCAGTACGAATGTAAAAAAATGAATTTTGAAATGTCCTTCAGGGTTGAAATTCAGAATCAGAGCTTCAAATCTTAGCAAGTCGCCAATCATTGTTTCCCTATGCCACACACTGACGTATTTCATTTTGTATATTTCAATGTGAGATCATTTTATACGTACAACTCTATTTTTAATTGCTTCTAATTTTACAGTACAAATTTAACTATTTTAATCGCTTACTAAATGAATAGAACAAAAGCAACTCCTTATATAATTTGTATGGAAAATTTTGATTACGATAATAAAAAATTGCTCTTATTTTTAAAATATTAAAAACTTCACAAGATTTATTCTGTGTCGCAAACTTTTTTTTTTGTTATTCGAGTATGAAGTCCTAAATATATAAATCAGTTGTGTAGACTGACTTCAAAAGTGAGACATCATCAGTTGTTCATTACAATCCTCCTCAAATAAAAAAGTCATATTTCATATGTATATCATCTTGTTTATGATAATGATATACGCATGAATTGTAACATTTTTTATTCCATTGAAGGCATGTTGAGCGATTTAAGATGGCCCGTTCTGACGTCACGCAATGCCACTGATATATAGAGCCCCACTTCTTTCTTTATATATCTTAAAATGTATAGGAAATATGTTTATGATTTCCATGTCAAATATTCAAAGAGTATAAGGTTATATCGTTTGATAAATATAGTATATAGAATGCAGGATGTACCCCCAATACTTGCATAATGTAAAATATATAACGAGAGGGGTAATTTAGACACAAACCTCGAAATGTAAGTTTGGAGGTTAGATAAATTTTAGAAACTTTAAAATATAGGTAGTCATACAAAGTATCAAGCACCTTCCTTTGGCTATAAATTGCATGACAGTCGTTCAATATTCAAATAAAGTAGGAAATATTCAATAATGTGAGCGCTGAACGCGAACGTGATATTTAGATAAATAAACTTCGTAAGGACGTTTAAAAATATATGATCAAACTTTTGGATACGGGAAGCAAGACGTTTGTTCAACATTTCCATTGCTATCAGAACCTTGTAGCAAATTGCATGTATAAACTCTGGGGTAAAATCGTTAGAACCAGTAACGATTGTAAAATTGCAGATGCAGTCGATTTTACAGTTAAGCGATGTATCAAATATTTATTAATATACAGTCGAACATCCATAAGTCGGACTTCGACGCGGGAAGGACAAAATTCGAGTTATAGAATAATTAATTTATTACTACACATGAATTCAGTAATGAGTTTTAAAAATCATACAAAATACTGTAATTTCTATAAATTGTGATTAAGAGGAAGTGTAACACACACATATATATATATATATACCTTTCAAAATTATATTTTAAAAAATTTGTGATTTTTCCTTGTCGTTTCGATGCAAAATTTCCAATTAAAAGGTGAGCCTCTAAGTCAGCAATAGTTTTAAAATATTTTCAAGCATTCATTCGCGGGATTCAGCAAAGGATCTTAATGTTATGATTGCAGAAAATGTGTCTTTAAATGTAGGAATAGACGTGAATTCTGCACCACGTCATCCTCATAGTAGGTACCTCCTGAACTGAATAATATATTCATAAGTAGGATGCGCTGAAATTGGCATCAATATCAACGTTGCTTTCTAAGTTATTTCATCTGGCATTTTCAATTCGGGCGCCAAAAAATTCTACTCGTATGAACTTGAAACAGTCGTTGATGAAATTTTGCGCTTTTCTGAAATTTTTCCGCGTTTTGAAACCAGCTTTTCTAACAACAGATTATGGTTTTGCACTTTCCTATATATAATGAATATTTCGCACACAATTCAAAAGTATTACCTTGGGTTATCCATCTGTATATCATCTAGCGAAGTGATGTTTGAAAATAATACGTTTCCTGTAGGACAGTTTCAAGTTTGTTTATTTGGTTTTTTTTAGGTAGCTTAATCTATGGGGTGAAAATTATGCCTATCATTTTCAGGGGCGACTTTTCAGCTTCTGACATGTTGGCTCATACCATGATAGTAACTCGCCTGAACAGAACTCCTGTAAAGTGACGAATTTCACAGTATTAAATCTATTCAACCAATCGGATTACTATAGGCGCTATCCTTGACCAATCATATGATTTGATCGACGAAAATAACTAATATTGAGAGATTTTTATTAGAGACATATAAGGAATTTTTCCAATGTCAATCAACTTTTATATTTTGCACGATATTCCGCAGTGACTGAAAGTGCGTGTTTTGAAAGAAACAGCTCTCCCCATAAGGCTTGGAACGTAAATCTGCACTTCAATAACACAAAAAACTCGAGATAGGGAAACCAGAGTTACAGAAATTTTACTTATAGTATAAAAACCCCTTGAAATTTTTACATTCTTACAGAAATCGTAACATTCATTCGGGTTAAGGAAAACTCGAGTTATAGAAGTTCGACTGCACCAACCCCAATTCTCTATGTGGGCAATGTGGTGGCGCAGTTGGCATCGCGTTTTCCTAACTTTCCTTTAACCCAGTTTCATGTTCCAGTAGTAAAAAAAAATGACACGTATCGCTCATCTGCACACTGTATTCCGGGAATTGGTTCTCTAAGACATGTGTTTCGGATCCATCGGAAACCTTTCTTTTTCTCATTGCTTTACGGTAATTTAGTGGTCACACGCTCTTCAATCACGCCATTAATCCGAGTTCGACTGCCATTGGCATCTTAGAACACTTGGCCATTTTCTGCCGCCAAGTCGTAAACGAAGTTTTTAGGTACTTTATTTCTCACAAGGCATGGCGTAATTGGAAGTCATACAAGTATTCTTTACTGAATGAACGCGTGCAATTTGACTGTAGTGGGATCCACAGCTTTGATGAATATGTGTGATGAAACAAATATTCTGGATAGTATGGTATGCCTAGGAGTTTTTTCTATGAGAGGATGTTGCTTTTGATACTTTGTATTTTTTTTCCACTTGATATGTTCTGTGCATGCGCATAATCATTCTTTTCTCTACAAATTATTTTCTTCCCACCAATTTTTTAAAAAGATTGCGCACTTTGGACTACTTTCACTCAAAGATTAGGGCCTTCGAATGCATTTGCATTCTTCTAGCGTAGTTCAATCTTTATGTATTTCAGTTAGTTTTTGGGATTCTCGTTCTTGAATGTGCAAAGATGGTAATGTCCCGATTGATCATCTGTATTTTTACCTTACATGCACTTTAATATTTAGGAGAATAAGAATGGTTATTTATATGAGTTTATTGATTTGATTCCTTGTGATATCGGGTATCCACATAGAATATTTGGGATACATAAATTTTCTCGAGTTCATATTAATTTAGACATGTCCATCTTTAAATATACTGGACCAAAAAGCTTAGCATTCATTCCCCATTTTTTAACTTCAATACCTTCATTATTATGTTCAGGCACTAACTATTAGATCTGTTGCTCTTTGACTTACTTATTTTTATTTGAACTTCAGACTGCCTTCGTTGACATAAATTTGTTACTATTTGTGTAATTGGTTTAAATGTATATAATTATATTTCAGTAAGTGTGTGCGTCCGACCTGTAAGACCATTATTTGTTTATTTTTGGCTGTTTCGTCATCGGCAAATTTTATTTTTCATAATTATCTGCTATTATAGTTTACTTAATAGATTAATTTTGATTTCTTAAATAATTCTTTGTAATGCTTACTTTATTGTTCAAATTTGCTTATTCTATATGTGTTGATGTAAAATAAAGTTATTGAGTCACTTCAAGTGAGTCGGTCACTTCAAGTCATTTGTTTTATGTAAATCTAAATATGAGTGCCAATAATCATGCCTCTGAGGGAAAGAGAATTGCTTTAGTTATTCTTATGAGGGCATAGGAATTGAGAATTTAATTAATCTCTTTATTTCAGTAAATGACTTGTCATATCCATTCTCCTTAGGGAATGTATTCTTTTGAGCCTTTCCCATTCCTGATATTCATCTATGCTCTACTAACAAAATTGCTGTAGTTATTTCGCTTGAAATTTATCTGGTCGTTTTCGTCTCTCTAGGTTATTAGTTTGTTTAAACCAGTCATTCTCAAGCTGTTTATCCTAAGGAGCTCTTTTCTTATAACCCTCATTCATGCAAATCTCCCATAAATGATGCTTAAGGAAAACTCAAAGAGCAGTTATTTTTTACTGCTTGGATATAAGTATAAAATTAAGCAATAAATAAGTCTAAATAAGCAGGTAGTACTTTTCAATTGGCGAGGGCTTTTTTACTATATTTAAAGCGTTTCCGTGAGGGAAAATCACAGAATTTTCGGATTTTCTTGAAACTTTCGGATGACGTTTTACAAATTTCTTCAATACACCCTTAGAGGTTCGTTGTAGAACCTCGGGGCTCCACGCAAAATAATTTGAGGAACACTGACTTAAATAACGTGAATTTTGTTAGTTTTTTTAAAGAACTTGAATCCGGTCACCATTTAAATATTGCGAATCTTTTTAGTCTCTTTAAATAATGCAACCTTCCACTTGCCGGGCGGAGGCTCTACCCACTGAGCTACGAAGGACAATATATAATCTCTTTACGAACGTATATATATTGTTGCCAGTTATTTCGCAGAATGGTGTAGTACATAGACTACTATTTAAACCAAATTGCAAAGAGACTGGTATTAAATTGATCGAAATGCCCGTTGCAGCATATGTATTTATTTTATATAAATCGAACACTACGCAGATTAAATCAAACAACAATGTCAATCAATCAACGTTTATTGGCGTAGTGATACCAACGCCGATGGTATGGCGTGATTAGATGGTGAAACGTTCGAAAGAAAATAAATATTTCTGCCTTCGGTGGGACCTGAACCCACGACCTTCCACTTGCCGGGCGGAGGCTCTACCCACTGAGCTACGAAGGACAATATATAATCTCTTTACGAACGTATATATATTGTTGCCAGTTATATATTGTCCTTCGTAGCTCAGTAGGGAGAGCCTCCGCCCGGATAGTGGAAGGTCGTGGGTTCAGGCCCCACCGAAGGCAGAAATATTTATTTTCTTTCGAACGTTTCACCATCTAATCACGCCATAACATCGGCGTTGGTATCACTACGCCAATAAACGTTGATTGATATTGTTGTTTGATTTAATATGCGTGGTGTTTGATTTATATAAAATAAATGAAAATATTGCTAGTTAAATTAAATAAGACGAATATTGTTTGTCGCCTTAAATAATAGATATTTTGCTAGTTCCTTAAATAATGCGAATCTTGTTAGTTTTTTTTAAATAATTTGAATCTTGTTAGTTTCTTTAAAAATATAAGAATGAATTCTGAAACAAACTATTAACTAAGGCTTATTTAATGGCATTCCTTTGGCCTACGAACACGGTTAGGGACTGGGTTCTGCTTGTTAAAACTATTAAATGTCCACAAAAATAAATTCCCATCACTTAGAATGTTTCTTTTTGCTTCATGTCTGGTTTGCAGCTAAAATATTTATTAACAACTGCGACTTTCTTTTTAAAGATTTCTTAAATTTTTTGAAGGGCCCCCATATTCTTTCAAAGTTCTTTCATGTTATATTCCACTTTTTGGGAAGTTGTTTCATCTCTCCCTCTCGTTCTGAGAGTTCTAGATTTGGTGAATTACCGTTTTGTTTTGAACATATATTTCGCTTACATACCCAAAAAATCCACTTACTTGCGGATTTTCTTATTCAGTTTTGAATTCCTTGTTATATGAAAATATAAGCCACTAGGATAAGATAGATATAGCAAGATAAATATGTAAAAAAAGCTTTATGTTCTACCAATAAATAGCAGAAAGCTTGCTGAAGATTTCTATCATTCTACTTATTAATATAACATTGTAATATAATTCATATATTTATGTTAAGACATAACTTGATCTACAAATATACTCGTAGAATATCAAAATATGGCCTTCAAATAACTACATATTGTTTCCTGGGTATATTCCCCTAATAAGTTTTTAGAAAGCAAAAGGAAATTTTCGTTTTACAATTTCAAAAACGTAACAAATATGCAAAGAAATGTCCATATAAAATGCAAAAATGCTATCTATAATAAAACGCATTTACACAGGGAGCGTTCCCAGTGAGCAGATGCATACATTTTATTTGTAATAAAAAGATATACGGGCTTAGAATATGATCCAAATGTAAAAAGCAACGATGCTGTAAGTCTTGCGCTGAAACCTAAAATATCTAAAAGAAATTCTTATAACTTAGAAAGGTAGTTTTCGATTAATAGGCAGTAATGCTAAATAGGGTATTTTAAGGCGTACTTAGCTTGGAACGATTTATGAAATAATTGAACAGTTTTAAATGAATTTATTTAATTGCAACACATTAAATTTGCAACACATTTTTCTAATTGGGCATAAGCATGTTTGTTTCCAGGTTTTCTGCTTCCTTTTCATTGAAACTAGTCAAATTAATTAAAATGGACATGTTTTACAAAGACACTATATCCCCTGAGGACACATTACAGAACAAACTTATATAAATTTGCTTTGCCAAAACAAACACAATGCACAAAAAACTGTTGGATAAGCATGAGAAAACACTAATATAAAAACATAACCTAGTACAGATTATATGTAGGTAGACAATTAAAATTAGCGCAATTTAATGCAAATTAATGTAGATAAGTGTTCAACATCCACAGCCGGTTCTATGTCTCAATGAATTCATGTCTTACAACGGAGGACAGATATATCAATATCAGATTCGGTACTTTTTCTTCCTACGAAGATTTATCAAAATCGACAATATATCCACCATTATCAGATTTTTGAACAATAGTTTTACTATTTCTCAGGGTTTTAATCAATCTCTTTGGTCCACAAAGAGAGGAATTATTAAACCTCAGCACGTACGTACGCAGCTGCATCATCCTAGCCAGAAGAATCTCGATAGCTGCAAGAAGTTTAGGAAGCTGGATGATAAAACCAGGAATACAAGCTTTAAACCCCATGATGTATCAATAAGAAGAACTCAAAACGAAAAAGAAAACGTGAGGTGAAATGAAAGGATTTGAAAACACAAAAAATTGGAAGTTTTTTGAAAAACCAATACGTCCCTTTAAAGCAGTTAAGCTTACTAGTTTTGGGTCCGCACATGGCTCCCTTCATTTCTAAATAAATTTTCGCAACTTTTCTATTTAAAAGTTTTAAAAAGAAACTTATTTTTCTCTAAAATAAAGTATGAAATGGACGTTTTATACGTAACTGAGAACATAATGGGGAAAATTGGGCGAACAAAAGAGAGGAATAGGAATTCGCACATGGTATTAATTTTATTTCTGCCTTTTTAGTATGAATCCTATAGAAATGGAGTATCAGAAATTTAATCTTATTAAAAAGTAGGTTGACATGTGAAGAAATATGAATTCAAACTAAATATGGTGAAGATATATAAGGTGGAATGGAATAGATTAGACTAAGGAAAAAATAGACTGAATTTGTAAAGACATGATATTTAAGATTATATTCGTTTTAATGTAAAATGAAATATCAGCAACCCTACAACGCTGGTGATAGAAAACTAGGTTGCCGAGCTCGGCATATATATTGACGTCTTCTGTTCTTGTTTCATTTTCATCCATTCCGTATCCCTTGTGATACAAGCTCTTTATAGAGATCCTAACGTTTACACACAATGTCAACGAAACGCCATAGCTGAAAGCAACAAATTCCGAGCGCTATCTAAAAACCTGGTATATAAGAGTTTGAGCTGTTTTGAAATAGCGCAATTACCAAAGAAATGATTAACACTGAAAATCCCCTGGGGGTATTTTTTTAATTCGTAGACAGTATTTATTTTAGTGGAGTGTTCAGACACACGCATATGTGTAATAGCTTAAGCTAGAGCTTCCTTGTGCTTACGAAAAAGAGCGATAAACTTTTTTATCTTTAAAAAATCATTGCTTGATGATTGGAGCTCGGAAAACGTACAGCGATTTCCTATTTACTATTTGATAATTGAGTGGGTGATTGGAAAAAGGATAACATTCCAATCAAGCTTGTTTCTGGAAAATAAAAAAACTGTAATATTGCGAAATCGTTAAATTTAGAAAAACATTTTAATTAGTAAATTATAACATTTTGAGAAAGATTATTTAGTAGCAACGAACAAAAATCTTCTCTGTTTTAAATAACTAAATAAAAAAAATTAAAAAATTAAAGGAATATCATAATTTTTCATTTTTGGAAATTTGTCCTTTTTCCAATCACCCATTCAATTGCACTATTTTGAAAAAAACATAAAAAAGAGCATCATTTTCTGAGTTCCTACGACTCTACAGGTTATGACGTTCTGATTCAAACAGGGTTGTTACGGGTTCGACTTCGGCTCGGAAATAACCTTTTCCTTCTTTACAAGAAATCGCTAAGTTAAACTACATACGTGGGTGCCTGAGTACATTCTAAAAGAGTTTGAGAGTTATTGATTTTGCTAATTCGAAAACAGAACTCCTCGTTGAAGGAAGTTGATCACTAATATTCCATGCAGTACGATATCCTGCTGCAGTTACAAGATATCGCAGGCGTAGTAATTTCCAGGAATCTGTTTTTCAGCTTCGCATCTATAACTGAATCCCATGTTTACCGAAATAAGGGTTTTTGTGAAACTTTACGTTATATTGTGAGAATAATATCGCTGATGCTATTTCTGTCATCAGTGAAATGTACATGAATAGATAATTGCAATATTTGATGTTCCGCAATTCAATGTTCATTTAATAAAAATATCATCCTTAACAATGGTTATTGCGACACTGGTATAAAAATAAAAATAGTAAAATTTCGTTAAATTTTCGCCAACAACTACTTTTTTAAGTGAAAACAGAATACATTCACTTGAAAAACTGTCATAGAATCTCTTGGTAGAATTTTGTATTCTCTTTTTAAATTATTCTTGTTTCATAGTGACCATTTTCTAAAAATAATAAATGTATAAACATATATCATACACTAGGTTTCTACGCTTCTACAACTAAGTGAAAATACCAAATTATTTTACATACCTGCCATAAGTTCTATATTTTTCCTGTACCATTTTAGTATTGTAGCTGGTTTACTTGAGAGGGCTTGACACTCCAGAACGACTTTCTCAGCTTCTCGAACTTCTAACTCGCTATTGTTTCCGAGTCCATTAATGGAGAGAGATTTAGGGGGAACTGAAAATGCGTAATACATACTTGCTTTAAGCGAATTGGATTATATTATGCAATGTTATATATACCGAGTGCATATGAGTCAACACAATATTTCTTTAAAATATCAGGCAATCGTCAGTGAAGATCTTTATCATTTCCTTCAACCAATCTTTTCTTTGTACATCGATCATTTAATTTTTTCTTGATTGGTCTTTCGATCGTTAATCATTTGTCTTTATAGATCTTGACGATATTCACCTTAAGTATGGTGACAAAACAACCTAGGCATACAAAGCGTAATTTAAATATAGCGTAAACTGGGAGGAGGGCAAACAAAATATTGTATGGGAAAAAACCACGATTTTGGCTTCTTTTCTTAAGAAACTAGGGGGGAGGGGGCAAGTGCCTCTCTTGCCCCCGTCAGATTACGCCTATGTAGGCAGATGATTGCGGTTCAATAATAAAGAAAATAAAGACAAAAACAAGTAACCAATCGATGAAAAAACTTTATTAAACTTATTAATGCTTTTTCTTTCGTTGCAAAGCAAATGCGCTTGCTAAAATTCAAAAACAGCTAAAGCTTTAAATCCAATTACGGATAGAATATTGTTCAAAGCTTTTGATAAAATATAATAAAAACATAAACCTTGACAAAAAAATAAATGTTGATGAGCTATGTGAAGAGATAAACTAAATTACTATTGCATGCCTGCAAAAGCAACGTTTATGTAGCCATAAGCAAATATAATTTTGGATACAGGATCCATAGAAGTGCAAAATTTATATTAAAATAACGAGAAAAGAATATAATATGAATAATTCTTGAATATTTATGCGAAATTAAAAAAAATAACTGAATATTTAAATGCATATTTCACTTGCTCATACAGATGCATAAATAAAACCTTTTTCTACGGTGCATTGCACACTTTTGCAATTTAGAATATAGCAATATTTCGTAATGTTTGTAATTTAGAAAATAGAAAAATTTCTCCCATATCTATTAGACATAACTTCATAATAATATTTTCTTTCTTCTTTTTCTTCTTTTTTCTTATTCTTTATAATCGTATTCCTTGTCAGTTGTAATATTCAAACTAATTTTATATTAAAGTTAAAATATAGGGAACATGCGCTATGAAAATAATTTAGATAATAATTTACATATAGCCACAGTTTAATAGATAAGTTTAGTTTTTAACAACTGTTTCGGCAGAAAATAATCGACTATCGTCAGAACAAATAAAGTACTTTATTTGTTCTGATGATAACGGACTGTTTTTCCGCCGAAATATTTCTCAACAAATAAACTTATCTAATAAAGTGTGAATTCTTATTTGATTTTTAATTCTTTGTGGAGTCTTTATGATTTATGCTCCTATGGAAATTTTAATTATCGCTATACAGAAAGCATTATATTAAAAGATTGGGCAATTGTTACGTTGCATATTATTAATAAGTTATCCTATTTTAAATTCAATAGTTAGATAATTGTATTTTTGATGTTTCCATAATTTTATAACCGTATAGCAAGAATTAAAAGTCATTTTAGACATAGAATAAAATGTCATCAATTTAAAATATTTTTTACAAAAACATTTTTGAATTAAATGAAATGATAAATTTTGAAAGTAATAGGTTTCTATCTTAATATGGGTAATTTTACTTGTAGACTTTTCTTCTTAGCTAAATATTCAACATGCATAGATTAAATGTCTTCAGTTTCAAATTTGTGACGGAAAGGAAGCATCAAAGACAAAGTGTGCGTAAAACACTAAGATTTAAATAATAGGGTAATCATTTCTCTCCTTAAAGATATTAAGTATTTGCTTTTTACTGAAGCCAACTCCTTCCACCGGCGTTTGATTGAGAAGAAAAATGAATCCCACCGTGACTCTCAAATCCAATGACGTGAGTGTGTAATTATGCATCCCTTAAGGAAGTGCGGAGTCAGTGACGAGGAAGAATTCGCGTTTCTGCTTTAGCGTATCATTTAGCAGATTATATATTTTCCGGCAAATTTTTAAAATTATCTGGTCATCATCACGATGGAGATTCTTCGCGAGGAGCCAGCTGCTGCCTTCAACGCAGTCGATTTACCCTGTATAGTTGACAAACTTTAATCTGAATCGAGTGATGCGTAAAGCAGAGAAAGGGGGAGATGGGGGGGAATTCCCTCCATTGGCTTCTTTGCTCCAGCTCATAGAATTGATCTAGATTCTTGTTAAGGAAATTCAAACAGCTTTCGCGTTCACGAAGAATTCTGTCAGGTGTTGTTAATTATGATGACGCAGATGAAGTTTAATTTTCACAGAAATTGGAGCGCATTTGATAATCTCCAGCGTAGAAAGGAAATATATATTATATTATATTAACCAAATGTTTTGGGAGAACAGACTTTACTGGTGATTGTGTTTTAGTGAATTAAATGTCAATTACGATTATATTTGTCCTTCGCGAATGGTTTAACTTTTACCATTAACTTTAATAATTTTAGGTTAGGTAAAACAACAAATGATATTGTACAACAGTAATGTAAATGACCTAATGGAAACTAGAAGTTGTGCCCTCATCACTTTATTTGAAGAATGAAAAGTAAATGATTTCCAAAGGTCATTTTAAAAGGAAGGAAGCCTATCTTTTTATCACACTCGATAAATGTATAAGAATGCAAAACCATGTATACTTGTATGGACATCACCCTTCTGCATTAATGGATTTTCAAAGGACTGTATTGCTTTAAAACATATTGCGCACAACACATGGCCTAAGTTTAAAAAGCGTAAATTTATCTCCATATGTATGTTCAATCACAATTATTGTTATAGAAAACAGTATGTTTATTTTTCGTAAACCTTGATGTTATAGAAAATCTACCGGAACCTCAGTAAATATCCTTGTAAACGTTACCGTTATATATAGATTTCACTGTGGTATATAAAGGAAGAGATTTGAATCACATTTAATGTCATATATTTTGAACACTGTTTTTGAGCACATCCAAAACAATTACAACTTATAAATGGACATACACCACTGGTTTTGCGGGAAAGCTACTATCTTATCAGCTCATTGTATCAGACTCGGAAAGTCATAAACCGAAAAATAAGCGTAAAAGAGGAAACAAGTTCTCGATGCCACCATGACAACTCAGCAATTTGGTGTTGATAGATCTTATCACTCTTTCAGACTTAAAGTATGTCAACAAAGATGTAAGATGTCGTGGCCTAAAGCGATACCAAGGAGCATGTGTTGTTCGTAAGCAGCCTGCTTCTTTTCACAGAAAAGACTTCGAAAAGTATAGTCGGGTTCTAAAACTTTCTGGAGGAAATGGAGTTCTTATCCGGAAAATTTAATAACAAAAATAAAGTAATATCTTGCGACCAAGTTTGTCTTTTTTTATTTTTTATTTTTCTGGCGTAAAAAAGCCTTAATAAACTCATTATTGTACATATACTTTCTTTTGAATAGCAGCTTTCGTACTTCGTTATTTACGGTGTTCAAAAAGTGTATAAAATTAGAACTAGAATAAAATGAAATTGTTAATATAGGAAATAGAAAAGTAGAAGATTTTTATACATTATCTAATTAATCAAATTTATCTATTTTCTAAGAGGTATTTTTCTTAATGTCAGTTTTACTAAACGCTTACCAAGAACTGTTAGTCTAGCAACGGATCTGATTGGTTTTTCACTCTTTCCAGGGCCAACCTATAAAATAAACGATACAGAATATATCATATTATCAAAATCTAGTTCTATACCAGGGTTGCTCAATATAAGGCCCGCGGGCCCCACTCCGACCCGTCAACAGTGTCAATCCGGCCAGCCGAAAAAACGCTTGAAATAAAAAAAATCCAGGATTTCTAAACAAAAATTTTATGTTTTTTCAGAAATAAGGAAAAACATGGCCGACCATAATAAATTACTGTGGGAAATTTTGATATCTAATTTTTTGTCTGTTTTTTTTTGTCTAATTTTTTTGTCTAAAATTTTTTATGTCTGATCCTTTGATGTCTGTTTTTACCAAACTCGCTGGTCCTTCTGATCTGTGAAAATTTTTTAAGCGGCCGGCTGCCCAAAATAGGTTGGACAACACTGTTCCATACCAAATTTAAATCATACTTCCTTAATTTATGTGAATATACCATTTAAAACAAATTAAACGGAAACAGACAAAACGCTACTCAAATTCCGAAGTTCTCTTTAGACTTATAGAATCAAAACAATAATGAAATGTAATAAGATATTAGATGAAAAGAAAATCGATAATTTATGTCCATGTATGATGTATTAGGAATTAATGAAAGCGACAGAACAATAATCTTTTTATTATTGATACAGCTTTGGAAAAATACTTGTCAGTTTAGACTTTCTTTTCATCTATAAGCTTTATCTTCAAGAACATGATATTTACGTCCATAAGCAACAATATATCCGCATTATTTGTTTTTCTAAATCTATTTGAGTTGTTAAAAAGATAATTATTTTTCTCGGAAATGAGTAGAAACCTTCGCAAAAACTTTTTCAATGAAAAGATACCAATGATACTTTTGTTTGTCTGGTTAGAATATCATTTGCGTATCTTAATATGTAATTTGATGTCCTATTGTGAGTTGAAACAATGTTGATAGCTCAGAACTGATTCTCCTGACATACACCATAAACTGTGGATTCGTGAGGCCTCTTGGGGCTGCTAGATGAACAAACACAAAAGCGTAAAAACGAACGAACACGTACAAAGAGCCAAACGTGACAACATTGAAAACTGGCAAATGTGTTCAAGGTTTATCAGTACTTTAAAGAAAAAGAAGTGTTGCTTCACGCTGGATTGAATGAAAAATGAGAATTCCATTTATTTCTTACGTTCAACACAATGACATTGCCTCAAGTCGAGATACTTCAAATTTGTACGTAATGCAAATATACTCTTGTAAATATGACGCTCACACTTCAAACAAATTTATTAGTATCCTGTTATTCAGAGTATACATTTCTGATGAGAGATTGTCAAACCGATACTTCCATGCAGTTAAGAAACAACATTACATACTTTGCGCACTGTTTAACATTAGTGAAATTAACTTATTATGTATAGTTGGGCACTAACTTTTGCGCTATTTGACATTGTTAAAAGCAACTAATTGTATACTATTGAGGATGAACCTACTCGCTATTTAACATTATTCATAATAACTTATGATATATTGTTTGGGTTAACTTATGCGTTATTTAACATTACTGGGAATAAATTATTTTATTATATATATGTGGGGATTAACAATTTGCGCTATTAAACAATGCGCTGTTAAACATGGTTGGAAGTTTTAAGGACATAAACTACACAGCTGTACCGAAAAGGAAATTATGTTAAGTATCCACGTGCTTTGGCTCAAACAAGAGCTGGTTTACCTTACAGTGAATATTACTGCGCTTCCCAGAGTCGGTACGATTACTAAAAAATTACTTTTTAATTAACCAAGAAGGGTTCACGGATTCTTAAGGGGGTAATTTTATAACGAGCGTCAGAATGCAGAAAACAGGCCTTGCATCGTGCTCAATCCATCGACATATACTTTGAAAGTCAAGCATTCTATCTGTAGAATCGCTGACAGAGCTGATGAAGCTTTCTGTTTTTACTCTTTTGAAATTTAGGGATATCACGCTTTTTTGAAGCGTTAGCTCTCACGTGAAGGATGGAAATTAAATTTAGCATCAAGGTTTTGGCTCAACCTAAAGCGGGTTTATTCATATATTTATTACAATGTCGAATATTCTTTTTTTGGATATTAATTAACGAAAGTATAAATACAAGTCCTCGTTAGTTGTGTCTCAGTTATTCATATGACAAGGCTCTTAAGTTCCAACACAGAAGTGGCCTGACCGAGCCCATCCCGAGATGAAGCCTTTTCAGTTGCTTTCTGGCTAAAATAAAACTTTCAATTCGAGACCCAGTGTGGTGAATCATTTTTGTTGAAATTTGGCTGATTCTGGAGAAGAACATCTATGTGCTAAATGATAATATGGGTCAGCTACTGAAATGGTCAGGATGGGTCAAATGCTAAAATATTCAATATGGGTCAAATGCTGCAATGCTCAATATGGGTGAAATACTAAAATGGACGATGTTGGTCAAATACTAAAATGCTCAATGTAGGTCAAATACTGGAATGGTCAATATGGGTTAAACACTAAAATTGGGAATATGGTCAAAGAACTGCAAGTGATCGTAATCGAGTGATTATAATAGATTACATTTTCGCGTACTCACATCTGTAATTGTAATTGAATGTTTTGAAGTAGCTGTAATCTGCAATATAATCATAATCACACTTTTAAATTTCATTTAATCATAATCGTTTTTTGAAATTCTTAGGTAATCATAATCGCTATGATTATAATCGTAGTAATAATCGAAAATGAAACTTGACTGTAATCGTAATCAAAATAATAACCTGAATTTTGATACTTAGGTAATTGTAATCCTAATCATAATCCTACTATGGTAATCATAATCGTGGTCATATAAACAGCTTGTAATCGTTCAAAAGTCTGGTGTTAGTGGATAAATACATAATAGTAAATAATTAAATAAATAAAACGCATTCCGAAATATGCTAGTTTTTATAGTAAGAGTAAAATTGCCGGTTACTGCAGTAAACTGCCGATTACCTTACGTACAAATACGTTTTTCTTTACATCACTAGTTCCATTTTTTTCTTTAAAACTGAGTTGTTCTCGAATAGGGGAATTTATTTTTCTCACCTATTACTTCTATTTCTTCTATTGCAGGAGGCGGGGCTTTGTAACTTGTTTCATTAGTGGTTTACGTTAAGAAAAGGGTGGCCAAATTTTTCTCTGATTGGCTGGATTTCGATTCTTAATAACATCAGAAAATGGATTTTTCAGAATTTTCACATTAACATTTTTGGCTTAGAATTTTGCAAGGAATCACGCTATATACTTTTCTTACCGTCGTTAACAGACACCCTGTATAATATGATGTAGTGTTACTCTCACAATATCCTTGTGCTTCCCATTTCTCTTGTTGTTCTTGTTTCCATTTCCATTTCATTCATTCCATTTCATTCATTTTTGCATTTCATTTACTGTTCTAATCAGATTGTTCTAAGATATTATAATACTTTTTTATTTGTATAGACGCAACAATAGTAGAATTATATATAAAACATTTTTTATGAAGCAATAATTGAAAATTTAAATATAGACATATTTTCTAGGTATTTTCCATCCGTGAGTTATTCCTTCCGATTTTAGTCCCAAGTCACCATGCGAATTCGGCGGGGGTCACCCACGCCACTTCCTACCTACGGCACTGCATGGACATATGATCTTTAAACCTGGACAGTTCCAATAGACCTGTAATGCTTAATACGTCTCAGTTCTGCGTGTTGTCTCTACCGGACAATCGGCAAGCACACAGTTTTTGTTCGCTTCCCTTTGTTCCTTGGTTTGTGCTCAAGGACAAAGAAGGTTTTGCTTCTCCACATGGGTCTCATGTCCTCATGGACTTTCATGGGTCTACAGCTTTCCGCGAAATCCGAACCGCTGCTGCTAACAGGGTCAAAGCCCGGACAAGGATGGGAAAAGAATGCATGCGTTTTGCATTACCATTGAAATTCGAACCTGAATTAATGACACAATAGACGAATGCGTTCCCATTGCTCCACCCTAGGAGAATGGCCCTGCATATTCTCGAATTATCCCTGCCCGCCCTGCCCACCCTGGAAAGGGGTGACAACACCTGGAGTAGAGTGGCAGGTTAATCGGAAAGCGTATTTTGGAGAGAGGCACTGTTGGAATTCGAACACAAATAATTGGCACAATAGGCGAATGCCTCTCCATTGCATTATATTAGGACAGCGGCCCAGCATTTTCCCAAATAATCAAAACCTCTTAACCCATTAACGGCCAAGCATACAGATTTGCGGTGAAATTGCATAACAATTCGTATGTGTTTTATTTATGATTACAGCAATAATGTTCCATTGAAAACAAAATCTGGTTTATATAGGGGGTAGGGGGCAGAACCAAACGTTGCGTTAACGCAACGCAACGTTGGTGGTTAACGATGTCAGTTCATATATAAGTACAAAATTCAGGAGTTCTCTAATACACAATTCATTTTTCACATAACAAAAAATTTTATATGTTATTTAAAACGCTTTTACAGATATCCCCATAATTATTTGATTAATTAGCCAATAAAAATACAATTAACAAAATTTTAATTAGATAATAAAATTACAATTACCTAATAGAAGTCTAATTATTTAAAAAAAATTCAAATTAATTATGTACTAATAAAAATTCTAATTCAATAATAAAAATTGCCTATATCCAATAGCTAATGAAACCTTAAGTAACTAAAAAAGTCCTAATTGGCTAATGTAATACCTAATTAACTAATAAAAGTCTAATAAACAATGAAAAACGAATAGCATTTGTTTTGGAGATATTACCTTGAGCCGTCGGTCCCATCTCAGATAATCGCTAAGTGTACCTTTGGGGCGCAAAACTGCCTAAGCCAAGCCACATCACAGCATCTGGCCTCAAAATCAAGGGGAGTCTTTTTACACGGAAAGGGTACTAACGAGCTATAATTACAGGGAGGTGGGAAGGTGGGGGCATGAATGTAGCCAAGGGAGTAGGCAGGGCGTTTGCCCCACCTGGAAATTAAAGTTTAAATATATTTGGGTATATTTTAGTATTTTTGATAATATATTTCGGGTTAGCAATGGTTTGCGCCCCGAGATGCCTAGCACGCCCACGGGGGTGAGGAGGGGTTTCAAGGTTTTTTTTTCACCCCTATTTCATTTTATATATATATATATATTACGTACTCAATAAACGTAATAAATGGCAGCTCTTTGTTCATATTGATCCAAATAACTAATTATTACATTTTATAATTGTAACAAATTACATCTAGGAATTACGTGACATTTTGGAAAACGTCAAATTCTGAAATATATAAATGTTTATAGAACAAAGGAAACAAAGTAGCAAAAGTTAGATTGCATTGTCACTATTGTTAGCTGTCGATAATGCTAGTCAAAGTAAACATTCAAAGAAAGAATTTGGAGAAACAAAACCATGCCCAGAGTGACCCCGAAAGGGTACAGCGATAAGTCGACATCGAAGAGATTACGTTTAAAAAAAAGTATGTTGATATTCGTCAATTAGTAATTACTATACTTTTTCAAAAAATGGGTCTTTGAAGATCCCTAAAAGCTCGTAGAAATGGAGAATTATAAAGCAGGAAATTTAACTTGCTTCCATTTGCAAAATATTACATTTAGTAAGATAAAATCTTATAAAATCTTCTATTTAGTAAGATCAAATTTTATAAAATATTATATTTAGTAAGATCAAATCTTATAAATATTATATTTGGTCAAATCTTTATAAAATATTTATATTTGACGAATCAAATCTATCACAAAGTATTATATTTGATCAAATCTTTCTGAATATGATATGCCAAAATTTTAGGGGAAAAAAAATTAATTAGGAAATAGAAAAAAATTCCCGAAAATAATGTTGCATTAACGCAAAGTTGGCCGAAAATGGGTTAAGGACTAGGGTACCAGCCCCTGGACAACAGCGACAAGTCAATTGATAAGCGTCCTTTGTGGGAGGCACTGCAGGAATTCGAACCCGAATTAATGTCATAATAGACGAATGCTTTCCCATTGCGTCACCTTAGGACAATGGCCCTACTTTTTCCCGAGTACTCCAAGCCTGTTAAGGACTAGGGTACCAAACCCTGGACCACAGTGGAAATTTAATCGGAAAGCGTCTTTTGGGGAGAAGCACTGTTGGAATTCGAACCCGAATTAATGCCTCAATAGACGAATGCATGCCCATTACGTTACCTTAGGACAATGGCCCTGCATTTCTCCGAGTAGTCAGAACCTGTTAAGGACTAGGATCTCAACCCATGGACTTCAGTGACAAGTTAGTCGATAAACACTTTTTGGAGTGAAGCACTGTTGGAAGTCCAACCAGGTTTAACACAATACTATGCTGACGTGTCTCCATTGCACTTAAACGGGAGGGTGATCTCTCGTCATATGTTGGGTCTCCGGTTCGACTCCGGGTCAGAGCGATGCCCCCTTTTTTTTTCCTCCTATACATAAAGCTCCAGTCTGAGTTTAAACGTGCGTATCAGAAATTGTTATCTATAAATTCCCCACGAAACTACAAAAGTATGCCCCGGCTACTCTATATGCTAACCCTGTGAAGGATAATAATATCTTACATAAGAAACTTGCATGCGGAGAAAAGGAGAGTCGTTTCTGCCCTTCAAGCCAAGTTGGTTAAAGCACAATAGGTCATATATTATGTCCCCGGTTGTAATCCAGGCAGAGAGCGATGTCTCTTCCTTTCCTGTGCTTAAAGTCATAGGATGGGCTTAGGCTTGGGAGTCAGCAATTGTTATCCATGGCGCAAGTGCATGATTCGTCACCCAGTTTCTCTCCTCCTAAAAATTCTCTGTAATTTCAGTAGATCGCCATACTTTCTGCGACACAAAAGCCACTGTAAATACTATGGCAGCACGTCAGTTGGCGTGTTGTCAGCTGATTTGGAAACAGCTAAAAAATGAGTAGGTGATGGACTGAGCAATTTTACCGTTATCCATATGTAAATGAGTCACTGTAGAACGATGCATATTTCCGAGCCATCAAAACTTGTTAAGGACTAGAAAACGGACTTCCGAACTTTAGTGATAAGTTAATCGGTAAGCGTTTTTTGAGGGAAGGCACTGTTGGAAAGTGAACTCGGCTTAACAGAACGCTAGGAGAAAGCGTCACTGCTGCGCCACAACACACACTTCTCCACTCGTTTAGTGTTCAGTTCGTAAACGTTCTTGTTGGGTTCGTTTGTTTATGTCCATCTGCCCTCGTTCATCAGGTGTGAATCGGATTGCAATCTATCTTCTAAATGTAGTGATGTACTCAGTAGCGTGCGGTGACATTTTCCTTTAGGCAGGCAATATATTTATTTTTGGGATATGTAAACAAGAAAGTAAATTTTATTTTTATAGTACGTTACAGTTAGTTCTATTTATATAAAAAATTCCCGTCTTCCGGTTTTTTTTTTGGCAAATATATCAATAACACTTTTGTGAAAGTTGGAGTTCTTTTTCATATTTGTAATAAGTTTTTTTTTTTCAATATATGACAATGATAACTTTGACAAATGCGACAAAAACTAGTATCGATACCACTAGATGGCAGCATTATCGTTAACATAAGCTATTAGAAAATTGCTTATC
Organism: Dysdera silvatica; assembly: GCA_006491805.2. Taxonomy (NCBI): domain Eukaryota; kingdom Metazoa; phylum Arthropoda; class Arachnida; order Araneae; family Dysderidae; genus Dysdera; species Dysdera silvatica. The sequence continues at coordinate 95,867,489 of QLNU02014802.1, forward strand.
AGATTAAAATTATTTCACTCTTACGCGGCTTAAAAAATTAAAACGATCAGTATTTATCAATTTGTTGATGTTTAATTTCACGAACTCACAGATTTCAAGCTGAAAATACGATAAAATAGGAAATGAAAATACGATAACGAGAAATGCTTCCGCAGCCATACCCATTGAGATCTACAGTTAAACATTTATGGCTGGAAAGCAGAAATTATTGATTCGACGTCAGCTTTATCCTCAGCTAGTGGCGCCATCCAGTGACAAAAATTTGCAAAGTAGCTAGTTTGACCTCGGACAAAATTTCAGGTAGGCAACATAGATGTTGCTGAACTTTTATAATCGAGTTTTCGTTAATTTAAATTGGCAATGGAAATGTGTTTCAAATTGATATTAGGCAAGCAATGCTTACATTGCTTCTATGGATCGCATGCCACTGGATGTACTGAATAAATCTGCTACCTGCTGATTTTTTTTTCTGCGGTATCTTAAAATATTTATAGAAATAACTGACTACTCACTTGACATTGGAATTCGCCCTCATCGTCTAGTCTAGCCTGATGCACTAACAACGTATAAGCTGACTTCGAATGGTCGACCCTCATTTCGTACCTCTCGTAACCTGGTATTTCGGGATCGTAACCTACATTAAATAAAAGTACGGCTCATATAACATTGCAATCTAAACCCACTAAATAAAATTTTTCAAGATACAGAGAGTCAATCACTGGTAAATATCAAAATAGGATACTACGTACACTATAAATAAAGGATTAAACACTGTTAACGTAACAAATTAGAACACTCGAGCTTTCTAACGCGCAAATAGAAGTTCTTTATCGGGAGGAATATTTGTTGCTTGAAACGCGTGGATACTACTGAAGTACCTTTGGCTTAGAGAGATACCTTTCCAGGTATTTCTAACTAAAAGAAACTTCAGTATACGGTTGGGCACGTACAAAGAATACTAGAAAGATCTGCAGCTCACATAAAAGAATGCGAATGAAAAGATGAAATTATGAGTTTTCATTAAGAGAGGGACTCGTTATTGTGGAAAATACAAGACACGAAAATTGTACTCATTCTTACGACACCTAAATTCAAAAATTAGAAGGCAAAATTACATCAAGAATTTATTTACAATAATAGGTAAACACATATTTCCTTTATCTAAAATTTGATAAATGGTGCTTTCTTAAAAGCAAGGATTTAATGAAATACAATACATACTCTTGTATTGAATTAAACGTAATAGAACAATGCTTTCCAGTATGAAAATATAATTAATTTCGAAACAGTTTAACATTTCTTCTCCTTTTGTTAAGTAAGAAAGGCAAGACGTAAAATCATTTGCAAGCGCGACAAATTTTATTTAGAAACTTCAATATTGTATGCAAACAAATATATTTAATTATATTCAAATTTAAAAATATTGCAATAGATTTGATAGAATTAAACTAATACTATCTTAAAAAAACATCGCTTGTTAAAATAATTAGAATATAGTAGGAAACTATAGTAGAATGTTTTAATAATTTCGATCTTAATAGTAAGAAAATCTCGCTGGATTTTACATTTTATTTCGTCTTTGTCTTTTTAAAAGAAATAACTAAATTAATGCATTTCATTGTGAAAAGGTAAATCTCTGTATAGACAAATAATGAAGGGAACCATATGAAATAGCTCTTTTTTTATGTGTAGAAAAATTTGTCTTTAAATGAGGGGTGATCACAAAAGAAGGGTCATTGTGAAGCAGCTGAAATATTTTATTTCAGTTATATAAGTACTTCATTTTAAAACTTAAGCATTTTTCAGCACATAAGGCAATTTTCAGATAACGAACTTCACAATTCGTTGAACGTAAAAAATAATGTAGGGGAATTTTTTACTTTATAGCAGATGACGTGGTAATATTAAATGATAAATTGCTCGTAAAGAAAAGAATGATTTCACGGTGCCTGACAGGAATCGAACCCACATACTCTTGGTATCCAACCAAGCCCTCTTCAATCTGAGCTACAAATGGCCAACGGGCAGTGGCGGCTCGTGACTTCAAGAACGGGTGAAGCGGCGAGCCCCTCCTCCACCCCCCAAAGAAACACGAAAAGTGGTTAATAAATTTCCGTTTCCTAGCAAAATAATTATATTTATTATGATATATATATATATATGTGTGCGTGTGTGTATATAATTTAAAAATATGGAGGTATTTAAATAATCAGATTATTTAAACAAAATAGACTTTCCATACAAAAACCGCGCATGCACTAGTAATTGTATCAAATTTAAATATTATCAAAACATATAAAATTGTTTATTATATACATAAAACGTTTAAAATATGTCAACAATAAAAACGTTTTAATTTAAAATTCATAATCTGTCATGCGTAATATTCAAAAAAAAAAAAAAAAATATATATATGGCCTGCAAAAGGGTTGCTGGTATCTAACTGGAAGGAGACCCACACGCTGAACGTATGTGACGATGTGTGGAACCGGCCAGGCCAGTAACCTAGTGTCCTACCCCGCCTTCAAGTGGTGCAGGCTGAGCTTTCTATTTATGTGGCAAATTAATATTTGCTACACGGATAGAAAGGCGGAAGGGGAGGGCTAATTCACCAACCCGTCTAGCCAGCGTGGTGAAATTATGGCTAATTCCTCCATTATGTTGACACACCAGAAACCATGGCCCCTAGTCTCCAGGTGCTGGAGTGCTCCTGATCAAGGCAGCGGTCAGTGTGGCATGAAAGCAGGGGGTGCTAAGAATCACTGGAATGGCCCAGGCTGCCGTTTGTTATTGACCTTGGCTACGTTTAATGGACGATCCCTTGCTTCTGAAGCAAAACTTCAGGAATTGGAAGAGGAACTAGACAAGATCAAATGGGACATTGTAGGACTCAGTGAAGTTAGAAGAAAAGGTGAAGAGTTGGTGGAACTTAAAAGTGGACATTTGTTTTATTATAGAGGAACGGAAACTGGAAGAACAAGTGGTGTTGGCTTCTTAATCAACAAAAGAATTAAAGACTACCTTCTTGAAGTCGAAAGCACGTCAGATCGAGCAGCGAGGCTCGTTGTTCAACTAACCCAGCGATACCAATTATTAAAAGGAGAGGATGGCACCGTAACAAGAAATAGGGAAGAAATACTTAGAAGAGTTGAAGAATTCTACAAAAATCTATACGAAAGTAACAGTGGATTAAACGAAGACTCTGAGATAGTCGAAGGAACAGCTCCTAAAATCTTAAAAGAAGAAGTAGCATTTGCAATAAAAAGTATGAAGAAAGGAAGATCCCCTGGCGATGATGGCATTACATTAGATATCTTAAAAGAAGCTGGAGAACATGTAGAAGACATACTCGCAAAATTCTTTACCAAATGCCTCAACAGTGGTAACATACCAAACCAATGGGATTCTGCAACAGTAATTCTTTTGCATAAAAAAGGTGATAAAGAGGATTTGAAAAATTACCGACCAATTAGCTTGTTACCTGCTATTTATAAAATCTTCACAAAAGTTCTAACACATCGCCTGCAGAAAAAATTAGATGCAGCTCAACCAAGAGAACAAGCTGGATTTCGAAGTGGATTCAGTACAGTGGACCATATTCAAGTATTAAGAGAATTAATTGAAAGAACACATGAATATGAACTTCCATTGTGTGTGGCATTTATTGACTATGAGAAGGCCTTTGACTCTATTAAAACATCAGCAGTCATCAACTCTTTAAGATCAACAGACATTGAGGATGTGTACATTGACATGGTGAAACGTGTGTATAAAAATGCAAGTGCAAAATTTCGGTTACATAAAGATACCAAAACTATCAAACTTGGCAAAGGGGTGAGGCAGGGAGATACCATTTCTCCAAAACTTTTTACTTCTGCTTTACAGATGATTTTTCAGCTGATAAATTGGAATAACAAGGGAATAAAAATAAATGGTGAATATTTAAATCATCTGCGGTTTGCTGGTGAAAATGTGTTATTTTTTCAACGAACCCATCAGAACTGCAAGACATGGTACAGGAGCTCTCAACTAGAAGTAAAGAAGTTGGACTCAAGATGAACCTACAAAAAACTAAGATCATGTTCAATAATTTCGTAGAGGAAACAAAAATACAAGTTGACAACATTGAGCTAGAAATTGCTGATTCATATATTTACCTTGGCCAGCTGATTTCAATGGATGGCAACATTATGAAAGAACTCAACAGACGTATTAAACTTGGCTGGAGTGCATTTGGAAGAAACAGTTTTATCCTGAAGGGGAAATTGCCTTTGTGTCTAAAAAGAAAGGTCTTCAACCAGTGTGTATTGCCAGTCCTCTCTTATGGATCAGAGACATGGAGTCTAACAGTTGGAGCAATACGAAAGTTACAGACAACGCAAAGGAGCATGGAGAGGTGCATGCTTGGAATAACTAGGAGAGATCGAAAAAGAAACACTTGGGTGAGAGAGCAAACTAGAGTAGAGGACATCATTGTTAAAGTAAAAGGGCTGAAATGGCGATGGGCTGGGCATATTGCAAGAAGAACTGATCAACGATGGACAACAGAAATTCTGAACTGGATTCCAAGAGACCACCGAAGACCTAGAAAACGTCCTCAAACTAGATGGGTGGATGAAATAAGAAAACAGGTTGGGGTGACGTGGAAGCGAATTGCTCAGGATAGACTTGTGTGGAAAGCATTTGGAGAGACCTTCATCCAGCAGTGGATAGATAATGGTTGAATATGATGATGATATATATTGTACTCTTATGGATCAAAGACATGGAGTCTAACTGTTGGAGCAATACGAAAGTTACAGACAACACAAAGGAGCATGGAGAGGTGCATGCTTGGAATAACTAGGAGAGATCGGAAAAGGAACACTTGGGTGAGAGAGCAAACTAGAGTGGAGGACATCGTTTCAAAGTAAAAGACCGAAAATGGAGATGGGCTGGGCATATTGGAAAAAGAACTGATCAACGATGACACAGAATATTCTGACTGGGATTCCCAAGAGCATTGAAGACTTAGGAAACGTCCCTAAAGCTAGATGGGTGGATGAAATAAGAAAGCAAGTTGGAGTGACGTGGAGGCCAATTGCTCAGGATAAAGTTGTGTGGAAAGCATTTGGAGAGACCTTCATCCAGCAGTATATTGATAAACATTGAATATGATGTTGATGATGATATATATATATGTGTGTATATCGGGCCTGATATGGTACTACATATTGTACAGACAGAGATAATATGTGGAGACAACAAGCAAAATAAAAATATGCAATATATGCTTACCCAGTCTTTATTTTTTGAATATAAGTTCGATTCTTCTATCTTTTAGACTTGAGAACTTTTCGATGATATCGTCATAGTGATGGGGTTTGGTTTTGCCATTCAAATGGTTGAGTTTCTATTAACTCGTTTAGTAGTTCCTTTTCAATTGAAATTTTTGACAAGTTTCTAAGACTGTATTTTAACATTCTATTACGCAGACGGGTTTTGATTCTGTTTAAAAACTCCGTTCTTCGCGAACCCTAGTAGACAGAATTGCCACTATTAAGCAATGAAGTTTATAAGCTTCTTTAAAAATGTATCTGTTTTCTGTTAAAATTTCCATGAATGTTTGTAATTTCATATCTCTATACTGCTTATCCAGATATATGTGTTTTAATTCATTTTTCAATCTTTGGAAGTCAGTAAATATATTGGGGTAGTACACATTTAAATTATTTATTGTTTTTGTAGGAAATTTATTGGAATACTCTACAAATTTTGAAGTATCCATTAATGTAATAAAATGAAGCTTTTCCATATCTTGAAAACGTGTAGTAATTTGTAAAGAAATAGTATCTAATATTTCATAAAATGTAAAATTTTATATTTTTCAAAAATTTGATCTCGTGCGAGCGTCACTTTTTTTTTGTCCCTCTCGGTGTTCAGTTGGAACTGTTGTTTTCGAAATCACTAATTCGAAAATTTCCATGAACGTATCCTCATTTCGTTTGCTGTTTAAGACCATTTGCGTATTTTTAATTTGTGAGATGCAAAAATTAATGTCAAATGACTTATTTTGTAGTACATTGAAGAGAACATCCGTAAGTCCAAAAATATGGTTAAAAACAACAACCAAAAGTGAAAATTCAAAGTCGTTAAATATATTTAAATAGCCGACACTCTGCCTAAGCGAAGTTTGATCGGAGGTTGGATCGTTCATAATCTCAGTAAATACTTCTTTTAAAGAATCCCATTCTTTATTTATAACACTCAACATTTTAGAGTTTGATGTCCATCGCGTAATAACAGAAGTAGGAATTCGTCTTCCGACGACTGTATCGACCACGTGAGTTCGTTTGGCAGAATGATGAAAAAATGCAGGTATGCCGCTTACAGTTGCAAAAAATATGCGACACTGTGAAATGCTGTTGCAGCTTTGTTGTAGCACTAAATTCAGACGATGTGCCAAACAATGAATAAAACTGCTTCTGGTGCTACTTCTTTAATTTTGGACTGAAGACCATTTTAAGTGCCCTGACATTACGCTTGCTCCATCAAAACGTAATCCTATAAGTTTTGATTTATAGTTAAATTTTTCGAGGCATCTTGATACAAGGTTAAACAATGCTTCGGCAGTCCGATTGGAACTGACGTCATAAAATCCCAAAAATCGTTTCACTAACTTTCCACAAGCAATAACATACCTAATTATGATACTACATTGAGATTTTTGGACAATATCTGTGGAATCGTCTACTTGTATAGAAAAAAATGCAATCCTTTATTTCTTTTTCGATATGTTCATTGATATATTGCCAAATGCAGTCAATTATTTCATTCTGAATAGTCTTAGAATTGCCGGCAAACATGGGTGTGATTTTTCAAAAGTGCTCATGAATGTCCACAGGGCTTATCGAAATGCAGTTTTCTAACAATTCTTTAAAATTCCCACGATTATTGGAGGTTACATCTTTGTGATGACCATGAAATGCTAATTCTTGCTTCCCCAAGTAAAGAACAGCACGCATACGCAATCACATGAAACGTCCATTAAGCTGCATATTTTCGTTGAAGCGTTTAATATATAGCCTAGAATTGAGGAAGTGGAGGATTGTGATGCGGTTTGTTTTAAAACACTGCCAAAAATCGACATTATTTTTTAAGCTAATAAATAAAAAATCGATTTTTTAAAGATTTAAAGGTCCTGTGTCTCCTTAAGAAACAAAAACACAACGAAATTACACGCTTCTACTGTTACCACTTAACGTGCCTCGAAATACTTCAGGGTAATTAAATAATTCTAACAGATATAACACTAAACTGTTTGTAGTTTGAATCAAAGTTTGATTCAATTCTTTGATTTAATTTTTTTTCTTTGACCAGTAACAGCCCCCACAGAATTTTTTTTACCTCTAAAAACCTCTGTGGTAATCAAAAATCTCAATTTTTATTTCTGATCAAGCCATACCTCTGTTTTGGTAATTTTTACCTTTTTTCCCATGCAAAACCTCTAGATTCAGAGGTAAAACCTCTGATCTGGCAATACTAGCTGACATGATGATGGGATACAAATTTCTCTTCTGATAATTCTTGCTTTAGCCGTAAATAAATCGTCGCCATAGTAACCATGTTCGCAAAGCATTTCCGTTTTGAAACACAGCTCTAAATTTCTATCGTCGCTTCATACGGCCCTTTTTCTCGGCGGGCAACATTTCGTTGGTGCGTTTAACGCGTTTAAAGCGCTGACCTAAAAACATAGTCTTTTGTTCCTGAATGTAATTCCAATTATATTAAAGGAATTAAATTCAAAAAAAAATAGTGGGCTCAAAATAAAATTTTGAATTTTATTTTTCTAATCAACTTTTAAATTTGATAAAAAGTAAAAAGAAAATTAGAATTTAAATAAAAAAAAATTTTCGATTACCCAATTTTATTGGGTGAAGTGCGGTTTCACTCGCGTCACCTAACGAACCGCCCCTGCCAACGGGCTAATATAATGAAGAACGGAAGGACAACCTTGACAACGAAGACTGCATTGAATACAGATAGCGAAGGTCGTACTTAGAACGTACTGGGAATCCTTAGTACGTCCCTAGTATGATCTTTGCTATCTGGAAAGTGCCTGAAAAGTGTATTAACGAACTATTGTCAAAAATTATTGGAATGTTTGAAATCCCATCGCTATTCAAAAACGGTGCTAAACGGTAATATCAGCATATTTAAACAAGGTACTCTTTTTTTACTATTACGATTTTTGTTTAGATAATGTATAGCTTTATTTTTTTTTCTACATGATATGTGATTTATGTTTAAATTGCAAGGTATATTTCTTCCTCAGAGAAAAAGTTTGAAAAAATTGAATATCGCCTTCTTTTTGAAATATTTATACAAATGCAAAATTTTGCTTTGGTTAAAATTAAGAAGAAGCAGAAAAGTTATCACGTTTAGTATGGAATGTTCAGTCTTCGATTTCATGCAACTGATGACGCAAATAATTCACATAAAATCATGTTACGCTTTTAATGACTGGAGGTGCATTTGGTGTAATTATTGTGTATTCAAAACGCTTGTCTTATCCTGCAATTCTTAACAATTATGTATATTTTTCCCAAAATGCAAAGTTCTTTGTAACAACAGTTTAGTCACTTCAAGGCCTGCTACAAGTCTGTGTTTACCCAGAGGAAGTAGTGAAAGTGACAGCACCTAAGAATCATGTGACCAAAAAACGACCTTAAATCTCACCAGGATGACTCTTCGTGTGACCAAGGCTGTTTCTTGGACAAATATGTGCTTGTAAAGCACGGTTTAAAGGTTATTTGGGAGGCATTACTATTCCCCAATGGAGAATCAATAACACATTGCCACAGTCCAAACCGACGTAAAGTCAAGAAGAGCGAGAGAAAACTAAGAAGAAAACACCGATAAATGCGGCTTTACCTTAACAGCTTCCACTTTTCTCACGCGTTTAAAAATAAGACCGTGAAATATTTCGATACGGATTTTATTGATGGAGGAAAAAATGCCGGAGCAAACATAACCAATCGAGGAAAGCATCCAATTTGTTTTCCTGTCTCTGATATTTATTCTCTGAAAAACTTTTCACCCACCACTTTTTCTTCAATTTCGCATTTTCTTTCGGGTTAGCTTTAAAAATGTGAGGGCTTAGAGGAAATGTAAAGTTAAAAATCAATTCCTAAATGATCATTTTTTATATCAGAGTGTAGAAAATTCAGAAAGTGATAATGTAGAGGGTGGTCCTGAACTCTATAAGCCATATTTATCCAATAAGCCATATTTAGCGAAATCCCCATGTCTGCAAACTAGCCAGTTTGTCTGTAGAGCGCAACTACTGTTTACGCCTTGTTTATGTCTTTGTTACTTAGGCGATTAGGCAGTAAAAGAAATAATGCACAAATAATATGATTGACCTTACAATACAGAATAGACAAAAAAAAATCCGGATTTATCTTTTTCGATCCTGATTTGTGTTACCATCTCTAGTGAAAATAAGCATAAAACTGCCTTTTTGACCACACTGGAAAAGATCCGTGAACTGGCAAATATGAGTGCCAGGTAAAAGACATCAAAATAAGCAACTTTTATAAGTGCCTATTTGCCTGAAATTAACCTTCGAACACTATAGTGAATTTAGTATTTGGATCCACTTCGCTCAAGACTTCCACAAATTGCTACAATGCACCATTTCAAGAATTTTTAAAATTATTTAATGCCAACGGACAACGTAGGGCTCTCTCTCTCTCTCTCTCTCTGTTTGGAGACTTTCCAAACTCAGTTAAATTCACCAGAATTGTATGTGTAGAATCCGCTGTTTCAGTTGCGACCATGTATTCCACGCATAAAATTGTAGCATTTTGAAATCATGTGCATTCACTAAAATGTTTGACAGTTTTGATGAGGAGGTAATAATTTATTTCACCCCCACCTTGAACTGCTTACATAGGTGCCAACCACTGTAGGTGTTTCCTTTATTTTAATAGGCGAAAGCTCTGCCCTCATAAAAAAATTGTAGATAATCGGTTTTGGGCTGGTTAGCTCAATCACCAGTCCTAAATCCTATCCAGCAGTAATATATCCTGGAAAGAGAGGAAGCTGCCTTATCCTTGCCCCTTCCAAGATCATTAAATACTCTGGAATTGAAGTTACAGCGTGCATGTTCTTTGCTTCTAATTTAATTATCAAACACCCTGGTCCATAGGATGGAGAAGAAGTCACTACTTACTAATCATGCATCCGAACTGTGTGGTAAATATCTAAGGTTTTATTTTCTGCATATAATTAATTTTTGTAAAAATTTTTTTATTTTAACTTTTACTAGTTATGTGGATTAAAAAATCTAAATTGTTATTTTAAGCATAAAATTGAAAAACAATGCAAGTTATAAAAACAAATATTGAATTATCTACGTTAGTGCCAATTATGATATTAACCTGTTTTTGTTAAAAGTTATAGCTTAAAAACTCCTTGTTTCTTAATTTTGGAAGACAACGTATGTAAATTCTGCGCAGTGGAAGCTTATTTACAAAAAGACATCGTGCGCAACCAACTTGATTTTTATTTTTAATTAATTTTTAATTTGTAGTTATTCATTCAGCAGAGGATTGTGTTCATTTATTTGACTTTTATATATACACCAAGTCAAGAAATGTGCATGAACACATTATATAATATATATATATAGAATGGGCTGGAAGCAATTCACCAAATGGGACGTATTTCTAAATAATTTAACATACGTATCAATTAAAATTTAAATAAATTATATTATTGGATTTTATTAATTTTTGGAAAAAATAAAATTAATTAATTACAATTTAATATATGTGTTCTATTATTACCTTGCAACACTAATTACAGTCGTGCTTTTAGAAAAATAAGCATAATTTAAATGCAATGTGAAGGGGTTGCGCCTCGGTTAGAAACAAAATTCCAAAGCTTTTAATACCCTACTAATTTTAGCCAATTATTTTTATAAAAAATTTGGTTCTCTAAGAAATTTTGCTTTTCTATAATTGAATCTTATTTTAAAAATTTCGATTGGAAAATAATTAGATATTTACTCGAGTTTAGCAATGAACTATAATTAAAATTTCAGGTATCTAGAGGCAATTTCATGCTTTGTTTCTGTTTAATAAATGAAGTAAAAATATTCATAATTGCTGGTAAGAAATTATTTTTTCATGAGTAGAAGCATTATTTTGGGAAAATCCATTAAATTGTAGTTATTTTTTCATTTTATAATTAACTAATTAATTCATCAAATTTTTACATGACGTGGAACATGTAACCAAGCTAACAATTAACAAAACAATTCTATGCACCTAACTACGGTAACGATATATACTCTATTTATGAAAGAAAATTGAATCACCCCTGAAGAAATTGGAATATCGGCTAAGTTGAATTTCTAAGGTGTGAGGGCATAAAAGTTCCTGTTGCAACATCAGTTGAAATTACCAGTGGAAAGTGTGTGTGCGTGTGTGGAAAGTGCATGTCTAATATACATGCATATAAATTTACAGGGAAAGAAGGGAATGCTACTCTCTATACTTATATAATTTGTTACATACTCATATATATATATATACTATATATATATATATATTATATATATATATATATATATATACAGTGAATTCGCCATAAGTCGAATTCCTGGGGACCGATTAAAACGTCGAGTTATCGGAAGTTCAACTTAACATTTGTCGTTGATTGGACTTGTATAAAACGTAAATTACTTATCGTTTTATACAGTAACTTCGTTTGCAAAAAGCAGAGCGTTACATTAAGAATTAGAAGTTATTCATTTTATGAACTATATTATTTATTGCTCAATGCAACTTTTGCATTACCTAGCCATATTTTAAATGCAGGAAACGGTACTTACATTAATTATGTTTTCTCAAAAAATCGGATTCTTTTGGATTGTTTTTGAAGAAATTCTAATTTTATGAAATTATTTACCTTTTGTAAAAACACGAACAAAATTTCGTATACGTTAACTTGTAAAATTTGACACTGGTCGGTAACAGTGAATTAAACGAAGACGCCGAAATAGTCGAAGGAACAGCTCCTAAAATCTTAAAAGAAGAAGTTTCATTTGCAATAAAAAATATGAAGAAAGGAAGAGCCCCTGGTGATGATGGTATTACATTAGATATCCTAAAAGAAGCTGGAGAATATGTAGAAGACATACTTGCAAAATTCTTTACCAAATGTCTTAACAGCGGTAACATACCAAACCAATGGGATTCTGCAACAGTAATTCTTTTGCATAAAAAAGGTGATAAAGAGGATTTAAAAAATTACCGACCAATTAGCTTGTTACCTGCTATTTATAAAATCTTCACAAAAGTGCTAACACATCGCCTGCAGAAAAAATTAGATGCAGCTCAACCAAGAGAACAAGCTGGATTTCGAAGTGGATTCAGTACAGTGGACCATATTCAAGTATTAAGAGAATTAATTGAAAGAACACATGAATATGAACTTCCATTGTGTGTTGCATTTATTGACTATGAGAAGGCCTTTGACTCTATTAAAACATCAGCAGTCATCAACTCTTTAAGATCAACAGACATTGAGGATGTGTACATTGACATGGTGAAACGTGTGTATAAAAATGCAAGTGCAAAATTTCGGTTACATAAAGATACCGAAGCTATCAAAATTGGTAAAGGTGTGAGGCAGGGAGATACCATTTCTCCAAAACTTTTTACTTCAGCTTTACAGATGATTTTTCAGCAGATAAATTGGAATAACAAGGGAATAAAAATAAATGGTGAATATTTAAATCATTTGCGGTTTGCTGATGACATTGTTATTTTTTCAACGAACCCATCAGAACTCCAAGACATGGTACAGGAGCTCTCAACTAGAAGTAAAGAAGTTGGACTCAAGATGAACCTACAAAAAACTAAGATCATGTTCAATAATTTTGTAGAGGAAACAAAAATACAAGTTGACAACACTGAGCTAGAAATTGCTGATTCATATATTTACCTTGGCCAGCTGATTTCAATGGATGGCAACATTATGAAAGAACTCAGCAGACGATTAAACTGGCTGGAGTGCATTTGGAAGAAACAGTTTTATCCTGAAGGGGAAATTGCCTTTGTGGTCTAAAAGAAAAGTCTTTCACCAGTATATATGCCAGTCCTCTCTTCAGGATCAGTGATATGGGGTCTAACAGTTGGACAATACGAAAGTTACAGACAACACAAAGGAGCATGGAGAGGTGCATGCTTGGAATAACTAGGAGAGATCGGAAAAGGAACACTTGGGTGAGAGAGCAAACTAGAGTAGAGGACATCATTGTTAAAGTAAAAGGGCTGAAATGGCGATGGGCTGGGCATATTGCAAGAAGAACTGATCAACGATGGACAACAGAAATTCTGAACTGGATTCCAAGAGACCACCGAAGACCTAGAAAACGTCCTCAAACTAGATGGGTGGATGAAATAAGAAAACAGGTTGGGGTGACGTGGAAACGAATGGCCCAGGATAGACTTGTGTGGAAAGCATTTGGAGAGACCTTCATCCAGCAGTGGATAGATAATGGTTGAATATGATGATGATGATGATGATATATATATATACAGCGGACCTGGTAAAATGACCTTGATAAACTGACCACCTTAATAAAGTGACCTTAATAAGAGAGAACTGGTAGAGACTTAGTCATGACTGCACCAAAGTCTGTCGTTTATAGTGACAACCTGTCTATGCCGACCATTGCAATGCATTTCCAAAAGTGGTCACTTTATGCAAGTGCTACTGTTTACATGTAACCTCACTAACTGACACCCTTGAAAAGCGGACATATATTTAACGGATACTTTTTCAATTCCTAAAATCTAGAGACGGATGTTTAGTTTGTGTGTACTTATTATCCCTTCTAAATAACGGACCCCTCCAAATAACGGTCAATTACTCATGTCTTGGGGTGTCCGATATTCAGAGGTTTTACTATATCCATATGTCTGTATTACAAACAATGCATACATCCCTCTAAGCCCGATTCAGATATTTTGCTTGTTTGTGTCCGCCGCAAAAATAGTTTTAATGTTCAATTAAAAAAAAATATTCGCTTGCGCGGGGCCTGGTTCAGCTAAATCGGCATATGAACGACTCTATGCGCTTCGAGCCCGCGAATTTGGGGCCCTGCAGAAGCCTGGCTTCATTTATGTTTATAGGTTATTTCCGTGTATTTCTATATTCGTAGTTGGATCCTTATTCATCGTACCGGCTGAAGGCTTTCTGCGCTATGAAAAGAACAATACGGGCGTTGGAGCGCCTGATTTTTTATTAGTTCATATGCTCACATTTAGTATAATTGTAACAGCACCAGCTTGTAAAATGTTTAAACATTATAAAATTTAAAAGTTTAATCTTTTAATAGATAAAATCGTATTGTTAATTCTAAACTCTAGTTCGGTTATGTATTTAGCTTAATTGGGGTTTATCTAAGGATGGCCTCAGCAAAGTCACATGAATTCGCATATAAACCTACGGCGTCTACAGATGCTTAAGTGTCAAAATTCTTTTAATTTTTTAGTTGATTTTTATTTTTAGACTACTTATAATTTACAACATCACACCGGGAGCTAGGAACTTAAATAGAAATGCCGAAAAGACTTTTTGAATTGTTACAGGAAATCTTACGGATGAATAGACTACTTGCTTTATATAGAGGCGCATTTTAATCTTCCCGTCTAGGGGCCTATAAAAATCATAATCTGGCCCTGTTCCTAACGCTTGAATACGCTAATGTTCCTTAGATTTCGTTTCGTTTAAACAAATAAGGAAAATTGGAAATTTACCCACAATTGGGCGAAAATAACTTTGAGTTGCATAAGCTAATGTGTGCTAAGATAGAAATTATGAGTAAATGAATGAGGGAAGAACGACTTCCCTACACGCTGCTATATTTTGGGAAGGAATATCAATGCCCAACATTGTGACCTTTGGTAAAAAAAAGAAATATTTTAATGAAAAGCATACTATCCATATAATCCTATAATATGTGGGATTACTTAAAAAGTCTCTCCTTAGTATATGACGGTTCATAGTTATGAAGAAAACTATCAATTTGATAAAGCTATTGCTTTCTGTGGACGTAATTTCCTCATACTACACCCATGGGCAACGGCTAAAGCAAGTTCAATTTTGCTAGACCATTTCTAGTTGCCAAATGGGATTTTGATATCGGGCTTGTAGTGGCCGTTCACTTCTCGGCTCTTGGAAAAGTGCAAGGACAAAAAGCCGTTGCGTTCAAAATTTACTTGACGCTAACGGCTCTTCTCGAAACCGAAGAGTCTCATAAATTTCGGAAGGCCTTCTTTCGGATGCTGGCCCTGAATCGAAGATGAATGCGGGCCATTTGCGGACTACGACTGGCGAGTGGCACTATTCTAAGCGTATATCACAGGCTCCTTTTATGGCTTGGCACAAAGGTCGACCCATTAACCTTCTACGAGAATTACAGTGAGGCAGCTCTTGTGTTCTTCAACAACACTCTAATTTTCCAACCAAAAGAAAACGAACGTTTTCTAAAATTAGAGAACTTTGACGCAATGAAATAACGAAAGAGAATTTATGAGATAAGGGAAATTCCTATACTTCTCTTTGAAGTTAATATGTCATCCAGGATACTACATGTCATATTTCACTTTTAGTTTGAAATTTCATCAATTTCTCTTCCACTTTTGATGTGAAATTAATCACTAACCAATAATCAGAATTATTATAAATAATAAGCTCTGGTATTAGTTCTAATATAAATATTGTGAGGAGAAATATGAGAATAAGAAGCAAAGAATAAAAGCAAGAAAGATGAAAAGTAAACGTATAATTGAAGAACTGCAAATTAGAGAATAAAATTTAGAAAAAATGCATAGAAATGGAAACAGCCATATTTATAAAATTATCACAACCAGTGGATCACGGATCATGTGCATATGTACGTTTGCAATTGCACATTTTACTCCTGTTTGGACTTTATGCATATAAATGCGTATGAAATTTTAATTTCTAGAATAAATGCATATTTCAATGGTTTTAATAATTTTAAACAGGTTATTATTCCTTTATCGATAAAATTTTACGAAGACGCTAAAGCTAAATTTTCCTCTAACTCCTTATCTAAACAGAAAGGGAAAAGGAATTTTTAAACGTACACATTTAATTATAACCTACAGCGTTAAAATATATATATATATAAAAGTTTTCCTCGCCCATTCTTGGCGGAAACAGGCTTTGGGACGGGCAGAGCGCCATGTTCCCAAGCCTCTTTTTACATCACTTCTTAATGTGCCATGTCTAGAAACTTCCTGACAATGTGACACGTGTTTAGGATTGTGGCTTTTTGTATTTCAATGTAGGTGTTTGGGTCAATGTTGAGTATCTCCAAATTCGTCGCAAGCGTTTTTGGTACTATCCCTGTTGCTGAGATGACTAACGGGATGATGAAGATCTTTTCCATACCCCATATATCTCGTACTTCATGTCTGAGATCTTGGTACTTGGTGATTTTCGTTGTGTAGGTTGTCTGTATGTTATTGGTGTTGGGTACTGCTATGTCGATTAAGTACGTGGTCTTATTCGATTTATCGACGAGGGTTATGTCAGGACGGTTATGTGGGACTGTCTTGTCTGTTATGATTGCTCTATCCCAGTAAAGCTTGTGTGTTTCGTTCTCATGCACGGTCTCTGGCTCATATTTGTAGTACGGGCATTTTTCTGTCAGAAAGCCAGCATTCGCTGCCAATTTCTGGTGGACTATTTTCGCTACTTGATCGTGTCTATGTTTGTAGTCTGACTGCGCAAGGATCTTGCATCCTGCCATCACGTGTTGGATTGTCTCCGATGCCGCATGACAGTGTCTGCATTTGTCGCTTTCTATGTCTTTTCTCTGGATGAATTTCTGATTGTTCCTTGTTGCGATCACTTGGTCTTGGATGGCTAGCATGAATCCTTCTGTCTCTGGCTGGAGAGTGCCTTTGGCCAGCCAAGAATTTGATGCCTTTTTGTCAACGTGTGGTTGTTGCAGGTCATTGTAGTGCCTGCCATGTAATGGTTTTCCGGCCCAAGTTCTCAGTTTCTGTTCGTTGGCTGTTTCCAGGACACGCTCTTCGGTACTACACAGGTTTAGTGGCGTGTAATTTGCATCTGCTTGTATTATGGCTTGGATGAGTGGCGATCGGGGACTCTTCAACTGGAAGTATTGCCTCATGCTCTGGATCTGCTTGTCATGTAAGTCTTTGAGGTCCGCTTGTCCGCGTCCTCCTTCTTCCCGGGGTAGTGTTTGCCGTTCAATTGCCGTTGCAGGGTGTAGTTGTCCGGCTCTTCTCTGGATGGTTCTCATTTTCCGCTGGAGTTGTTCTAGTTCAGTGTTGGACCATTTGATGATCCCGAAGGAGTAGGTGAGCACTGGTACCGCATATGCGTTAATGGCTTGCGTGGTGTTCTTCCCGCTCAGTTTCGTCTTCACAATGCTTCTAAGTCTTTCTTGGAATGCTTGCGTGAGCTGGACTTTGACTTGATATATATATATATAGCCACTGTCCTTATCAGAAAAGCCGAGGATTTGACTCTATTCTGCTAGACTGGCAATTGTTTTAAGGTCAATTTAGAACGAATATTTACATAAACTAAATTTCCAAATCATTGTCTATGAACATTAGACGTGAGTAATTCAATATTGCAGATAAACTACCCATAAAAGACAACCCGCAAAATTTTATAAATGCTGTTTTATAGCCCTATAGCTCAGAAAAGGATATTCTTGGCCATAGAAATGCTGTTGAGTGACAGAAGACAATGCTTAATTATTCAGAATATCGAGATTGGATCAGATCGTTTTCCCTTAAGATCAGAGATCTTAAGAGATTACGGCAGACAAAGTGCTTGAGATATCCCCAGAGCCAAAAGTCACACGAATTCAAATCTGGGGATTTTTCAAGCTAAGACCAAGGAGAATGGCGGCGCTGATCTTAAAGACAGCATAGCACTCCATGTGCGTATCATCTGCATACACTACAGTCAACCATTGAACATGTTATGATTCCAGATGGTAGCAGACGATGTTGTCCATCGTTATAAACATATTTTGTCCTCATTAGACAGATAAATTTTATCGTTCATGTTATATACTCTGCATAAATATATAATACACCCTCTAGTGTTGTTTTTTGAAATTAACTGTTTTTTTCTCTCTGGGGAAAATTCAAATATCTACCTACAACTCTTCCCAAATTCCATGGTTTTCTGATGCTATGGCCCTCTTAGAAATGTTTGTTTGTTTAGGTGTTTTATGGCGCAAGAGCATCTGGGCCACTCTTAGAAATGTATCGTTTAATTTGGGATACCTCTTAGTTTGATGGCAAAAAATTCCTTATCGCGTAAAATAATGATAAAAATATATTCCATTATATTTATAAGATAGAAAAATCGAACAAGATTCTGTAAGTGTTTGAAATTAATGAACATAAAATGAAAATGAAAATTTCGCATCAATAGGATTAAAATCTTACACCTTGCATTTTCAAATGCCTAGTCCATAATTTAAATAGGTCTTGTAGCATATGCATAAATGCAGAGTGTATCTAAAATTTTTAGCCATATGTCCGCAAATCTAAAATTATAATTATTTTGTTTCAGTTGCAATTTCCAAATCTAGTTAGTAAGGGATGCAGCCAATGTAACACATGTATAGAAGCGCAACCTAAGCCATTGTGTAATAATTACTTATACAGATTGCATTTGTAAATTACGTTTGCAAATTACTTCCAGGGCACCGAAGCGAAAATTTCCACTGAAAAATTTGCAAAATCCGAAGCACTTTCTCGTTCCGCGTTAAATTAAATATGAAGTTATTGTTTGGTGTAAATTCATATAACAGATTTCTACCTTATCTTCATGAAGCTAATGGTAAAATTGGTGGAGCTAAAGGAATCGGGAATTAAACAACTTTTTCAAAAGAATCTCTCTCTTTTAAATAGTTTGAAAATCCTACCCTCGAGAGAAGTTCAAAATATAGAACAAAGCCATTGTTATCCACTACAAGACATAGTAATTAAATTAAAATCACTATTAAATAACTGTTTTTCATTCATTATAATTCGATATTTAGATACCAGAATTCTTTTCTGAGAAATTGTGTTCTTCTTCATATTATTTTCAGCATCTTATATAAATATAATTGCATTTAATACGCTTGAAGACTCCTGATTTCCCAATCTATGAATGGTCTTAACCCATTAAAGGCCAAGCATAACAATTTACTGCGAAATTGAATAAAAGTTCATATGTCTTTTTATTTATGACAATAGCAATAAGGTTTCATTGAAAAAAAAAATCTAGTGTATGTGGGTGGGGGGTCATGGTAAATGTTGCGTTAACGCAACGTCGGCCGTGTGAAGTCAGCTCATATATAATTAAGTACAAAACTGAGGATTTTTATAAAACGCAATTAATTTTCACGTAACAGAAATTTTATACATTTTTTAAAATGCTTTTACAGATATTCCCATAATTATCTGAATAATTATCTAATAAAAATCCAATTAATAAAATTTTAATTATCTAATAAGTTTGTATTTACATAATAGAAATTTAATTATTTAATAAAAATTCAAATTAACTGTGTACTAATAAAAATTTCAATTCAGCAATGAAAATTTCCTATATCCCAATTAGGTATTCAAAATCTTGCGTAATTAAAAAAGTCCTAATTAGCTAATGAAATTCGTAATTAACTAATAAAAAGCCAAATAAACAATCAAAAATGAATTCCATTTTGGTTTTCGGAGATGTTGTGTTCAGCCGTTGGTTCATTCTCAGGTAGTCGCAATGTGTATTTTTGGGGCATAAAACTATCTAATCCAAACCAAATCACAACATGTGGCCCCAAAATCAAGGGACGTCTTTTTTTTACTACAAGGAAAGAGTACTAACGAGCTATAATTACAGCGGTGTAGGAAGGGGGGCATGAGTGTAGGCAAGGAAGTAGGCAAGGCGCTTTCCCCCCCTAGAAATAAAAATTGAAGTATATTTGGTATATTTTAGTATTTGGAATAATATATTTCGGGTTAGCAATGGTTTATTCCCCGGAATGGAAATCTGGCTACACTCGTGGAGGACGGCGGGGGTTTCAGGAACACCCCTATTTAATTATATATATATATAGCAAAATTTTAGTATGATTGTGACATGTAGTACCTTCTAATGTAATATACATAAATACACTACACTTAAATGTATATTAAAATGCATATGTACATTTTAGTGTAATATGTATACCTTTAAGTGTAATATGTATTTTTAATATACATAAAATGTATATTAAAAATACATATTACACTTAAATGTATATGAAAAAATTAAAGTTGTAAAGTAATATCACACAAGGTAGTAAACCCAAATAAATTAAAATAGTAGAAACATCTCAGAATAAAAAATGCAATTGTAGTAGTAAAAGGTGAAGAGGAGTAAAAGATTAAACAATACCAAGAATTTTGTTCTTCATCAGGGACCGCACAAAATCCCTGTTATTGGTTTGCTTTTTCTGACTACAATAATTGAGATTTGTGATCAATACTGAATGAACCAATATTGATCAAAAATTAGTTAA
Source organism: Dysdera silvatica (assembly GCA_006491805.2). Taxonomy (NCBI): domain Eukaryota; kingdom Metazoa; phylum Arthropoda; class Arachnida; order Araneae; family Dysderidae; genus Dysdera; species Dysdera silvatica. The sequence goes on from QLNU02014802.1 coordinate 95,888,115, forward strand.
AAATAGTATAAATCCAGAATATAATTAATTTTAAAATATTTTAGTAATTTAGAAGGGTCTCTTTATTAATACTAAAAAACAATCTCGATTGTTGTATAATATATATATATATATATTACTTTCTCAATAAACGTATTAAGTAAGCTCTGCTCATAATGCATATTAATTCAAATAATTAATTATTACCTTTTATAAACGCAACAACTTACAGTGGAAAAAGCTTGGGAAGCATGAAATTCCGAAATATATAAATGTTTATAGAACAAAGGAAACGAGACAGCAAATGTTAGATTGCATTGTCATTACTGTCAACTGCTGATAATGCTAGTCAAAGTAAACATTCAAAAAAAGAATTTGGAAAAACAAAACAAAACCCAAGGTGGCTCCGAAACGGTGCAGCGGTAAGCCGACCCCGTACACGGGAAACATTGAGTTAAGGCAACATTATTTTCTTTCTTCAATATTGCGTATTTATAATTATCATTTTTTGTAATTTCCATTTTTCACAAACTGTTGACATCTGAAAGATTATGTTTAAAAGAAAAGAACGTTGATATTCGTCAATCAGCAATTAATATACTTTTCCAAAAATTGTTCTTTGAAAATCCCTCGAAGCACGTAAAAATGAAGAATTATAAAGCTGGAAATTTAACTTGCTTCCGTTTGCAAGAAAATTACGTTTAGTCAGATCAAATCTTTCTGAATAAGATATGCCAAAATTTGAAGGGGGAAAATTAATTAGGATATAGAAAAAAATTTCTGAAAATAATGTTGCGTTAACGCAACGTTGGCCGAAAATTGGTTTATGGTAAGTCAATTGTAAATTCACTTTTCAACAAAATATTTTTCCGGTCATTCCTCAGGTATATTCTACGAATTTATTCTAATTTGTAATTTTGTACTTGAATAGCAAATTGATACCTTGATTCATAGGTTAAGATTCTATTATTACACTAGAGCATCAATTATCCGAATACCCATCAACCGAATCATCGGTTATCCGAAAGCGTCTGAGTTGGCAAATTCAAATTTAAGCGCATTGCAGTTCCGCTAGCTGCGGGAATATGAAAAAGCAATTCAGCAAGTGTATACCGAAATTAACTTGAAGGGTGCTGTGTTCATTAGGGTGGAACGAAAAAAAATTTTTTTAAAAGTTTTTACATCAAAAGTTTCCTTTTGATGTAAAAAAAGGCAAAAATAAAATTTGATGGTAATCGGAGAATGTCTTGAGATGCCGCACGTACGATAAAATTTCATAAATTTGAAATTTTGTTCTCTATTTCAACCTTTCTCTCTAGTTTTTTATTTGCAATATAAAAGTCCAATTACAAAATTCGTACTTTTCTGCCCTTAATTTAATAGAAGATAGGCCCGTTTATTAATAGAACAAACGTTTTTCAAGGGTTTTAAATTTAGGATGGGGATACATAAAAATAATTACAAGTCAAAAATACATTTTGACTAAAAGATGGCCCTATGTGCGTTTTGTGATGTGTTATTAGTCTGGTGCAGCCGCTAGTTCCCGAGCACAGTTCACTGAGTCCAGACTTCAGAATCAATGTAAGTGATACGGTATATTTTGAGAGTTTGTGTATCATTGTTATTACTATTGTGTAACAAAATGGCCCTGTTGGAACAAGTTAACACTAGACAAATGGTGGAATGTCCTATTTTGGGAAGTTTTAATGACTTCAGTGAAGTAATGTTGCCAACATATGAAGATGTAATGAAGTGCTATTTTCTTGTAAGACACAACCTCAAACCAGATACATCAGCGAAGGAGCCAACTGTAAGTGAAATATCGGATATTTTAGCTGAGAAAATTGAAAATGGAGGATTAAGAGCCTGTGGTTTCTAATACCCGAATATTACAAATAATAAAAGCTTATCATGACAACTACAGAAATTTGTTAAGATCTATAAGCAGAAAAGGATCAGAAAAATATACCTCAAACCTTGTTACATTTAAAGGACATGCTAAACTCATATCTGATATTAATGCCTGCGAATATTTGGACTTTCAACGATGTAGTTGTAAAAAAGAAAGTGAAGTCCCTTTTTAGAGCAGGAATTTTTGAAAGATCAACGATCGTCCAGGAAAATGGTGATGGGTATTGCTGATAGAACGCCTCGTTATTGAAAGATGCCAGAAAAAGTAAAGAAATACAGAGGAAATTTAAATTTATTCAAGAAAATTCACAAAATACCAAAATGACACCAACGTTTACTGGTAGTGATGAGAGCACTGAAGAAAAAGAGGAAGTGACAGAAAAACTCACTGTTACTGATGAAAAACAAAAGAGCTTTTACAAGAAGAGAAAATTTAGCAGGTCCTTCAGCATTACATAGATAACAATAAAATAACTCAAATGCGCATTAAACTGCCGTCATGTGTGATTGTAGAGGAATATCTGATAGGGCTGCTGCTGCAATGGCAAGCGGTGCTTTGCAGGACTTGCGTTTAATAAATAATGATGACAAAAGTAAAGTAATCGATCGAATGAAAATTAGACGAAAAAGATCAAAGTACCGAAAAAAATGCATTCAAGACAGTCAGGGTCTGTTAACCAAAAATATAGGACTGTTTTTCGATGGAAGAAAAGTCAAGACAATTATTCAAGAAAAGAAAGGAACTAAGTTTTATAAAATGCTTACTACGGAAGAGTACGTTTCGCTAATAGAAAAACCACACTCGAAGTTTTTAGACCATGTAACACCAAGATCGGGAACTGGGAAAGATATTGCAGAGAGCATAATTGAGTTTTTCCGAGATAACGAACATAACGAACAACTTGTAAATTTTACCGCGATTAGATGTGATGGAACAGTTGTAAATACCGGAATCAATAATGGTGTGATTTCGTTGTTGGAAAACAAAATGGGAAGGTCACTGCAATGGTTAGTTTGCTTATTCCATGGTAACGAACTGCCTTTAAGCCACCTTTTTTATTCTTTTGATGGGAAAACTAATCTAAGGACTAAGGGTCCCGATGAGTTTAAAGGTGAACTAGGTAAGCAAATGCAAAACTATCATGAGCTTCCTGTGGTACCCTTTTTACCAATTGACAATAACCTTCCTTCATTAGAAAATATAAGTGATTTAAGTATAGATCAGAAGTACTTAATGGAAATGTGTATTGCCGTATCTAGTGGAAACTGCTCGTTGGATTTATCTTTGAAAAACCCTGGAAAACTTGCTAACTCCAGATGGTTTATATTAGCAAATCGAACACTTCAATGGTATGTGGCAACTGAAAATCTTACTAACAACCTTCAAATTCTGGCTAACTTTGTTGTAAAAGTTTATGCACCCGTGTGTTTTAACATTAAGTTGAAGCCTTCATGCTCGAATGGTTCTAAACATCTCTGGAAGCTTATTTCTTACTCAATCTATCTTACTAATCTTAAAAAAATAATAGATCCAGTTATTCAAAGAAACGGATACTTTTCTGCTGCGGAAAATATTCTTTCGTCCATGCTATGTGAGGAGCGCAAACATGTAAGAGAGCTTGGTTTGCGCAGACTTCTAAAAAGCAAGAGCAGGGTGTAGAGGAGGTGGTATAAAAAGTTTACAATTCCAAAAATCGACTTTGACGCTAAGAATTACATTTATATTATCCCATGGTACGACATTGAAATCACAGAGCCCCTAATGACAAAATATATTTCCAATGATTCCCTTAAACAATTCATTAGGAAATCAGAATCAACTGTCGTGGAGAACCCGTTAATTGATTTTCCCAGGTTTCCATGTCCCACACAAGCCGTGGAAAGAGAGGTTAAACTAGTTATTGATTCATCTTTGTCTGCCTGTAGATCATCTTCAAGGGAAGGTTTTATTAATGCAAAAATTGCGTCTCAAAAAATATGTCAAAATTCCATACAGAAAAACATTTCAATGTGCCGACGCAGTGAAAAACAAACATTTTCAAACGTTGAGGATTTAAGTGATTGACATTTTTAGTTCTCATTATAAAAAAATTTCCGTATACATGTACCAGATCATATACGATTTACCTTGCTTCATTATATTTTATTTAAATTACTGTAACATGTGTTAACAAAGCATAATAAATTGGTAAAAAATTAGAAAAATACAAAAATTTGGCCTAAAGTCAATTTTTTATTGCGTATAATATTTTATGCAGAATGTCTTTTTTAATATAAGAAGACTTTATTGCTACTAATTGCGTTACTTCACAATAAATATGTACAGAATTTCAAAAAATATACGCAACCAAAGTTTGAATTTTTATTAAATTTAAAAAAAAAAAAAAATTTTTAGGCTCTTGGCCGCACATCAAACCTTTGTAATAGAGCAATGAAATTTTTTAATCTTTTTTCTGAATCTAAAAGGCAACTTTTGGACTCCATTAGAAATCCCAAATCAAAAAAAACTAAATTGGGGGCCGGTTTTCATTCCACCCTAGTGTACATGGGCTTGGGCTACTGTCAAGGACAATACACAAGTAAAAGCTTGAAATAAGCTCTTTCTATCAGATGAATCTGTCACTGCACCTGAAGGGACACCAAACAGCCAATTTGTATCAGAACTGTACCAGATGAATTTGTATCAGCTGATTAAAGAATCTTCTGGATTTGAAGAATGTGACCAACAAAACATTCAAGACTGGCAGAAATGTGATGTCAATGACCATGGCTATCAAGTATTGACAGAAGACGAAATCATTACCAGTATCATCGACGACAAAACCCCTTACGACGACGAGGAAGAGCTTAGCGACGGCGACCGTGTTGAAAAAGAAC
>QLNU02014802.1:95909457-95930071 GCA_006491805.2 Dysdera silvatica
AAAAAGAAGAAAAAAAGAAAAAAAACAAGGGACGTAAGAAAATGTATTATACGTTAGATGCTAACCCCAGAATCAGAAAACGCATTTGATGATGATGATGATGATGAAATAAGTAAATTTAAAGAAGAAGGTATTTTGCGTATTTGATATGGAATTATTTAAGTGACACTCATATTAAGAGTATGTTAAATATATTAAAGGATTGTTGCAAAATCCACATCTTTCTATATTCAGAAGAAACAAAAAAGTGGATATAATATATAAAATTAATGAAATTAAGTACATATGTATATACTGTTTAAGGTTGCGACAAACTAGATACTCTTTAAAATAAGATACTGTTGGGAAATTGTCTTAAGATAGCAGTTTTGCCCGTTCAGCTAAAATTCGATGATATTGTTAATGGTTTTTGTCAATTCTTTTATAGGATTGCAGATACGTATATCAATTTAATTAGCTTTTAGTTCATTTGCATAAAATCGTGTGTAGTATTTTTAATATGATTTGTGATTTTATCTCTTTTCAGCTCTTTTATCTTATTGTATTTAGTTATTTATTACTTCCGCTTATTATATTAAGCGGGCACATACCCCTTAAGTGTTACGAAATGCCTTCTGATAGGCTGAAGTTCAACATTCTATAACTTTTAAAATAACACATATCCAAAAATAAAAATTTGCACATAGGATTATTGTATTATGAGCTTACTAAAATCATTAACAAAATGTATTTACATATTGCTATTTTTTTATAATAAATCAAAATATTATACTAGATTTTGCTCGTTAAAATTTTTAATACCATTTTGCGCGCATAATATAATTGGTTGTTATTATCTAATTACCAAAAGTAATGTGCTAAATGATAAATAATGAGTATAGCATTCAACTAACGAAAAATCTTAAGAAAATAATGATACTTAATATTTTTTAAAACAATAAAAAATAAAACTTTTAAAATTTGCCATTTTTTCAATATTAAAATGCATCTAGATAAAAATATTATTACTTAATCTCTTATCTTTTTCGTCATTTTATTAATTATGCATGGCTACAAGAGTGTGCTAATTTTTATTATACTAGTGTAAAAAGTTTTTTAAATATCTTGCGCGCAAGGATAAAATTTACTGTTTTGAGAAAAACGCGTTTAAAGAAAAATATTTGCCAACATTGGAGTTATTATCTATTTGCATCAACCTACCTTCATAAACTTGTTTAGAATACAACAGACGAGTATGTAGAACCTTCCTTGGATGTTATAGTTTTAAGTTTTTTGCAACTTCTGTTAGCTTTCCACCTAATTATAAGTTTTCGCAGCGGTCTTGGAGCGGCGATCCAAATACGATATTTGTTTTTTGTCCATTATTTTTTTAATATATATAAAAATGTTTAATTTCTTGCAATTTTTACCATGTATTATTACAAGAGCATGACAAATTTTATTACAGCAGCACAAATGAAGTTGTAAATATCTTGGGCACAAGGGTGAAATATACAGTCTTGAGAGAAACACGTAGGGAGCACATATCCCTGGCCTCAAAAATGTCCCAAAACAGCCCAGATTTCAACAATTTATATTAAAATAACACAAACTCAGGTATGAAAAATTGCATGCAACATCATTATACAGTTTCCCTTCATAAAATGCTAGCAAAATATATCTGTTGCCATTTGTTTTAAATCAATGACAACGTCATCACCCATTCATCAATTCAAAATGCTATATTAATTCCTTGCGCGCATGATAAAATTGATTGTTGTTGCTAAAAAACTAAAAGCAAAGTTTTGTATTACAAACCTGTTTTGATGAAGCTTCTTCAAAAAGCACCAGACAAGTATGAGGGTCCTTCGGCATGCTTCACAGCTTCAGCTGCACCTAATTTTTGGCGTCTTTTCACTTGATGTCGGCATTTTGTGACATTGGTTGCACGACATAGGGAGTGTGAAATTCGTCGTCCATCAGCTTTTATTAAAATACGACTTGCCTGCACTCCAGGTTGGATGTCAAAAGCCTTCATAGTGTGGAGACGTCCTTTACCCCTTCATTGAACTGAATTATGGCTTCATTTGTAGCGATGTCTACAATTCGACGTCCTGACCCGGACGTTTTGGGGCAAAACTTCCAAATCATTGAGTTGAGAGACTCATTTGGATTTTGAGTCCTCCCTCCTAAGCAACAACTCAGTAATTTGGGATGGGACAGGTCGTTGAAAATCAGTTTTATAAACTTCATGATAGCCTGAGGTAAAGATTGTTTATGGCGAAATATCCCAGTTGCTTTTTTTGTAATAGCTCGCTGGTAAGCACACCACGATATGTTTCCTTTGGGGCAAAAATGGTGCAGTGGATCAGCATCACTTGATCCTTTATGGAAGAAGACAGCCCATACTGCTTTCCTCATCGCACTTAAATTGTCCTTATGCTCCTTGATTGCATTCCCATAGTAGGAACTGAGTTGGTCTATCTCTTTATCAGTGAGCCGGCCTTTTCCTCCAAGACACTTGCCATCTTCTAATTTCTTTCCAGACATATGTTGTTTCATTTTCCTTAGCCTGGCTCCCATGCGCTTCTGAATGTGACCAACACATTCAATTTTTTTAATGTCTACATCATCGTATGGCTGTAAATTCCTTATGGATAAAAATGTTTTTGAATCCCCGTCTCCTATATATCCACTGTATTTAACATCTCTTAGTGCCCCTGATCGTTCAAATATACGGCACATGCCTACCGCCTCCATACTTCCCGATGAACCCGTATGGTTCTTCAAACATTCAAGTTCGTGTAAGGCCTTCCATTTATCGAAGTTTGGACCACGTCGAATACCTTTATATGCATCACACCCCTTGCAAAAAGTTGACATTACTTCTTTATCGATAACTTTCACACACTGTTCACCAATAACAGTACACACACCTACCAAAGACATATACCCTTTGGTTTTCCAGGTACCGTCCCCACTAATGATGATGTTCGATGACCCTGTAAGTAGTGCCTCATCTTCCGCAGCCTTCTTCATGGATTTTGTGGCAACTTTCGAGGTGGCTAATTCAAGGTGTTTGATTTGTCGATTATACGACCCTTCTGCATTTGGCTGTGGCAAATCCATTACAGCACAAAACATATTCATCCCCGACAATCCCTGACCCAGACATCTCATGGAATATAAAAACCGACGGTTTATTTCTGCAACAGCATTCTTCGGGCCAATAAATTTACTGCTGAGAAAAGAACCGATTTGTCCACAGCTTGAGCAATTCAAAATAAATTTAGATGCTAGTCCACTGGTAATTAATTCACTGATGGTAATGCTGCAACCACATACCTTGCAAGAAAGGAGTTGTTCCAGGGCCTCAAACATCAGACCCTTATCCAATATTCGGTACCCTTCAAAAGTTTGATCTACAGGAGAATCTTCTTCAAAGCACAGCTTTAATTTTTTGCTCGATGTGCTTTCGTCCAGCATTTTATGATTTCGTGTATGTACATTTCCGGTAAATTTTCTTTTTTTTGGCCGTGTTCCGGATGCACGTTTTTTAGTGGGAATAACATTCGCCATAACACTGATAATATATAGAGTAAGAGAAACGACAAAATATAAATATATGTATTAAAAAAGAAAGAAAATAGGATTTCAAAACCTGGATCGCAAAAACGAGGTCAAAAAACCAAACGTGGAACAAGCAGTAGGCAATCGCAAAAACGTGGTTTGTTTTAGGGAACACTGGTTTGTTTACAAACATAAAGTGCGTAGAGTAGTTTACTTCATTTGTCCTGCATCTGTTGATAAAATAAGAAAGTATGTATGTAGACACGTCTCCTACAATGCGCATAAAATTCTTAAACGAATACATGAATACGAAAACATCGAAACTAAATGTAAACAAACTCTGCGTCCCTTTAAAATGATATCCTTGAAGATTCAGTACTCTTTAGATTTTTTTTCGTAATTCAACTTCTAATGTAGATATTTTTAAACGGTTGGTCTTAAAATGGTCAGAAATATTTTGGCTTTCTTATAAAAAAAAAATAAAAAAAGGTAAATTTTTGAAACTTTATGGGCTATGTGCCCCTTAAATTCTGGGCAGCAGGGGCTTTTTGAGACCCCAGGTCAGTTTACCCTTTGCTGCCAAGACGGAGTAATATAACGGATAAATTGTCAATAATTTTAATATCGTGTAAAATTTAAATTTGGTTGAATAAAGTTTGATTAGATTTGAAATAAAGTTAAAACAAAGTTATATTACATTCAAGGATATGCCAGCTCGTAAATCGAATTTAAAGAACATACCGTATGCAATGAATTAAACTTAAAAGCGAAAATACGCATAAAGGCAGTTTAATATGAGATGTAACGATTTTTTTATAATTGCTTCGGTGTCAAAAAGCAGCCCATCCTCATCTAAAATTTTGAAGAATAATTATTTGCTATTAAATTCAAGAACCTTCTGATTTAATATGAACATTTTTGGATGGAGGGGCATTTTTTCCTACAGAAACTACTGTATAAAACTCCCTATATCTCATATTAAATTTAGTCCATGTGTATTTTCGTTTTTAAATTAGTTTATTACGCACTGCATCTTCCACTTTCTCATATGAATTAAACTTTGCTATTTCTAAATGAACAACCGAAAACAACATAATGTTAAGATTACTTTGATTATTATAGCCTATATTGGGATTTTGGTTTTGGTTTAAATTATAAACTTAGATGCGCTGATGTTAGAAAAGCAAAGGCACTTTTGGTGATGTTTGTACACAAGCTGAAGTGATTTAATTAATTTCAAATATTATATAGAATGTGATGGAAATTTTTCATTAAAACTTGTAACAATAATGTTTTATTATTTCAACTTATTACCCAAAGTTAATGAAATATACATGATGAGTTCCTCATTCCCCTTAGCACAATGCATTAGAATTGCAAGGAAATATTTTATATAAAATATATAATATAATATATTAAATATAATTTTATGCGAAATTTGTTTTCCTTCGCAATTTGCCTTATGTCATACATAATATTACAGTTTTGAAGCCATACCATGAGAAAGCAACTAGCAATATGGTACTGGTCTGTTTATGCACAACTCACTTACATATGAATGGAGACTTTTGAATAGTAATGGACATTTACAAGATGTTTTTACAGTCGAAAGAATCGCAACCGATTAAAATTTACATTGGAGTCAACAATTTATTCGTCCTTGCATTAAACAATCGAGAGGTACGATTGTAATCACGTATCAGTTGCCCAACCACTCTGTACATGCGCGTAAACACATGACGTCTTTGTCAATTTGGTGAGTAAACAATTAGATAACTGTATTTTCTGACATTCAAGCAAAAGAATAATAGTATTTGTTTATAGAATCGTTATATAAGTTTTAGAGAGCCTATAGAGTAAAACTTCGATTTAACAAGATCCAAACGACCTGCACTTATTTCATTTATTTGTACGAGTATTTATTTTATTCTTTTTTTGCAAATACATACACACTTTATTTTTGAATCGGGTTTTACGTATATGATACCAAAAAAATATCTACTTATTAATTTCGGGCTAATTTTATATAAGAGCCATAGAAAATTATGTATATTATGGCATACGACATTGCATCGAGTGACTCAGAAATATGTCCTCTGATAATTTAACTTGCATTTAGTCTTAAAGTTATTTATAAATATATTTAAATTGTTTTTGTCGTTATAAGAAAAGCACAGTAAATATGGTAGACGATGTAGTATTTATATCCAAAAGCATAGTTGATAATGATTTTATTTTATCATTCACAACAAATACTGGCCAAATATCGCATTTAAGTAATTCGAAATGGTACTCAAAATTTTATAATTTTTTTATTTACGTTTACGCGATGCATTGAGTCAAGTTTAAAAACCGGCGAGAGGTTTCAAGATGTTCAAATAATCGAGACAATCGACTGAAACATCTGACAATCGCGCATCACTTCTTTGGATCGCTTTGGATAGAAATGGATAGAAATATTTCATGCTTTATCAAAAAAAAAATAATGAAAAGCGTTTAGAGATCCACTCCTTTGTATAATGGCAATTTAAATAATTTTATCCAGAAAATATCTGAATTTTTATTATGAGAATTTTTGCATTTTTGGAAATCATTTTTAAAATCAAATATTTACTCAATAAAGTCGCCATAGATATCCATCTTTCGAAAACGAGCGAAAATATCACTATAGACCGTATTGTTGTAAGCATATATCTTTATGTATATTGCACGGAAGCCTTGAACAAAACATTAAATTCAAAAGATGGCTCATAAACTAATAAAACAATGATAAAAAATTAATACAGCTGATATTTTTAATAGATAATGTTATATTTTCTTACGATGTTTTTTTTCAGATTACGCCCACCATTGAATCACTTCTGTTTTAAAACTGGCTGAATTTTCTACCTATAGATAATTAAATTGTACGTGTTACCAGTTGCAAAAATTCGATGATGATTTTAAAAGCCTTTGATATAGATCGTGAGTGTCGAAACTTCCTTAATTGAACTTAGATGTGTTTTTTTATGATCTCTACTTAAAAATATGATACCAAAAACTAATATTTCTTACGTAGAATTTTCCTTTGGCCCGAACATAGAGACATCCACTTCTGCATTCGCATACGCAGGAAGGTCGTAAGGGAAAGGGGAAGAGGCGGTTTCAAAGCTACAATTCAACATATTCATATATATATCTACACAAAACAGCATAACGATGGGGGGTTATGATCCTATCCAACTCCCCCATGTACACGCCAGTATGCTTGGAAATATAAATCAGAGTAAATGGTTTTTCGCGCAGACAAGATTAAGGCGCAGTTTGACAGGGGAGAGGTTAAGTTCGCAAACACACGGTACATACAATGGCGTCACCTGCGTTCGGCCGTAGGAGATAAAGTGGCAAAAGAAACTGATGTTACATAAGCGTGTGTAACAGAATAATTAGGGACATGTGTGATTAAATAAACGTTTTAGTTATCCTACTATTGAATTGATTGAGCATCTCATTTAAGCGTGAGCTGTTCCGTTCGGCGACATGGCACTTCAACCGAATATGGACATAGCAAAGACGTGCATGTTAATAATATTAATGCCGGAAAAGGAAGGACGTACGCTAATACAAAAGATAAATTATCTGATTAAGATACATGAATATTAATAAATTCCTTTATTTTGAGCAAAATTATGCGTGAAACATATTATATAGCCTATTACTTAATGACATTATGACAATTTTGGCCGGACAGTAATAGGTAAAGGCTTTTATATCTAACGGAGCCCATGCTGCCAAGGTTTTCCAATAGCGACTCCAAAGAAAACAGCAATAATCCATGTACAGTGATAAGAATAATAAGAAAAGGAAAAATAAGTAAACAAATAAATAAGATATAATAAAAATACAAACTCATAAATTATTTAGCAAATCAAGCAATCGTATTTTAAATGAAAGAAGTGAGCTGAGTTGTCTCAGCTCATTCGGAAGAGTGTTTCACACACGAGGGCCCAGGAATCCGATACATGACAAGCCAAAATCTGTTCCCTCGAAGTTTGGTCTAAAAGTAGTATCCATACGGGTATCATATCCGTATCCCGGCAGACATGGTAGATATATATCTATATTGTTTCCAAACTTCATAAATCCAAATTATTAAAATTGAAATTTTATATTTAAGGAGATTATCTATTATTAAAATATTATTTTATGGCCGAACGATTATATTACTAAAAAATCTAAGAAATCTATTTTGAAGTATAGAAATACGACGCATATTAGAATTAGTTGTGTTTCATCCAGGGATACCATCCTCGCGCTACAGAAAGCAAAGTAACATGGATTTTTAAACGCATTCTCAAAAGAAAGAGAAGAAAAGTGAGAAGAAACAAAAGACCTACTAATGGGTGTATTTAAAATTTATATCCGCAAAATTGGTTATTTCTCGAAGCAAAAAGAAAAGATCTCTTTAACTCTAATTTATTTCGACAGCATTTCCCTGTTTCGCGCCACATGGAACGTTTTATAATCTTCGTTAGGCTGAAAATTTTAATTCTCTTTTTGTAACTCGTTCCTAATTTAGCCTGGTGAACCTTTTGGTGCAGAACTGCGGCTCAGAAATTTAATCTCTTAACGTGGCAGTTTTTATCTTATTAGTGAAATAGCTGTAAAAATTTGAGCCTAATATGGCCAAATTGCTGCTAATGGTGAGATTCTGTTTAATGCTAGTGCCATTAGCATTTTTCAGTCTTTTGCTCTCACTTTACATGCCGTGGACAAATCCTACCATTGTCTTTAAATTGCTTTGAACAAAGGAACGAATAGGAAGAGGAAAAACGCTATGTTCTTAAGTAATAATTTTGCTTAACTATCTCATAGTTCATCATATGTATATTTAATTTTCATCCCCTGGTTAGTTTTCCCAGTATTTTCAAAAAAATATTCGACATACGAATGATAACATGACCTTTTAAATCCGTCTTATACATGAGAGCCGTAGACTGACTTATTTAATTAGTTTTTGTTTTAGGAAGAACGGCCATATTTCTCAACAACACTGGCCATTTTTCTTCGTCAAGTAATTTAAACTTTCAGATACAAGCGGAGAATTGTCCGTCGTTTTAACATAGGACATCACAATATATGCGATTCACATAACTCCAAGGTATACAGTGCGATCTCATTAATGCGGCTTCGTTTAAGACGGACTATCCGTTAGTCCAGACAAATTCTTTTTCCTGTCTGAAGCATATATACAGCCTGTGAAACAAAACACTTAGCATTTATTTGTCATTCGCGTAATAATTATGCCACAGAAAACTCAAGGTTCCAGTCAATAGGGAACAATGAAATCTACCAATCCATGTGCAAAAATTTTGCATGAGAGACCGTCTTCATATTAAAACTTGCAATAACTTTAAAAATTCCAATGGCAACGATTAGTCTCTTGATTAAATATTTCGAATCTACAACCAAAAGAAACCCCTCATACTAAATTTTAATTCATTTGGTTCAAGGATTTAAGAATTTTGAATATTAGAAATATAGAGCACATAACGTTAAAACATTTCATAATATTTTTATCAATATCTCCTGAAATATTTATCAAATCTCTCCAATATTTTTTACTGCGTTAAAGTTTAACAGGCCAAACGAAATTTGTGATAACTTTTATTTTTAAAATAATATCTAATATGAATTATAAATTATAAAAATCATACTTGACAAAAATATATATAGAAGCATATTAATTTTCTGACGGAAATTGAAACTTTTCGGTTTTTTACCAACTATACAGAAATTTCAGCACAATCCGCTCAGTAGTCTTTTTATGCTTAATATTATTTAAAGCGACGGTGTAAGGGGGGGCATCGCATAGTTACAAAAAGCAAAATGAAAATAATAAAATAAAGATCATTTTATACTAACTACCTATAAGTTCGGTTTTTTTTTATCAAAATGGAAGCTCCCGTAGATATTTTATGGAGTATCTCGTTTCAATAGTCAGAATGTCGCCAAATTTTTAAAAACTTACCTAAGTAAATATGTCTAGAATCCGATTATAATATGGCAAATTTAGGTGTTACCATTGGAATTTTCAAAGTTTCTGCAAGTTTAAATATGGAGACGGTCCCTTATGCAAATTTTATGCAAACGAATTAGTAGATACCATTGTGCACTATTGATTGCCACCTTTGAATTTCCCGTGTCACAATTATTTCGCGAATGGCAAACGGGTGTTCAGATTTTTGTTTCACCAGTTCTACATTCAATGTTAAGGCCCTCGTTAATGCGTACAATTCATCAGATAATGCGGAGAATAGTCTTCTGTGAAAAAAGAAATTCTTTAGGAAAAAATTCAAGAGGTATCAAATACAGCTTGATTTTTTTTCCCCAGATATTGTCACCTGATTTTTAAAAGCAACCTTATAAATTCTTTCGAATTTTTTATACGGAATTAAGTAAAAATAAACGAGATTCCACTCTATGTAACTGCTAATTTTTTTGTTTCGTTCTAAATTTTTTCAAAGTATTTTTCGTAATAGACTATTCTGTTTTATTAATTTAATCATTTACGTTGTGTGCTGCATTACAATATAAGTTATTGTTAAATAGCCTGAAATGTGCCCTCCGCTTAGTGCGGACTCCCGTTTGTACGACTAAAAATCGGCGACCTATGACGATCCGCATTAACCAGATTTCACTCTATTTATAGCAGCCAAGCTTACTTGGGAATTGAACCCAAATTCAAGGAGATCGAAGACGGTACACAACAGTGGCGGGTCGTGGCGCCATTTTAGTGAGTCAGGGCTAGGCTAATTTACCAAAATAAGTTGCGCATTACGGTCTATTCTTACCAAGAAACCGGTTTCATTGCCTGAGTAAATACGTAAGTTAATGTATTTTGGTAAATTGGCTTAGCTCCTTCCTTACTAAATTGTCGCCACGAGCCGCCGCTTGTATATAAGACCACTGAGTGCAAACAAAACAAGATTTTCTAGATATAATACAATAAAACGCAGTACATTTCTACCAGCGGTGGCGAAGATTTGGCGAGACAGCACTTAAGCCATTTCACCAAAATACATTAACCCACGTATTTACGCAATCAGTAAAACTGTTGTCTTGGCGAGTATAGACTGTAATGCAAAATTATTTTGGTTAATTAGCCGAGTTCTGTCTCACTAAAGTAGCGGTAAGAGCTGTCATTGATTTGGACCTAAAGGTAAGTGAAGCACATGCAGCTGAATTAGCACTTGGAATAGCGTTGAATAGAACACATTGTTATGCACACAATTCGATCGCATTCCTGTGAAGTGCAATTTTTGAAAAAAAAATATCTTGCACTGCTCCTTGGCTCTTGTATCGCTAAAAGTTTTGGATAGAAAATTTCATAATTAATCACAGTTATAAATAAAAACAATTTTCACAATTGTTTCCACGGATGTTTTCGTCATCATCAGAAAGTAAGGTTTTACAGCCCTAAAGATCAGACGCCGATGAAACGAATGGCAATGTCATATTAGTGTTCGACAACGAGGCCTGTGATATACATACTACATTAAGATGATAATGGATATATCCGTTGAAACCATTGCAGACGGCGTTTATTGCTTATAACTCTGGTTAATTTTTAAAGTATGGATCTAAATATATCCTTCATAGAGTATGCCCCCTATTGAAATACTGAAAGTTTAGTTAAGATTAAAATCTGTAGGATATAAATTCATTATAAGTTAATGAATCACAATTATTATTTTAACTAACAAATATTTGATACATCGGATATAAAACCATTTTTATAACCACGATTTTGTTTAATTCAATTTCGTATTATGATAAAAGGCGTAATATTTTTCAGCGGAATGTACGTGGTTTTAGTTTTTATGCCATGTGGAGCTCTTTGAAAATGATACAAAAATCTCATTTTTCGCTGCAGTCAGAAACGTTAAAAAAAATACCCTATTATTGGAGATTTCTGTAAAGCAAAGAAATTCGTTACTTTATGTCACTTTCAATTGTACGTTCGATTTCATAAATGTTTCAGAGTAATTGTAAGTTGATAAATGCACCTAATATTTCAAAGTGCTGGAACTGTCTTTCACATCTATTCGATTTATCAGAACATCTTCTAGATTTATCGAAAATTTGAGTACATCTTACTTGTGTGATCCTTCGTTTGATGCGATTTTGATGTGGTTTCAATTTATATTTTGGTCCATTGCTTGAACTGTTCATTGAATTAGTTTATTTTCTCGCGCATGTCCAATAAAATTACTTTTATACCACCTTGAAGGTCAGGGAACCACAGGATGAAACTAAATACCTATTTTTTTTTGTAAGTAAACAAACTGGGGAACAAACTATAGATGGCATTGCAATTGCAGGAATCCAAAACGGCACCTGTGTTAAAAAAACATACTAAGTAGTCGGAGGTGCTTTATTTCTTTTGTGTTTTTCAGCACAAGAGCAGTGGATATCATGCTGCGGCGAGTCTTATAGGTTACCGAGTTGTTTGAACCTCTTAATAAAGGCCTAGAGAACCTACTCTTCAACTACACTCTTCAACTACACTCTCCAACTACACTCTTCAACTGCACTCTTCAGCGTCATTTTTTCGGTACTGTTGGGAGTCGAACCCTTGTTAACGGCACATTAGAAGAATGCGGTACCACTTCACCTTGCTAAACTTAACAGTTATTCAATTCAATATGGTACATGAACTATTATTTATGAACCTATTGCTATATTAGTAATATAATATTACTATTATTATGCAGTATGATCGCAGTACTCAATAGAATGTCTCTTTTGTGCAGAAACATAGAGTTTTCGAAATTATTTGGGGCAAGCACACATCATATACTTATATACGTTATAACCATGAAAATTGCAACTTATTTTAAATTATTTGTGGGTTTCGACTTCTACACCTGTACATTTGTAGCCAGAATTCCTTAAATCCAGGAATGCTAATTTGAATAATATGTTGGGCTACTCTCATGTTATCTTAATGTTGGTACTAACTTAGATTACTACACTAATATGCAATATGCACACTCATTATATGTTCAAAATTTTACAGTACATGGAAGGTAATTACATAATTTATTTCGAAGTGCTGGTTTCCATTAAAAGGGTTTCAGATGATGAACAAAGAATATCACGTAATTATATAGAAATTATTTTCAAATTTACTGTCCTACCTTCGGCTGTAATATCCTTATGTACTTGAATCAACACAGTTGTCATTCTTTATTGCTTATAATTACGTATCATTTTCATTGTTATTGTGGATGAGCATACAATGTAAGTGTTCTGATTATAGCTATATTGATACATGTGATGTTAGGAAAGAAAACCATTCTAAAATTAAATCATTGAACAAAAAAGTAAAGAATTTATTTATGTGGATAGCCTCAGAATACAATGCCAAACACTGAAGAACTAGGGTCCTATTCAAGATACTCGCCTTTTTGGGAAGGCAGTTAAAGCAATATATATATATATGTGTGTGCGTTTGTGTGTATGTGCATATGTGTGTATGTGCATGTGTGTGTATGTGTGTGTGTGCAGTTATTGCATTTCAGGCCAACTGACTCATCAACAAGGATTTTGTAATGGGTTTTCATAGGTGAGTTTAGCTCAGAAAATACCATGGAACTACTTCATAGAAATTGTTACATTAATATATAAAATTGACATATTGCGCAGAACCGAAATGTAGATGATACTTACCTAATAAAAATCCATCTTTGCTCCACTGGACCAGCCCGGCCCGATTTCCCACGTGGCAATGCAGTTCTGCTGTGCGACCCGCGACAACGGATGTATCATGAGGCTTCACCCGAAAATATTGCTGTGCAACAATACCTAAAAGAAAAAAATTAAAATTATTATTTTTTTTTACCGACGGCAACATAGAAAAAAACTGTTTTAGTTTTCCTTCTAATGGTGGATTATTTTTCAGCCGAAATATTAATAATTATAAAAGGCTACGAACTTAGTAACTGTTTGCGAATTTTCCGTCTAAATTTAGAATATTAAATATGCGTATATTCTTCAGGAGATAATTCACAAAAAAAAGGAAAATCATGTGGGAAAACATAATTTGAATTTACTTTATTCTCTAGTACAATTAGCAGAAACTTGGAAATGAAAAAAAAAAATTTTTTACAAATTTATAAAAAGTGTTGGAGACATGCGGAAGATAATGGTTTATTAGTTTTTGATGCTAATTTTGCTTATGCAAAGCACAATATACAGGGTGTTTGCAAAAGATAGAAAGGAAAGAAAATAATTTTAAGGCGCTTGGACTATGAATAATATACTGCATAATAACAAGAAACAATATATTTGCGTATATAATTATAACTAAAACGTACTACTTGTGCTTCAATTTCATGCTCGAATGCCTTTATAAATCGAAATGTTGTGTCTCTGTTTATACTTCAGTGTTTATAGAAGGGTGGCTTTAAAAGTTTGTGCCAACTTCGTGCAATGTAACAATGTAGGTTTAAAGAGAAAATTTAACTAGTGTGTGCATAATAATTGCTTTTAGTTATCTGCATCAGTTTACTCATTCAAAATAGGAATAGTTATACACATAAAATGGGCAATTATTTTCTCTTCAAACTTTCGTATGTAAAATGTCTATTTGGGATCTAAACAAGCCTGAAATTAAATCCCAAACCTTAAATTTTTCTTATCTAAGTAAACTAGAATTAACTTATTCGCAGCATTCTTTCTTTACTCAAGTTTTCTTTAGTCAGTTTGTCTTCGTATGCTAATTGGGTGTTTTCAAATTCTAAACTGACAAAAGCTTCAAATTCAAAGCATTAGAATTATTCATTCATTCGCAGTATTATTATTATTTCTTTATAGAAGAAGATTTTCTGAGTTTCAATCTTTAAAATACTAATATTGGTGTAATGTGAAGTTTTAAAAGGATTTTCGAAGCTTTTTTACTTCCATGGCTACTTTATTTCCGAAATTGTATCATAAAATAGAATTACTAATTTCAGTTCTAAGCTTTTTTGACAATATATAAACATTTCATGATTTTTTTTTAAATTAACAATGAATAGAATTTGCAGATGATTAGTTTATATCGTATTATAATTCGATAGACGGCGATTGTAATCAATAATAAAAGAATACATTTTGAAAAACTGCATTTTTCACTATAAATATTCTACCGAATTCAATATATTGGAATGACTGGCTGTTAGTACACATGTCTATATTATTTAATGCTGGTATCGTTGGTTTAATTAAATAACAAACTCTTAATCGCCATCAAAAACTTAAACGGGGCCTTTCATTCTTCCATTGATTCACGTTATATGGACGAACATACAGCACGTAGGATTATATACTAGGACAACCGAATTTTTTAGTGTTGTTGTACGATAGTAGATAATATAAATAAAAAATGTTGTCACTGGGCCCATGTATAAGAAAAGATTCCGAAATATTTTGAAAACTACTGCTTACTTTATCAAGAAATGTGGTAAGTAAGGAAAATATATCTATCACGGCGACGAAAAGCTATAGTTGTTTACGTAACTTACGGCCCAAGAATGAATTCAGTAGAAAATAATGTACTGGTTTTTTTTTTTTATTATTACTAATATAAAGAAAGGGAAATTAACGGCATATAGAGCATTTTTAATCTTATATATGTACATGGTAGACTATCTAAGTATTTATGGCAGAAATATATATTTATGTATTTTTTATTATTATTATTACATTAAAGTTACTTGAAATATTAAATATTTACTACTTGAAAATCAGAAAGAAATTATTGCAATCCACACTCTAAATTATTTATTTTAGAGCCACTGTTTATTTTAAACCGCAATTTCCTAATTTGCATTTACACTTTTAATGCATATTTCTAAGATCGAAATTAACTGGGAAGCTATTTCTAATTTTGGGATTTTAGCAGTAACCGAGTTGAATGTAAAAGCGTTATCGACCCCATTTGCTGATGAAAGGTATTAATAATTGTATGCATTGTTAATAACGTACCCGAAGGAATATAATTTCTCGAATTTGGAATTAATTTATTTATTCATTTTTGAAATGGGCCTCGGAGGGAGATCAGTTTATCTCACGTAAATTATCAGCTCCGGCGCGATATCGAATATTCATGAACTGGAGAACATCGTAAATAAATTAATAAATTAAAATAAGTATCATCAAGTTTTTGAAAGGGCTTTGCCAGTGATTTTCTTTTCGCTCGATAATTTCATTTAAGCTATATTGATATAATTCATTTCAATAACCAATTATGATTTCCAATTTCTAATTTAGAAAATCAATAGCCAATAGATTTGAAATAGATTGCAAATAACTCAGCCATCTAATTGCCTTAAGTCTCACAATTGGGTAGCTGTTATGTGGAGGTGAATAAAAGTAACTAAGTAGTTACTAAGTAGTTAACTAAGTAGTAGTACACACATTGTTATTGTTAATGTAGCCGATTTATTTAACTTCATACAACAGCAGACACACTTCGAAACAGAACATCGTTCAGGAGTTACATTTAATCGACTGTTTTATTTTGATGATAGCGTGTATGATAGCGTAATGATAGCGTGATGATAGCGTATATTTTGATGATAGCTCGAAGATCAAGCGTGGGACAAAATACGCAAGGATAGCACTAAATGTAATAAGCAATAAAGCTACAGTGTTGCCTCATAATAAGGGACACCCACGGGGCAGGACACTTTGTACCTTCAATAGAGTTGTCCTTTCTTTGGAGGTACACGTGTCTCTATTCAAAATAAGTGGGAATCGGAGTAATCGTCCCTTATACAGAAGTGTCCCTTGCGGAAGATAACACTGTATACAAAAGCTTCTATTCGTATATTTGTTTTTAATTTGTTAGCCGTATGTTAAAACTAATTATAATACCATTTTGTTTGAACAAAAATTCTGGCGTTGCACTAAGCAACCTATTCAAGCAGCAAAAAAGATCACTTTTGCCGCTTGAATTGACTTTACATTATGGTTTTTGGCCTCCATTCGAGACTACGTTCACATCGCTTTCCATATAAACTAACGGCATATCAAATGAATGGTGGATCCAGAAATATTTCAAGGGCGATTTGTTTCCTATTTCTATTTTTAGCCAAGTGCCTGGTACTTTTAATTTAATTTTCCATAATAAAATCCCGGCTCAAGGGGGCGAATCGCCCCATCGCCCCCCCCCTGGATCCGCCAGCTTGTCAAATCGTTCAAAGACCGGATCAAAGACAAAGTCTGCTCACTTGTGATTGATCGGCAAAATCGTTCAATGTTTCGTTCAGTGAACTAACTATATTCCCGCCTGTATTACATACAATCCGACCATATAAAAAACAGAAGTGAAGGACTGTTATCGTTTGAGGTACGATGTGCAGAATGAAGGTGAGAATGAAGGTGTGAGAATGAAGGTGTCGAAAACCTTTCAGACGTCATGTCGTAAAGATAAATTGGTGTACGAAAAGCGAAAAACTGATGTGAGGCTTCCTCGACTAAACACGACATAAGACCTCAATGTTAGTTTGAGGTGCAATGGATAGGAACAGAGGCTCGAATAGAAGCAAAACTATAATATAAAGGAGACTTTATCAACGCGTGCGTTCATCAAAGGGTCGTGCATTCATCGGCAAAAAGATGGACATTTTGAATAACGTATGTCTATTCGAATTGCGCTTTGCTTTTGCATAATGCAAACATATGCAAATGAAATGTTGCTGTTTTTTGTGTCGTATCATTCTGAACACCATTCCGTCCAAAGCCGGCCCAATCAGTTTTTTGAGACAGAATTGAGACCAGACTATTTTATATTACCAGAGCCGACGAGAGGTGGGGCAGCCTGGGGGCCCGGATGAAGTATAAGGGCCCGCGTTGGCAAGGACTTATGCTGTGGGTGGCCTGGCCCTAAAAAAATATCTATGCCACTGCCTAGGCAAGGGTCCATGGGGGGGGCAGGTCGAAGTGAGCCTAGGGGACGCTGAGAGCCTGCGTTGGCTCTCGGCTCCCCTGGGTTTTATGGTGACCTCCAAGTCATGATGCCTTGACATATGGTGCTATGGTGACGCCGGATAACGCGGTCACGTAGCTTACCTTCAATATAGGTTAAGCTCCCAACGTTGCCAAGTTAAGCTTAACGAGATTAGTCCGTAGGTTGGTTCCTAGGCCTTAAGATGGTCAGCTGCCTCAGATAGCGTAGGTTCACTATCCTACAGTGCGACGCATTCGTTTAGGGCGCCATTAACATGTCTTCGACTACCTGTGGTATGGCAAAACTCAAGCCATTTTGCCTTCAACGGTAGTCCGGAGTTTAACACTAGAACCGCGGTTGAGGTCAAATTAACCGCGTCGTCGTTTTTGTGTAAGTAATTATAATAATAATTAATTAGCAAGAATAATATGATGTACAAAGTAATGATAAAAAATATGATACATGTATATATATATATATATATATATATATATATAATTAATTAATAATGTATCATAATTATGCGAACATCGTGGAATTATTCAGATTTTTTTGGCTGATTGAATTTCAATATGTGAAACGAGATAATTTGGCTTGATTATCAATAAATCAGTTTATTTACATGTATGAATGAATTAGATACACAAAAACATTATTAATCAATTATTAATGTTAATTAATTAATTATTAACATTATTAATAAAATATTGACGCTATTCTTTCAATTCGTAAAAATGAGAGGAACATAATATAAAACAAATGGCCCTAAAAAACACTTGCCTTCCGCGCAACTAAATATAAACCACGTGCGAAATTATTGCAATGGGTGAGAAATGTTAGTTGTAATCGATGTCAAATAACAACCTTGAAAAGTTGAACATAGCTTTCGTTTGCTTATCATTTAGGCATTCATTTTAATTTCTGTTCCAGTTATTTAACTTAAAATTGATAATAGCTGAAATTTTACTTATGCATTTTTTTTTAAATTTTGTGACTATAAATTTAAAAGTCCTTTCATTTTTCATGATACAATCCCGGCTCTGGGGGCCGGGAAATCGCCCCATAGCCCCACCTGGATACACAACTGACTTAAGGTTAATTTTAGTTGACGTTATGATATTAAAGAATAATTTTTTCCGTGAATAATTATTTTCCGGAAAGAAAATATGGTCTAAAAATGTTACTTAATTTCTAAAATTAACCTAATTATTGAAAATATTAAATGAACATTATTGGGATTTAACCTAAATACGTTAGTATTGTTGGAACGAAAACAAAATTGTATTTTTTTTTTTTAAGAATATTCAAGGACGGTGAAAATGACCGCAACCGCGGTTCTAAGTATAACCAAAGTGCCGCGGTTCTAGCGTTAAATCCCTTGGAAGCAGAAGTTCGTACCTCACTGAAAGCTGTATGTCTTGACTCAACATGACCCATTTCAAGTTCTGATCTTGGGGAATACAGACGTGTTTGCTACCTTGTCCGAACGGACCTGTGAGATTATAACCGAATGCAAGCAAGACCTGACAGTCATCATCGACTTAGAAGGGGATGCTCCACACTCCTCTGATGTATTTAAAGCAATTTTTAACGAGATTGGGGACCCGGAAATATTAGAATGCCTGCAGTAGCTAACGCGATCAAAATTTCGTGAAACTGTGACCAATGGCGATCTTGTTGGCAAGCTTGTCTTCAGCGGCATCACGATTGGGAAGGGGAACTACGGCGTCTACCCTGCCGATGACCAAGCAGTTTGGGTCAGCGTGTGAAACTTTCCGCATCAATATTCGGACAAATGGGTAATCGATGAAATTAGTAAATATTGTAAGATAACATCCGATGCAGTTGACGAAAAATGGAATAATGGATTCACCCACTGTTATAACGGCACCCGGAAAATGAGGGCCATCAACAACAAGGATATCCCCGAAGTCATCCGCATCTGATCTTCCTACGTTAGGGTCCACTGCCAGGGGATCAAGAGGCGTTGATTTTGTGCCAGGGTAGTGGAACCTTAAATCGGAATGTCCGAGGCTGATCGACCAAGATCCTTCAGAAGAAGAAGAAGAAAGAGAACCCATCGCAAAGGAAATTGCTGCTCCTGTCCCCATCCAAGTGACCTCGCCAGGGCAGCTGGAAAGCCCAAAGAATAAAAAGAGACAGATGAACATCTGTAAAGATAAACCTAAAGCAAACTTTAATAAGAAAACAGGCGATTGAAAACGGAAGCAATTATTCAGACGAGGACTTACGGGAAGAAACTGGAGACGAAGACACTGCCTCAACGATAGCGGACACCTTCGGATCTAGCCCCAATAGAATGAAAACCGGAGAAGACAGGAACCACCATTGCCTCCTCTACCAAGAAGAAAATGAAGAACAAGAACGGATAACGGACCTTTTAACTTGGGACTGACTTCTGAACGATAAATGGACTTTGAAAAACGGATTCGTGCCTTGGCGAAAGGATGATTAGAAAAAATCTCAACAGAAGACCTCCGATTGACCAATCAATCACGACTAGCGTATCTCAACGCTAAAACTTCTTTTTTCTAAATTCAGGATTTTCTAAAGACGTAGGAGATAAAGCATTTCTGCTGGTGCTCCATTCCATCACGTATTCCACGCCACGCCACTTAACATGACCTTTGGTATCCCTGTGCCTTAAAAATATTAACAAACGAAATTTGACACGAAACGAAAATTGTCAGAAATGAAAACTCTCGCAGAGAGAATGAACATAGGCTGTGTTCTCAATGAATATAATACTTTCAAATATTAAGAATTAGCATAATTGGTGAAGTTCATATTATGTTTACCACCATTGTATGCAATGACGTTTGTATACCAACCTTCGAGTTTTTCTTCTTCTATCTCCACCAACACAGCAGCAGAAGCTTTCTTAAACGACAGTACAGAGCAGTTTTAAATTGAGATCTCTAGCCAATATCAATAACCAATAATGTACCGCTATGTACAACGTCGAAGATAACAAATAATCACATTAGTTGAAATTCACAATTGCAAAAGAAAAGAAAAATAATAATTGCTCAGTAATAGTCTATGCTTAGTAAATTTTACTTTAGA
>QLNU02014802.1:95956270-95967398 GCA_006491805.2 Dysdera silvatica
TAATGCAAGACCTTTTTAAGGTACATATTATGTTTAAAAATTCTTTTCCTTGAAGTTGTATCTTTAATATTTTTCCTTTATTGCAGATTATATTGCATTGTGAACAGTGTCACAATTTTCCGAATAGTTGTAAGAGAATTTCGAATAGACGGTAAAACGCAAGCTTTCGCCAGCGCTAAATTTAAAGCATCATTATA
The DNA here is from genome assembly GCA_006491805.2 of Dysdera silvatica. Classification (NCBI taxonomy): domain Eukaryota; kingdom Metazoa; phylum Arthropoda; class Arachnida; order Araneae; family Dysderidae; genus Dysdera; species Dysdera silvatica. The sequence continues at coordinate 95,956,468 of QLNU02014802.1, forward strand.
GAAGCGGACATAGAGCGCCGTTGGATATTCCTTTAAAATGTTTGCATGAATTCCATTTGTTTTTTCCAGACATCGAAAGGGTCCCGTCATAACCTTAGCTCCGTCAGTATAAAATATCCATGACAATTCTTTTGAAACTTGATAATATTATATTATATTACCGCTTGCAGATTAGTTATTATCAATTATTGAACATTTATCTGATTAGTTATCAATTAATTAACTCCTTTCAATAATTACCTCACACATTAATTAATTTACACTTTTCTGATCAGTTGTCCGTCATTTGTGTCTCTATGAAAACTATTCAGAAGAATAAAGGCATCTTCTAAGTGTTTTTGTGAGTGGACCTTGCAGTTTGGTTGCTCGCACGTGTGAAAACCAAAGCCAATGAAACGAAGTCGAAGGGATTCAAAAAGTCCGTGACGTCGTTGAAAAATAAATCTGACTTGATTCAGTTTTGTGTCGTTTATTCCGATTCGTCTTGATATTTCTACAAACAAGATTTAAAATTCTATTTAAAAAAAGAAAAATTTTAGAGACGATGTGTCTGAATATCCAATTGGGAGCTTTGAGGCTCCTAAGTCCCCTTTTCCAACGTGACTATTTGTTGGGATCGAAAAATACCGTCGTTAAACGGAAATGATCGTTAACTAAAGCACCATTGGTGACAGAGTGTAGCCTATTTGTCTCACATACTACATGCATAAGCGTACGTCACAATTATTGGTAACACGTACACTTTCTTTGAATTAAATCTGCTTTTTTCAATGAAAAATATTCTACTCTTGGTAATTCATGGTGATTTGGTTAAAGAAATTCTTACATTATATCGTGAAAAATAATCTTCTCTATTTCTCGCTTACAGATTAAACTGCGCCGTTGTATACCTCCCTTGATTTATTACATTCTTTCTTAGTAAGCCTTTTCAACCAGAGTTCCTACTGAAAAATGCAAAGTGATATATTTTAATGTTATATTCCACGTATCATCATACTTAGGATGATATCTACGATGATTGACTGCGCTGCCCGGTACGTTTATTTAATTTTTCCATAAAGAATAGCGTTTTGAATCCTTCCTGGTGATATTCCGCAAGAACTCGAGAATTTCCTTTATCAAATTTGGCGATAAAACTGAAAATGGAGAAGTAGTCTCCCAAAAATATCAGTAGGAAACCTTGATGAGGGATATAATTTTCGCTCAAATGACTCTCCAATCCCTTTGCATTAAAATCCAATTTCTTTGAAACTAACATCCTGATATATTACAAAAAACTTATGAAAAATAATGTTCTTCGCTGATGAGACATATAAAATAAAATCCTGCATATGCTATTAAAAAATTCTAATAAAAAATTATATACATGTATAATTTCTACACTTTATTTTATGAAGTTTAAATTGCACAGTTCTTCCTTTCAAAGCGAGACCTGTCTCTCTCTTAATTAATTTCTCATCTATAACTTGTACTGGTCTGTAACTTACATTAGTTATTGAATTATAACTTATAATAATTTTTTATATATCACTTAAATTAATTAGTTCTCAATTTGTATTATTTGTATATTACTTATTTGTGTGTGTGTATCTCTCTCTCTCTCTCTCTCTATATATATATATAATTTTTATATTATTCGTATATATAATATTTATATTATTCGTATATATAATATTTATATTCGGCCCATATATAATGTTATATTATTCGTATATATAATATTTATATTATTCGTATATATAATATTTATATTATTCATTATATATAATATTTATATTATTCGTATATATAATATTTATATTATTCGTATATATAATATTTATATTATTCGTATATATAATATTTATATTATTCGCATATATAATATTTATATTATTCGTATATATAATATTTATATTATTCGTATATATAATATTTATATTATTTGCTAATTAGCTATATATCTCGTTTGTACTAAATACGCATATATATAACTTGTGCCATTTATATTTATTATTACATACCATAATTGCCCTCTATATATGCCAATTTCAAAAATCCTCTAAAGGTAAACAAACTCGATACAGAGGAATCTTGATTATCTGAAATAAGGGGAAGGTGAATTCTATTTCGGAGAAGTAAAATTAATTAACATCACACATAATTAACACATAATTAATTAAGTAACTTAACATCGGAGCTGGTATCACTACGCCAAAAGACGTTGATTAATATTGTTGTTTAATTTAATCTGCGTAGTGTTCGATTTATATAAATAGTCAGATAGTAAAGTAACCTTTTTTATTTCACAATTTGGGTGAGAGCAGGCTGGTACGCGGAAGGATATTGCATTATTGCTTTGCCACAACATCTTTATGAAGTTGCGTATCTTTGCGCTGAACTATATGCTCCAATTTTAGCTATTTTGCGGTGACATACATTCCTAAAACTTAACCACTGAGCCGACAGTTTAGTTAGGAGAGACGAATTTACAGAAAAATACTTATGATCGAGAATTTATCAGTCAGGTACTATATACATATCAGTGTAGAATGGAACCTTAACAAAACTATGCAGCTGTGATGCGTTTGTCAAAACACATCACAAAAGTATCTCTGATTCCGAAATTTTCACTTTCACACAACAAGGTCACATGTGCTGGTACAGTGTGCGAGAAAAAGCTCATGAACATCACTTAACTTTTTTTCTACACATTTAACTTCCATTCTTATATTCTTTAATATCGTGTTTATTGGTTTCTTCCTTAAAACTGTTGTCAAGGGAAAAATTATGAGCATTTTTGTTAAAAATATGAACGGATATCTTCTAAATTAAACTATTGTCAAGAGCAATAATAAATGATATAAAAAGAAATGTGCTGCAAGCCGTTTCGGTTAAACTAATTTTTACTATGTGGGATGCCATGGTTTTTTAACGTGCAGTAGGATCGTCAAATTCACCACATGTGTTTAATCATTTTAAAGTGCATTTTACAATTGATCAACTGCTTTGATTTCTTATTCTTTGTTTTCCACTACATCACCCTTGCCATATAACTAAACGAAATCTATATTCAATTATTGTTATTGGTTAAAGATCTATAATCAGAGGTAATGAAGTATCAAAGAAATACGCATTAACTTCTTAAATGAAACGTGCATAGCTGTACCAACAAACCATGGTTTATTCCTTCAGCGACAATTAACCAATTTTGTTTCTATTATCTTGAGAGTGTTATTATCGCAAAAATTTCTTTCGAAAACAAATTCTCTAAATAGTTTAAGTTATTTCCCTCCTCCCGTTAATAATACTTCGTAATTTATCATTTATTTGTCTGAGCTGTTTTATTTGAAATCTCACTAAATGTTTGCTGATACAATAATTAATGCACGGTCCAGGACATATTAAGGGGAAACACAATAAAAAAAGTTAGTTTGAGGTTTGGAGTGCTGGAATGAAAAGCTGATGCTGAAGTGAAAGTAAAATTATTAGGGCTTGCTGCGAAAGAGAACTGAAGTAGGTTTAGAGTTTGAGCTTTAAAACTGAAACTGCGGGAGATATTGAAATGTTCTTCACATGAAGAGCGAGATAATGATGTCACGGCAGAAGAATTAATAAAGCGTTCTGCGGAATAGTAAAAGAAATGGAATCTCGACATAGCGAATCGTCTGAAGAAAGGATAAACAGAAAGTGCATTCGATTTGTGCATTCATACTGAAAATGAAGTAAATAAATTTTTCTAAAGCGTGTATACTTCCATTCAGCCAATATTTCTGGACAAACATAGGAAAACGACAGGGATTAAAAAGCCATGGTCCACTAGAAAATTACATATAAAAAATAATATCTTGAATTTTATAAGAAAACAAAAATCAAAAATTAAAACATCAATTTTCTTTTTACCACATCACATATATTCTAAAATAGAAATAGCAATCCCTCACGGTGAAAATGAATCCAGCCAAGAAGCAAAACAAAAATTTAAAACAAAACACACACGAGGGGAAGTTATCATGGGAGACCCCACCAGGGTGTGTTTCTGTTCTTTTGTCTTTTTTTTTCAAAAGACGGCGTGTAGTAATATAACAATTATTTTCAATTGTAAGGAATATTATTTTATAGACCAAAAAAAAAGTGAAGTGTAAATTGCTAACCTTACACCTTATGTTCATTATCAGTTGTTCCAATCGAATATTCATGTCGAAATCCTTATAGACTCTACTTTATAGGATCAGTAAATTGGTGCGTCTACTATTTTTCAACTCAACCTTAGCAATCTAACTTAAAAATCACGATATTACGCACAAAATGGTATCTTTTATAATAGAAGTTTGTAGACGAAGTTCGTTGAACTAGTTTTGTGTTTGTGAAATTTCTTTGGAACAATCGTCAATGTTATCCCTTGAAAGCTTTACAACCCGAATGCATAGCATATCTCCTTATATTAAACTAAACTTGCGTAAAAACTATAATTATATATTTCAAAGCGAAGATATAAACAGAACTTTCGAATATTCCCTTCGGGTTCCAATATTTTGATGTAAAATTTGTGGACTAATTTTACTCAAATAATATTTTGTCCCATGCTTTCTAGGTTAAAACGATGTTTATTGGTTTTTTTGACATCATCGAATAAAATAAGCGAATTTTTTTGTCTAGAAATTCAAGACAAAGAAATTGGACAGACCATGACTACATTTTTGTCCAGAAATGAAAGAATGAGAAATCAGACAGACCATGACGACAATTTTTCTCTAGAAATTTGAAGAATAAGAAATTGGACTCCATGACTAAAAACGAAAAAGTAAGAATGGCCATAGAATAGGAAGAAAATTCTGGCCGGAGAAGATCATTCTGTGACGCGCCATTTTGTACAGACGAAAAAATCTAAGTCTTCCAAATACTACTTAATGCTTAGTATTTAAAAATAATTTCTACAACCTTCAAACTACTGCTGATTTTAAGAAAAGATAGAAATGAAAACGTGAAGATTACAGGTATGGAGAGTTGAAATTAGCTGTTACGATTTTAAATATAATGCCAATAGACAAAATAAATGAATACAACATAGATTTAAAGTAACGTTGAAGTGTTTATAACGTGAAATGTTTATAACGTGTGTGTTAACGTTGAAGTGAAATTTTAATAATACCTAAACATGCTTTCAACCACTCAAAGTGATGGGCATCATCAGATGTTACAAAGAAGTAGATTTTGTAACACCTGATTATGATCAGTTTCAATGGTTGAAAGCGTGTATATGTATTATTAAAACATTTAATCATTTCAACGTTGTTGTAAATCTGTTTTATATTTTGTTGTATAGTGATTTGCATGAATATAACATATTTAAAATGATGTTTCAGGGGATAAAAGAAACTAAACATAAGGACAGTATTAGTATCCATATTTAAAAAAATATTCAAAATTCTGAGCTTAATTAAAACTTCCAAAACTTAGAAGAGAAATATTCAGGAAAGGGGTCGAATATACAAGTATTGAAAGTTAAAACACCATGTCGGATTTTTCTTAAAGAGATTCATTATGTTGAATTGTTTAAAAATTAAATTAATGTTATACCTGATGGATGGGGTTATTGCTCCAACAAAACAGAATCATCCGTCTATTAAATCATCATGACTTTTACCGGGGACCCATTACAAATTATCATTAACTACTATATTATTTTTTGTCCACTATTTGTGAAATTTGTTTTAATTTTAATCTTGATCTCTATTCAGATGATGCTCGTTACGGAGCTCTTGTATGCAATTTGCGACAAATAAATAAATTGAATTGATCCAAAATTTACATCGTCTTGTTAAGCTATGTTCCTTTATGACTTCACGACGCAAGGACAGCAAATGTAATAATTTATTCCTTGTTGTTTTTATACATCTGAAGTTTTAAAAACAATGTAGCTGGAAAATGGAAAGAGAGCAGTAGCGATGCTAGTAATAAGGCTCTCTTTCCAGCCGAAAGCCATTCCATGCGGGGATCTAAATTTTTTCCAGGAATCCGATCCTCTGTAACCAAAAGCAATGGCAGGCAGTGAACGGCACCCGCACTACGATTCAACATTCGTTTGTATCGTAGTGCGGGTGCCGTTCACTACGATTAGTTTGTATCGTAGTGCAGGTGCCGTTCACTACGATTCATTTGTATCGTAGTGCGGGTGCCGTTCACTACGATTCATTTGTATCGTAGTGCAGGTGCCGTTCACTACGATTCATTTGTATCGTAGTGAACGACACCCGCACTACGATACAAATGAATATTGAATTCAGATTAATTTTACCAATATGGAACTAACGTTAATAGATGAAGGCGTTACCATTACAACAGTGCAACGCAATTGACTAGTTGCGAACCTTCATTTAAAGTTTATGTATTCTAAAGCATTCAACAATTATGTAAACTAAACAAATAGTGAATACTAACGTAACACGAAAAAGTCAGTCAATTTCTTCAAGAAAGTTACCCAAGTTTTTTAAGAAAGTTATTTAACTAATACTCGCGCAGTTTATAGCCAAAATCCAGAACGGGATAGATGGCATAAATGTGCGAAACGACTACTATCTCCCAAACAAATTTTAATCGTAAATAACTAGCTATATTAAATAAATTAATGTTATTTAATGATTCTTAATTTAATAGAAAACAATAAGTAACGTTTAAATTATTCGTTTATCAAACAATTGTTTATCATAAAGCAAATTATTTTTTTGGGGAAAAATTTTTGAGCAAAAAAAAATATTTCGATGAGATTTAGAACGCGATGAATTTTCATTTCTTAACCTTTTGATTCTATCTTATCCAAATAACAATTAAATATAAAAAACACAAAATTTTATTTCCTCAATGTTAACACTTTAATATGAATATTTAAATATTTGCTTTTTGCTTCTCAGAATTCTTAATGAACCTGCGAGTCGCAGCTGTCAATTTAGGGAGAAATGAAAAAAATATTAACACAGCAAATAATCTCAAGCTGCATTTTTTAATAAATAATTTTTATATTTGTCCTATTTTTTCATCACTTCTATTTTAAGTAAGAATAGGAAAGATTACTTTAGAGTTTCTGCTTTATTGAACATGTCCAATTCAATAACTTATGATGATATGATATGATAGATTTTTTAATCGATTTGTTTAAGATTTCAAGTCATTTGATCGTTTTTTCCTTGATGGAATATATATTTCTTTAAAAGGTTTAATATACTTTTAATTTATTTGATTGAATATTTTCTATGATTTTGATTGAATGTTTTTCTATGATTTTGATTAAATGTTTTTCTATGATTTCCAATGAATGTTTTTCTAGGATTTTGATTAAATGTTTTTCTATGATTTCCAATGAATGTTTTTCTAGGATTTTGATTAAATGTTTCTCTATGATTTTGATTGAAAGTTTGTCTATAATTTTGATTGAATGTTTTTTATCGTCTTGATTGAATGTTCTTCTAGGATTTTGATTGAATGTTTCTCTAGGATTTTGATTGAATGTTTTTCTATGATTTTGATTGAATGTTTTTCTATAATTTTGATTGAACGTTTTTCTATGATTTTGATTGAATTACGTTTTACGAATTTCTTTCATAATTTGCCCAACTGAACTTGTTGTATTTTAGCACAACACATAGAGTTTACTAGATTGAAGAGAATTGCACTTGTGTAATCTTCTAAAAGTATGTAGCTACATTGCTAGGGCTTATAATTCCGGGTTGCCGAACGATATTTCGAAAACGTAAAATTCGGGATTCAAAATCTCGTTCCCGGAATTTCAGGATTCCAGGAACAATGTATTATTTTAATTTATTTATAATAACAATAAGTATTCTAACCCTTCCTTAATTAAACAATAATAATATTTATGTTAATAATATATAACCTTTACTTGCTTATAGCTATAAGCTTTACATTTTCAGTAATTCTACTTTATCCGTTGATTCATGCTGGGTTATCATTTTCTACAGATTTACAACAATACAGAAGCAATTCTTTTATGAATAAATATTTCTACTCGTTGTTTTTCCTTCGAACTATTTTCTGTTTGGGAATTCCAAATCTTTTCACCGCGTATTCAAAACGAATCTTTCGTGTTTATGAAGATCGATTATTTTGTATCCTGAAGTTTGATTTTTTTTGTGTGCGATATCATCCTAGATTGAAAGCACCCTGCTCTTTCAATGAATCATATTTTGCCATGGGCAAAGATATGAAAGAAGCCTTATAAAAGCGAATTAAAAAACGTCACTCATATCTTTCAGGGCTAATTATATATTTGCAAAATCCAAACCAAACAGCCGCTAGACCTAATTACCAAAACGAACCCCGTTTAATATACCATTATTTGATTCCATCGAGCAAACCATTGTAAAATTGAGCGACCGTATGCACAAAAACTTCCAGACTCTGGTGCTTTATCCACTACAGGAGAAACTGCATTTCACCAATCTTCAAATCATCATTTCGTTCTAGCTATAGGGCATCCAACTTTCTCTTGCCATTTCCTGGCTCGTTCATGGTGACAATGAAGGAAAAATTGGAATAACAAACAGTTATTTCGACACTGGCGTAAGGTTTAAAAACACGACGTTTCGGGAGCCAACTGCTCCCTTTGTCAAGTGAAGGCAGGATCGATCAGGCCTTTACATTCTGCCTTCAATTGACAAAGGGAGCAGTTGGCTCCCGAAACGTCGTGTTTTTAAACCTTACGCCAGTGTCGAAATAACTGTTTGTTATGGAATCTCATGGTGAAACTCTGTATTGTTTCGTTAATAATTGGAATATGCCATGAAGAAAAACACAACTCTTGTTCCAACACAAACTCAGCATCACACAAATCTCGCATCATTTATTAAAAATACATGAACTTATTTTAAAATGATTGTTCATGTGGCCATCATTTCTGGCTTGTGTGTATGTGTGTGTGTGTGTGTGCTCATGACTTTATTTGTTTGCTCCACTAACAAGTGATCTAACAATCTGAAACGATCTGAACGATCTGACTATCAACTAACGATCTGAATGGACTTTTATAGTATCTAATCCCCTATGTACAAAAATACGCTCTTCTCTTGGTGACGAATCACTTGATGAATTGGTTTTATTAAAATTCATTCTTCAGACAATATTTATCGCCATTTCTGTTTTTTCTTTAATATCCAGTGACTTGCAGATTAACAACTGGATATGTTTAAAAGCTATTATAAACTGATATTTTGTAGATAAAAGAAAATCTAAAACTTGGTTTATCGAACTTGGATACATTCAGTCACTTAATTGGAACCATATGATTATTCAAAATTAGCAAGATAATAGAATATTATTTGCGAACGCGAAATTAATTTGATGTAGTTTATAAGAGCTCCACTTAAACATTTTTAAGGGGACTTAGGAGTTTCAAAACGTAAAAACAATATATTCAACTTTCTAAAATTCAAATTGTGAATTGAATATCAAAGGCACCAACTTCATTTTCAATATGAAGATAATAGATATATAATTGTTTAAGTTTTTGTTAAAATACCAAAATAAAAATCTGTTGTTTGTTTTTAAGTAAACAAATTTTTGCACCTTTTTTAGTTTATACGAAAACATATATATTACTTGCGCGCAGGATATTAATGTTACATAGGAGTGCAACGTAATAATATTATCATCATTCTACAGAGAAAGACTTGTACTTTAATATGAACCTCAAACAAGTATGTCGTAAAGTAAAATATTTTTTCATTAATTATTTTAAAACCAACGAATGGAAAAAGAGGAGAAAATTTTCACAATATATATATATATATATATAGACAAAACTAATTAAATTTTTATTCGATTAACACAATTCTATGTCATTTTATGCTAAGTAGTAGTTCGAATGCTCCTACCAAATTTTATCAGAATATATTAGATGGTTTCAAACTTATCATGTGAAATATTGATATATCTCAAGTTTTGAGAAAAAACGTTTCGAAGATTGCAAAACAACAAATATAGGGAAATATTGCATACACTTACGTTTCCCTACCATTAGAATGTTTGGAGTATCTCGAGTTCTATTTCACAGAAATTAATAATGTTAGCATCAAAATGTCCTGGAAGAACTAAGCTTTCCGATAAAATAATAAAAAAATCAATTTTTGGAAAATTTGAAACCCCTAAGTCCTCTTAAATACCCTTTATATATATTATTTACTTTAATTACTCTGTATGTTTTTTATTCTCCATCCATTTCAACAGCTATAAAACTATAGCATTGGTTGCATTATTTAAAATACGGGAATCACAAATTTCTTTATATTCACAATGCTTATTCTGCGAAATCTAAGCAAACGTAAATCCCGGGATTGCAAGCTCTCATCTATTCCTAAATAATTAACATAACGCAAATTATATATATATATGCCTGCAAAAGGGTTGCTGGTATCTAACTGGAAGGAGACCCACACGCTGAACGTATGTGACGATGTGTGGAACCGGCCGGGCCAGTAACCTAGTGTCCTACCCCGCCTTCAAGTGGTGCAGGCTGGGCTTTCTATCCAAGAGGCAAATTAATATTTGCTGCACGGATGGAAAGGCGGAAGGGGAGGGCTAATTCACCAACCCGTCTAGCCAGCGTGGTGAAATGATGGCTAATTCCTCCAATATGCTAATACACCAAAAACCATGGCCCCTAGTCTCCAGGTGCTGGAGTGCTCCTGATCAAGGCAGCGGTCAGCGTGGCATGAAAGCAGGGGGTGCTAAGAATCACTGGAATGGCCCAGGCTGCCGTTTGTTATGGACGATCCCTTGCTTCTGAAGCAAAACTTCAAGAATTGGAAGAAGAACTTGACAAGATCAAATGGGACATTGTAGGACTCAGTGAAGTTAGAAGAAAAGGTGAAGAGTTGGTGGAACTTAAAAGTGGACATTTGTTTTATTATAGAGGAACGGAAACTGGAAGAACAAGTGGT
>QLNU02014802.1:95967498-95983881 GCA_006491805.2 Dysdera silvatica
ATTACCTTCATGTCTAAAAAGAAAGGTCTTCAACCAGTGTGTATTGCCAGTCCTCTCTTATGGATCAGAGACATGGAGTCTAACAGTTGGAGCAATACGAAAGTTACAGACAACGCAAAGGAGCATGGAGAGGTGCATGCTTGGAATAACTAGGAGAGATCGAAAAAGGAACACTTGGGTGAGAGAGCAAACTAGAGTGGAGGACATCATTGTTAAAGTAAAAAAGCTGAAATGGCGATGGGCTGGGCATATGGCAAGAAGAACTGATCAACGATGGACAACTTAAATTCTCAACTGGATTCCAAGAGACCACCGAAGACCTAGAAAACGTCCTCAAACTAGATGGGTGGATGAAATAAGAAAACAGGTTGGGGTGACGTGGAAACGAATGGCCCAGGATAGACTTGTGTGGAAAGCATTTGGAGAGACCTTCATCCAGCAGTGGATAGATAATGGTTGAATATGATGATGATGATGATATATATACATATATATATGCGTGTGTGTGTAACATTATTTGCTTATGTAAAAAATATAATTTTAATAAAAAATTATTGACTTGTCTTAAATGCAATTAAAATGTAATATTTTATATGATAAATCTAAACTATATATATATTACATGACAAAATACCAAGTTAATAAAATATTGCGTTGATTTTATTATGAGTACTTAGTACAGATTTTACAGTTAAACTGAACATTTTTGTCTTACTCCAAAAAAAAAAAAGGAAAAGAAAACATCCATATTAATATTATGATTTTGTTATGAGTACTTCGAATAAATTTTTCGGCATAACCCAATGTTTTCTCTTTTACTCCAAATAAATAAAAACATTTTAAAAATGGAAGTTGGGTCTTGTTATTATAATTTTTAAGATTATCTCGGGCGCAAAGATTTTCCTTACTTGCACGCAAATCGTTTTCCCTACTTTGAATTTGACAGTTGATAGTAAGGAGAAGTGATGAATGCGTTAAATAATAGAATTTAAATACAAAAATAAACTGATCCCTATTCTCTCTCCCATTACTCCATTGTATTCCTTAGAATTCGCAAATGTGGAAATGAAATGTAGAGGCAGAAATTTAAAACTATTGTTTATTAAAATCAGAGGTGAGAATTTCCTGTTCAACAAACCTTTGAATTTAAGAATAAAAATCAAAAATGAGTCAAAATTCTTCTTTAAACATAATTCTTTTGAAATTCAATTTCCAAAGGTTTAAAATTTTCTATGATTCATCTTATCTCGTTTATTTTCCATTCATAATAAACACACCGTATTTCCCAATATTTAAACGCTCCTATATCTTAGTGGAAAAACAACATTTTAAGTCGCAGTTGCGACTTAAAATGGTTATTGTGGACTTAAGTTCAGTTGTTTTCAAATGTTTTGAGGTTCGTAAATCACCCTGATTCTACAGTTCTATCTCAACTAACGCGTTCAATGAATTTGAGAAGCTAAAATCGTATGTGCCGAATTCACCCCAAAAAAAAAGCATGTTCCCATTCATAGCTTGCATATGCAAATAGAAATTTGCTACTTTACAACAAAGCAAGGATTTCTAAGCAAATATACAAATTTATTGTTTCATACAAGGTGATCCCACGCCCATAAAAATGCGCATGGATGAGAATGAAAATAAATATTTACAAAACTCCTCGTAAAGTAAACATGTTCCAAATTTTCAAGTTCAACTTGAAAATTTACGTATCTCTTTGAACTTAAAATTTATTATACAATCATTTTTACCACCCACTTATATGCAGCTCAAACGAGAGCTTTTTTGTTTTTTAGGAGAAGAGAAAATGCCGTCCCCATCCTGGATTTTATGAAGCCAAAAACTGCAGGAGAGATAAGAAATGTCTATCTTTTGGAGAAAGAAATTGCTTTTGACCTAGTAAATAATAAAATTTCAGCGCTTTCAGAAAACGTTCCTATTCGTGAATGACGAAATGCTCACTTCCAAAGGCGTTGATAAATTGCAAATAAAATGCAAGGACGTTTTTAAATTACAGCCGAAATTAATAAGCTTTGTGAGGAGATTTCTTGATGCATATTCTTAAGTTATGAATTTATTACATATGGAGGACTTATGTAAACAATGCATGAAATAGAAGAATAATTTAAACAACAGACTGAAAATTAAGTGAATTACTTTGAAAAGCCAAATAATAAAATGTAAATGCGCTCTCCTTTAAAATTTATTGCGTCATCCATTCTCCATGAAACGAAAAATAAAATTTCTAGCAAGCTAAATTTCAATACTGGGTTTACAAAAATGATTTATAACGTTTATGGAAATGTAGGCATATTGGATATTATTTCCATTTTATAACAAAACTGTTTAAAGTCAATATTTTTTTACATTAACTTTATTAAAGGTATTAGATTCTTTTTTGAAAAATTAACAAAATTCCAAATAATTTTCTTATCATCTTCTATCTATGAATTCTCTATTAAATTAAGAAACAATTTTTATCAATTTTTCTTAGGCGAGGTAATTTTAACGCCTACGTTATGGTGTGGCTAGATGGTGAAACGTTCACAAAGAAAAAAATGTTTTTCGTGTCCAGTAGGGCACCATCCCACGACCTTCTGCAATCCGGGTAGGAGCTCTACCAACTGAGCTACAGACGACGAATATCAAATATTTTACGAGGGTATTTAATTATACAATAATTTTTGCCACCCACGTTTTAATTACAGCTCAAACTAGAGCTTGTGTAATTTTGGAGAAAAAGAGACGCTTTCCCCATCCTGGATTCGAACCAGGGTCCCTCCGTTTAGCCCGGAGTGTCTTGGACCGCTAGACGAATGAGGACAGGAAACAACGCTCTCTTTCTCCGTATGTAAAGATGTTAAGGTATTATTACCCTCCGCAGGGATAACACAATTGCCAAATATGGTCAACACAAGAAAGCCTCCGGGGCGAGATTTTTGTGAGTTTTCGTGGGGGAATTTATTATACTATAATTTTTGCCACCCACGTATTAATTACAGCTCAAACTAGAGCTTGTGTAATATTTGGAGAAAAAGAGACGCTTTCCCCATCCTAGATTCGAACCAGGGTCCCTCTCCACAGCCCGGAGTGTCTTGGACCGCTAGACGAATGAGGACAGGAAACAACGCTCTCTTTCTCCGTATGTAAAGATGTTAAGGTATTATTACCCTCCGCAGGGATAACACAATTGCCAAATATGGTCAACACGGTATTTAAAGCGTATTTTTCCGCAACCAATTATTTCCTGAGGACCGGGCAGTACACATTACACTATAATATTGGCAGAAATGCGCTTTTAAATACGTTCGTAAGGATTAAATGCGCGTCGTACGTAGCTCAGTTGGAAGAACTTCGCCCGAATTGTAGAAAGTCGATCGTGTCCCACCGGACACGGAAAACATTTATTTTCTTTGCGAACGTTTCAATCTAACTACGATAATAACATCGGCGTTAATATTACTATGCCTAGAAATATCCATTAAAACACTTCAATTTAATTACGAAGTTTCGACTTAAAATGTGAAATCCTCTTATTTAGCTAATCAAAATTTCCAGCACCTTTTGCTCTGTGAATACTTTTAAACTTATGATAACACCCTTACCTATTGTACAATGTATGGATTCCTATCATAATAAAATTTCGTACTCGTCTAGCTTTTAACTTTTCATTCAAATGATAAATCTTGCTTCCTAGATAACATAATTGTGCGCCGCAGAGCTTCTACCCACTATTCCCGCCCGGCTACAGATGTCCACAGTTTCCATCAATAAAAATAGACGACTGAAGTATCTAATTCAAAGTCCGTTAGATTTTCCTTTAGATTTTATTTATGATTGCAACAGCCTCAAAAATTAAAAGAATATATTTCTTGACAAAGATATTAATCACGGATCTATTAGTTAAATACAGACTAATTTGCTATGGCAAGTGAATTTACCAGGAAAAAGGCATTCTTCAAACCTCACTAATTCTGTCTTCTGGTGTATTCCGTTGGTTTAATACTATTTTTTTTTACATTAGAAACAAATAGTATCAATATTATAAGTATCACTTGAATTTGAAATCATTATTCGTTTTGATTTTTGTTTAAAAAATACAGTTAAATTTACGTGTTATTATTTGATCCCTTTTATGTTTTTGCCGGCCCAAACGGCTAAAGAGTTACTATCCTTTCGGGTTTTTAAGCAGCCATAAGACCGGTGAAAGTCTGAGGGGATACGCGCCTTAATTATTTACCACACCCTGGCCGTATGGCCGTTTAAAAACATTAAAGGAATGCAACTCTTCGGCCGTTTCGGCCAGCAAAAATCTTACGATGTTAAACCAATACACATTTAAACAAAATTAAAGTATGAAACAAAAGAAGTCAGAGCTCTTGGTCTAGATGGGTTCGTTTACGGGGCTTCTCAGGAAACATACTTTCTTCTTTTAAATCTGTTAAAAAAGGTCTATCATCAGTGTGTAATACTAAGAAGATGTGGGTATATTATGGACACATAGTGAGGTGTTGAAGGTAGAAACTATTGTAATTAGACAAAGAGGGAAACATCATATTGAAGAAAACCGGAGTAAAGACTTGAGGTGAGCTAAGTATAGAAGAAATTATTTGAATGAGCAAATATAGGGAACTGTGGTTTCGTGTACCCACCGAAGGAGAATAATTATTACTGTTATTAATTAATTGTATTATCCAAATCTTTGAATTAAATTGCCATATCAGTTTGTAGATTTTAATGAAATAAGTTATATTTCACGATGAAATCAGCATTGTATGGTATCCCATATATTATTTAGTAGCCAAAATTCATTTTTTATTATTATATAGTGAAATAAATTAAAATTTAATAAAAATGGAAGTATATGAACATTTCATTTAACAACTAATTAATCATCATTTAAACCAACAATTAATAGCTAATGAAAGGATAAATAAACAGTCAGTGAATAGCTAATGCAAGAACTGATTATTGAAGTGCATGCACAGTCGCAGAACCTTAAAAAAAAGGTATAGATACTCAACGAATTACACGAAAACATATCTCTTAAAAACTGCGAACATGAAGTTCATCATTTTAACTTAAGGAATTTGTTCGTGAAAATTTAATATTTTATCTAAAGAAAGAATAATTGGCTTTGTATCTCTTTTTTTTTTAATTTTATGGGAGGTTGCCATGAACCAATGCTCATTATTTCGTTATTTCACAAGAACAACTTTTAATGAAAAATTTTATTTACTAATGGTTGCCAATTTGCAAAATATTTATTACCTCCATCGTAATTATCTTTCTGATTTTTGCTAAAAAAAACAGAGAAAAAAAGTTTTCTTGATTCGGAAATGTGTTTTCGTTGCGTGAAATGCAATAAAATTAAATAAATATCTTGAAAGCTCGTCATTTTTCTGAATTTGCTTTTTTGCAAAATACTAAATGTATCTTCAAATGACACTGTGCAAACAAAACCTTATGATTTTCCAAATGCGATAAGATTACAATCCTCTTCTCCTCGAGAACATGGACTGCATCGTTTTCCTTCCACTAAGTTTTATCTACTATCTCCAAGAAGAAACAAAAATTATTCGCAAAATTTCCGAGATTAATTTTTTTATGAAAATCATAATTGTGCCTTTAACTTTCTAATATTGTACTCGATGGCAAAATTTCATATCTGGCATAAAAATAAGTTATAATTTCGCGCTTTTATTTCTAACACCAAATATACTTATTTAGCCGAAGTTGAGTGACTTCAGTGGCGAACATAGGGCAGGTTCGGTAGTAGGATTCTTGCAATTAAAAACTCTATATGGGAACTTATCTTTAAAAGATCATTTAATTCGACATTAAATTTCAAAGTGTGACTTGATATCAAATAGGAAAAACCTTGAGACTTGCGGCCCTGAGGCCCTCCTTTTATATATCACTGTTTAATAAGAGTCATAAGCCCATTTAGTTTTATATATATATATATATATATATAGAAGATGGTAAGGACCAACGATTAAATAAATAGAAGAGGGAAGAAAAAGAAAACAGTGCAATTGGTCAAAATTTGAGACTTCATTCCCGATATTTCGGTTACTATATCAGTTAACCATAATCAAGAGCACAAATGTATGTGGTAAAAGGCGAAAACGCCAAAGGTGCAGATACACGAAAAGAATGTGTTTAGCACGTCCTTCGCAATCTGGTGACATGTGAAAAACCAGATACAGGACTTCTCCTTCAGAGCCGTTTTTACTTACGTTGTGGGGTATCTGAACCCGTTGCAAGAATTCTCAATGACATGGGGAAAAAATCCGCCTACAAACCTCTTTCAACACTACGACAACAATTAATTAATGCCAAAGACAAAATGCCAACAGACCAAGACATATACTCCGCTTATCATATCCCTTGCTCAGACTGCCACCATACCTACGCAGGCCAAACCTCAAGAACTATCGCACGAAGGAAACATGAGCACCTCAGAGCCGTAGAGCAAAATAAACCCAACTCTTCAAGTTTATCCCAGAACGCCTTAAAATAGGAACACACTCCACGCTAGGGTAAAACGGAAGATTTACACCAAAATATTCAAAATCTTACACGCAGGCTTCTCTTCGGAAGCTGAGAATCCTTCTCACTAGTTTACACTTAAATACAACTAAACCCATTTCCCAAAAATACTACCAGTTCACTCAAAAAGGCCTTTAAATAACTTTTCCGTTTTGTTTTCCTCATCAAGTACCTAGAACTTTCTCTCATCCACGTACTTCTTTCATTAATATATTTTTAAAATTAAAAATAAATACAGTAATATATTTTCACACGTCACCAGACATTTGTATATTTGTATTTTGTTTTTCTACAATTTTACCACATACATTTGTCTTTTTGATAATGGTTAACTGATATGGTAATCGAAATATTGAGAATAAAGTCTCAGGCTTTGATCACTTGCACTGTTTCCTCTCTGTTTATATATGTATATGCTTTCTCGACTAACCTAGTAATTCAAAAGTTATTTTAGCTCTAGCAACTTTAAAAGGATAATGTGATCCAACGTTGATCTGAAAAATGCGTCATGTAATTCGGTAGGAATGGCTTAAGCCGAAGCAATCTGAATTTAAGAATTTTGGTTAGCAGATGGCAAAAACGATTCACTCACAACTATAAGGCATTAACATTTTTAGGGTGTATTATATTAAAGGGGGGCAACTTCTGTAGAAACTTACATGGTCCACTTGTTATCGGGCGATCTCATACCATGGCCATTCCGTCACTGGAGTTAACGCTCCACGCCACCCCCTTTCCTAAGGCCACTGTCCATGATAGATGAAAAAAAAATCATTCACTTTGTGAATGGGTGAATAATTTTAAATATTCTTACACTAAGTCCCAATATACGTTCCAGGTTACTTGACTGCAATCCGTCCAAATAAATTTAAACGATCATGGATTCAAATGCTGGCTTTATCAAAAATATAGGAAAATCGATTAAAAATAGCAGAATAACATTCCTTCCGAAATTTTATTAGATAATGGACAAAATTTTACATGAGATAATAAATATATTAATTAAACATTTCATGTAAATATATATCCATAGATATCAATGCCAGATGAAGAAGATCCTCAGGGTAATCCACTTGTGAGCCTTCCTCCCAACCCCTCGTCCCCCCATGACTAATGAAAGAGAGAAAAGCATCTTTTAAACTAAATTTTCAGGGAAGTCTAGGATGGCAATGGGTGTTTAAAATTGAACAGTTTACAATTTCTGCTCTTAAGAAAATACGATATCATTGCCGTGTAGAGTGGTTTGGCAAACCAGAAAATTTTCCCAAGTAAAAAATCTGAAGTGCATCCAACTGACGTTACCTATATGTGTATTCTGGTCTTATGTGGATGTTTATGTGCAAGAATTAAAAAAATATTGTTTTTTGAGAAAATAAATTTTAAAAACTAATATTATCTCATGAAATGGACATTTTGCGTCTTTTCTTCAGGTGCAAGTTTCTCAGCACGATCATTAGAAATCAGTTAATGAATTAATTATCGTCTAAGGGAGTCGAGTTTCATCAAAATATGTGGTCCAGAATTCGATCTCGGAATTCGTGTGCGTTCTTAAAATTTTCATTAGAAAATTTAATGTTGCATTGGCAAATATAGCACTATTCCAAATAAAGAAAACAACATGTGCAATACCTGAAAAACAGTTAAAGAATTACCCACTTCCTTTGAAGTCGAGTTTAATCACACCATAAAGTTTTAGGTTCGGTTCTGAGAATACTTAGGTGGTCAGTTTTATTTCGACGAAAATTGTAATAAACCCAGGCAACTGAAATAACATGCCATAGAAAGGAAGCAGAAAGTGTAAAACTGCTGAGGAATTGTCTATCCTCGCCGAAAGGTGAGTTTAGTCATATCTTCGATCTTGCGAGAATGATCGTTTTTTTTTCCTGCAAAATGAAATAATATGCCACAAAAAGAAATTAGAAAGCAAATACCTGAAATAGCATGGATCAGCTGTTTCCAATTAAAAGTTGAAGGGAAGGCCCTAAATGATGTAACGTGGGGTATACTGTGGCCTAAAGAGATGTTTATATGTTAGAATCAACAGGCTACAGTTAATGATTTAAAATAGCAAGTGTGATAAATTAATATTTCCTATTAGAGAGCACCATTTTACATCTTTGCCTTTGGTATGACAATCTTTGGGAGCATCCCTACAAAATTGAATACTATTATCAAGCTACTTGCTTAAGATAGTATTATTCTGAAATGAAGTGCAAGTATGTAAAAAAGTGTGTGGGAGCGTCAAAAATGTGCACTTTAACCAGATACCCCTAAATTTTGAGGCCGTAGATTATATTCTGCCTAGAAAAAGGAGAAATATGGCATTGAGAGAGAGAGAGATATGAGTACAGCAAACAACAATTTTATTAAGAAATTATACAAATACATTTTTTACCATCTTAAAGAGCTTTGTAAATGTTTCATTCAATATTGTATGCTCCGTAAAAATTTATTAACGAAATAAAAAGATTTCGTTTAACTACGTTTTCTTTAGATGGCATCACCATGCAAACGAGTATGGGAACACTTATTTTATGACGTTCTGAACAACAATTGGTCTAGGAAATGGGTTTTCCGGAGGATCAGTCTCTTCCCATTGGACATCAAGACGAATTATCCTGTTCTAGGCCAAATCAAATTATGTTTTTTAAAGCTACTGGAGCCCCCCCCCCAAATTTTTAATCGCTACGCTCCTGTAAATAATCCCATTTCGTTTTTTTCAAGCTGAAAGGATCAGCCAAACTTAATCGAAAAACGTTTCATCAAATATGAAATTTAGCTTACACAGAATGGTTACTTCTTCATTTTTAAAAGAAGTTTAATGCCTTCAATGTACATAATCCAATATTATTCGCTGAATTTTCCCCATACATAATCCATAGTAAGAAACCTAATCCAGTGGCTACTGTGGAAGATTTTTAAATTTCCAGGAACTTTTAAAAATATCAAAAAGTAGGAAGGAAATGCAATTTAGTGCATAGGTCTACTAGGTACCGCTAAGAGAAAAAAATAAATAACAACTAAGGCCATTTTCAAAGAATGTGGCCACAACACACTTTATAAGTACTTCTATTCCCTCTGGAATGTCTAATACTCAACTGGAATGGACTGTGTGTGCGTGAGGCAAGATCCATAAAAGTTGATGCAACAGAGAAAATATTTTGTTGGGAAGGAAAGCTGTTGAAAAAACCGCTCGAATATATTGCTCATTCGCCCATCCTGAGGGCAACACAAACACTTCAACATTGCGGTTTCTTATGGATTTCGCTTGAGGATAGTGACGAAGAATCGAAGTTACAGGACATAAAATCTTTTCAAAGTATCGAACACAGCTTTTCATAAAATGTTATAGGCTGTAATACGTCTACTAAAATTGTTATGTTTTGTCTTGTACGAACTGGACATATAAAAGAGCTAGGTTTAAGAATGGTACTTCTTACCGATGGTCTTCTACTTTTTATGATGAAAAACTTTTGATTATTTTGGAAAACGATCGCTTTCGCTGTTATTGTCTCTCTCTCTCTCTCTTTTGATACCGAAAACATATTCCTTAACTTTAAGACGTTTGCTTTAATCAGTATACAAATAAAAATACTTTCGTGTTATGTTTTTTGTTCAATTATATGAAGCATAAAATTTGATGTCATGAAACTGAATATTTGTACAGCTATTCAAAACAAAACGTATATTATACTCGTATGATTTATTATATGCTTTATATAATTTACCATTGTGAAAGAAATCCTCATTCTACTATTTTATTTATATTAGCTTATTTATATTTTGTCCACTATGTGTCCAGTTTCTGACACGTGGATACAGATTCATAGTTTTATCTGTAGTAGAGTAGATTAAGGGTGGCCAGTACACTAGTACCCGTGCATATAATAATTTTAGAAAAAGGAAGGCAAAGAAACTGTTGCCTTCTATAATAAATAATACTAATAAAATAAACATATAATACTCTAATAGAATAAATATATATTACTAATAAAATAAATACATAATACTAATAGAACAAATATATATTACCAACAGAATAAATACATAACATTTTTATATGGAATAAATACATTTTTATATGGAATAAATACTTAATACCAGTGGAATAAATGCATAATACTAATAAAATAAGTTAATAATAAAAACCAAAAATGAAAGTACAAGAAAATTCATAATAATAAAAAATAAGAATTTTTTATTAATAACTGTAAGAAGATTTATTTTATTAATCATTCAGATGTCACCAGACCATCTACTGGGTATCCGGTCATGTACAGTAATATTTAAATTCACTGAGTTTTTTTATGTGAAAAGTATATTTATCAAAATTGAAGGACTGAGAATAAACATTTTACCAACTTATGAACGTGATTTATAGCAATTAATTTATAATTTTATAATATACTTTGATGAACTTTGCCACTTGGGTCTGTATTTTTGACCATTTCCTAATTTAGCAAATGCTGGAAGTAGTTTAAGTTTATATATGTGAGATAATATGTAAATATGGTTTATATAGAAAATTGTAATTGATTAGGAATGAATTAATAATTGTATATGAATATACATGAATAAGGTGCCTTATTTTTCAAAATTAATCGTATAGAAGTTTAACTAGGAGTTGCTGAAGTCAAGGTCTTTGATATTAATGGTTATTTCGGTGCATACGTAATTTATTTCAAATCATTAGGTTAAGCATACCAAATCGGAAACTAAACCGAACTTTAATTACAAAACGAAATTTGGAATTTATAGAGAGCGAATTTTATAAATTGATGGTGTTATATGATTCAACAATTCAACATGTGCTAGCAATGGATTAATTAAGTCTAGCATTACGCTAGAGGATATTTAACTCTCAACGAGAAATTGGTCCAACCCCAATTTCTGCACCGATAACGAACACTGCTAAAACTGTTGAGCGTACGTTAAATCTGTACCGTTCGCTTGCCTCGCTGACTTGGCGTTATGGAAGATTTATTCGATATTACTGACACCGGGTTTGGGTTCAATAATAGGCTACTAGTATAAAGTTTGGGTAGGAAAGGTTCAATTAGAGTGGATGCTCCAACCGTATGCCATTCTAGATATTAAAGTGTGAACGCTCTTACCCGTAAAAGTCTGTTCTGAAATTCAAAGAATATTTCTTTTCTTATTAACAAATATTTAAGCCAACTATATATATTAAATCTTCAATATTTAGATAATATTAACCGTTTATTTTTACGATTTGTTAAAAATATATATAAATATACGTATATATTATATTCATAAATATGTCTCCTTTACTTAAAAAAATACAAAATTTTTAAAAATTCTTTCTTCGTTTATTGATCATTATTTGCGATTTCTTGTTTTTAACAAATGGTGCATCAATCATCTATCTTTTTCTTTCAGTGTGCACGTAACCGTATCATTATTAGCAAACAACTATTTCCAACTTTTATCATTTAGATAATATATTGATGTAATTAATTCTATGGCCGTTTTCTATGGTTTATTTTTAATGTTACGTAGCTTACAAATAGAAAATCAACAGCGAAAGGTAGAATTTTGATCGATTAAATTGCAGTTGACGGATTTTGTTGTCTTCGAATACATCTTCATGTCCATAACGAAGCGTTACCAATCTTTGCCGATGGCCAGTTGCCGGACCGGCAGCATTCGTGAATTGGTAACACTTTATTGCTTATTTCCGTACCAGACAGAAGTGTATTCCTGACGAGGGAGGGCCAAAGTCAGTGCGAAACGCGTTGAAATTTGTCGAATAAAATTTCTACTACGCTTTTAAACGTTGTTTTTTTATTTGTATTTCTTTTGCGTAGTGCTACGTCATCAGATTTATTACCTAGCTTATTTAAACTCCAAAAGTATTTTTACAAGTTTCATTTTAATGGGTAAGCGAAAAATGGTGAAATTTTCCCTTACTATACTATTTTCCTTATTGCAAAAACTTGGAGTACTTTTATAAGTTAGTGTAATGGGCTTCGTTTCGAGAAATACTCGAGCATAAGGCCCCCGAATATATCTTCTATGTGTTTTCACAAATTGAGCAATCTTAAGTAATACCAATTCCAATTTTAACCCTTTAGTTACTGAATTTCTAAAAAATATTCAATATTTTACAAATTAATTAATTAGCCGAAATTATATCAATTCAATAGCACAACCTTCAATAACTGCCATCACTAAATAGCAGGCCAGTAATTTCCAGTAATTTCATTATATATAAACAATAGATCTATTGAAAACTGTAGTCCGAGTATTAAATAAAAGAGTGATACATAAAAAATATATTTAAGTTGTAGAAAACGCTACTATAAAATAAATAATTAACTTTTACAAAACATTTTAAAAACATACCGCTTAGGATGAATATGATTGTATTTGATAAAAGTTTTTGTGAATTTCCATACTTCGTTGCTTGGAGTTGTACTACTTTAAATTACGGTGTTACGCATGCGAGTTCGCTATCAAACTAAAATTGCAAGTAGCCTGAATTTTAGTGACAGTCTTTTGAAGAAAAAATATATTATGCGATTAGTCTCAACCTGAACATAAAGGGCGTTAATAAATTACAAACAGTATGGTGATTGGTTAGACACTAATTGCAATCATAAAATCTATATCACAAAAAATATTTGTTTATCGCCTATTTTACTGGCAATTTGAAATATCCAAATTCTTTAAGGAATGCTGCCATCTTTTTTCACAGGGTTATAAAAATGTGTAAACATGGAAATTTGAATGAAATTAAATGCTGTTGTTTGAAAATTCTTTTTAGCTATAAATCGTTTGTCAAGGAAATAACTTGAATTGCGAAATTTAACATATTAGCAAAGAAATAAACGTTAAAAATCATAAAGAATTTATTCAAATATGAAACGAATTTTTTTTTCTAATTAAATCATTAAAACATTTATTCCACCAAATTACACTACATATAATTCACTTATCTTTCATAATTAAAATTTATTAAATATTTATAGCGCAATATTTATTCAGTAAATAGTACTTGTGCAACATCGGAGAATATGGTTTTATCTAAAACGACTGCCTAAAACAAAAGTAAGGCTAAAACGGGTGCTATAATACAATATGGTGCCGCATAACGAATAGATTTGCATTCACACTTGCATCTTTGTTGTTGAGAAAATCTTCAACAACTTAATGAATAGGCAAAATAGATACTATAACAATTACTAGAGAAAGGAATTATACCCCTCATCACAAGATAAACGACATACACACAGATAACGATCGGTTATTTCCTTCTATTAAGATGATTGAAGTCTGTCCTGCTTACCCAGTGCGTGATGCAGTTGGTTGCCATTATATGATTGCTTTTATGAATATACGTATGTCGATGCGTAGTTGTCTGCAAAACACTCCAACGTAAAATAATGTTTTGTACTGCTATCTGGACACTAGAGAAAATGCAGTAGTCTGAGATATAGAATTTCTATATGTATATAAATCCAAATCCTTAAATGTAAATATTTGTTAGTTCCCGTAAAGTGCTCACCAAAGGACGAACAGCTTGCTCCTGGCGACTAGAGAATCTTATCTTCACCTTGTCAGGAGAGCACGTCCTCCACAAATAGCTCAGCCGGCTTTAATATGTAAATTCCCTGCCAGGGTTCTTAAACAACGGTGAATTATTCCTCCTCCCATGGATTCTCCGAAAAGAGTCTCATGTGGCATCTATGTATTTAAAGGAAAATATAGAGGGAGAGACTAGATACCGAAGCAAAAAATCCTCAATTTCATTTATTTTCTGTCTATTGAAATTCATCTAATCCAGAGAATAAAAAACGGACACATGAGCAACTATAAAACAGTTTTCCAAGTAGTGGTTTTTATTAGCGAGAAGAAAGTAAGAAATTGTCGACAGTGTGATGAAAATTTCTATAAGGATAATCTTTAAATTGAATATTCAATAATATTCGAAACCTTCAAAGGTTCAGTATGAAGAATGGAAAGTAGAATCTGTGTTTGATAAATGCTATTTTCTAGATATTTAAATACATGTATCTCGTATATTTTCTAATTTATTATGCCTGTTGGCGATGACTAGTGCTCGTCTGCGATTTCGTTGTGTGTATTGAAATTAACTAAAGAACTTCATCGCGCCAAAACAACCTTTATTTTTCCACACATGTAAAATCTAAGCTTCGACGTTGAACTAAATATAACTAATAAATAACGAAACAAAATAATTTGTAAACACGATCCAGTTGCTTAGAGACATATACGCATTATTCAAGTCAAGAGTATCAACGAAGAACACTCGACCTGATCATCTTTTAAACTGGGCGGCAACAACCCCTTCAATGGGCGGCAACAACCCCTTCAATGGTCCCGCATAATAAACGTTATATTGGTCTATACAAAGTACCGCCAGCGACACGCAAATAATTTTACATAATCACCTTTGTTTCCTTCAGGCTGTCTTTAAATATTTATTACTTCTATCATACTGAAGTATTTTACATAATATTCAGAAAATCATGCCTTTATCAGCAAACAAATCCTATAAAGTTTTGATGGTAAAATGCATGTAGAAAACTATGCATTCTAGGGACCTATTTCATCTAATGTATTACTGAAATTTTATACTTTACTAACCTAAATTTTATGATCACGTTTGCTTTTTGATTAAGAGATGACGTTCATCTTTGCTAATAATAAATAGGACTTATCCTAAAGTCATTAATCATTATGCGCACAATTTTTTGTGTTTTGCGGTGCAGAAACAGCAAAGATCATAACTCGGCGGGATTTATAGTTTACCTAGGAATCTAAATCTTTACTGACAATGGAACCAAACGTCGGACTACTATAACCAGAAATAGAGCACGCCATATACAGTGTGTCCGTGAAGTCATGGTGCACTTTTGACCGGTCACAGGAAATCAACGAAACAAGATAGAAATGTGAAATCTTCACCAAATAAAAGGAAAACTATCCAAGTTTCATACCTATTCAGTGCAGTTCGAACGGGGTTTGTTCAACAAACTGTCGGTATCCTTCAACTGCTAATCCCACCGATTAATGGTATTCCTTTGTGGTGGCGCTTCGTTGTACACGCGACGATATTCACGTTGCACTTTGGTCACGGATTCGAATTTAGCAAGCCACAGAACACACTGAATTTTCCTCTGTACCTTCCACATCTCGACTGGCGTGGGCGTGGGCTGATCCACTGCCGCGCAGCTCGTGGTGTTGCGTCATCACCTGTGTGGCATACGCTTGCACATAATACTACGGAAACTTGGAGAGTTTGTCTGTTATTTGGTGAAGAGTTCACGTATCTATCTTGTTTCGTTGATTTCCTGTGACCGGTCAAAAGTGCACCATGACTTTACGGACACAGTGTATATATATTATAGCGCGCCTTATATGATTATAGTGAGAAGTTCATATTTATTTTTTCTTTCCTTTCTATTCCTCTCCCTCCTTCTTTCTCTCTCCCTCTCTCTCTTTCTTTCCTTCCTTCGTTCGTTCATTGTAATTCAAATTTGGATTAATAACACGCTAGATGAGAACGCAGTGATATTATACCCCTACAAGGGCTATAAAAACAAAACTGCCATATTATATTCATTATATACAAATTGATAACCAATCAAATATTATATGTAGCATATTCATTTTAAATGTTAATTTATTTGTAAATAAAAATGATTTTCTAGCGTTTGGTTTAATAATATTAATTTTAAATGATAATTAATTTCATTTTCTATTTTAATGAGGCCTGCACATTCCGTTTCGATCGATATTGACTTGTTCTGAACTTTCGGAAAGAAGAAATCTCTTCATGAA
>QLNU02014802.1:95983981-95996225 GCA_006491805.2 Dysdera silvatica
AAAGTTAAATTTCGATATCGGGAAAAATGGAGTGTGAGCTTATTGCCAAATGCTGTTTCCAATGCTCGATAAAAAGGCGCATTTGAAAATTTGAAATACGTATTCTCTGTTGAAACTTCGGGGAATAAATTATTAATATCGGAAAAAGTGTTCTGTCGTCTGGGAAACGGCTGAATATGGCGAATAATAACTGCACGTAAAAGCAATATTTAGCATCTGCTTTAAAATTCTTTCGAACCATTTTCATATCCTTCCTTTCCAAAAGAACTTGACTTCCAGGACAATGTTTCCCGTTCCGCTTACCGTTACTAGAATTTACGGTTCGCTTTATATTGTCCTCCTCTCAGGCCAAGAATGCATTATTCTTCTAATTTGGGTTTCAATAAATTTGGATGCCATGGCGTAAGGACTTTTGTTTCTGTGCAGAGTCTTCTTCAAAAACACAGTAAATAAAATAATCATGTAAAATTTAACTTTTTTTTTGTAAAATTTTCACACGTTAGACGATGTGAATGTTAGAATAGAGCTAACATTTTACGTGTGATAGCCCAATCCGACAATATTTGGTAAATCGTGTTTTTAATATCTGACAAAGACATCTACATGACCATTAAAATATATTTAAAATTAATATACGCGTTTTAATGAGCATTCTTTTATAGCACCAGCGGTAAATTAGCTACTGGCGCTGCAAACAACGCCGCTTGCACTACTGAGGTTGTTTTGCTGCTCCAGGAGCTAATCTGTATGTTTCAGGAATGAGAGGAAACTATTTACAGCTTTATGCATCAATAAACTTTGATAAAAATTTCACTGTTTGCGCGGAAGTGTCAATTTATTAAACATAAACATGCGGGTTTTTTTGGGGTGGAGGAGCAGCACAGTTTCTCTCTCATGAGTTCTCCGGTCAGGAGCATCCATCAAAGCAATCTTATAAAACGCCTACGGAAAATATGAAAATTTCTATCAAAATGATATTCAGGAGCCTTCCTGAGTGTTTTAACTACTATCAGCAAATACAAAGTCTTATTGACGCACTCACTTTAACTTGGTGTATAAATATTTAAAAAAAAAATAGCTTTGGGAAAATTTTACTAAAGAAATAAATTAATGTAGCGTTAGTTTCTTCAACGAAAAAGTTGACGTAACATTAAGTTATTGTAAAAATAATTTACCATAACAATTAATTACGATAACAATAAATTTCTATAACAAAAATTTACTTTAAAAATAAGTTACTGTAGCAATAAATTGTACTTTAACATTAAGTTACTGTAACAATAAATTATATGTTAACAATAATTTAATATAACAATACATTATATTTTTAACAATACTTTACCTTGTTTTTCTTTGAAGAACACCCTATATTTTTAACGTATTAAACGCCATCCTTTATTTCTAAGTACTTCTGATCAAGTTCCATAACTCAGAAAGACTCAGTAGCTTCTAAACGGAGTCGAGTTACCTATAAAGTCGAGTTACCTTCTTAAATTATTATTTCCAATTATACTTTTTTGGTGCTCAGTGCGCTTATCATATTGCCTTAAAATGTTTCTGTAAATTTCAGCAAGCTTTACAACTTCTGATAATTATTTTTATTGAAAGCAGCTATACCATATAGTACACCCAGTAACGTTCACCCACTGAATATAAAGCAAATACTAGGGGCAGTTATATATTCGCACAAATTTGAACATGTCATATTTTCCTATCACGATACTTGACTTAAAACTACGTCACTCCCATCAATTTCAAAAATAGAGTAATTGTCTTAATCTGTGTATTTTCCTCCGTATTATCAAAATGGACAGGTTGTGAAGAAATTTGCAGAATTTCATTCCGAAAAAGATACGAAATCCTTTATAATTTAATATGTTGCGTTTTGAAATAGAGCTGTAGGTCATTTGAGATAGAACCAAAAGCTCAAGCTGAACTCATTGACTACGGTATGGACACATGTAATACGCATGGACGCATATCATTATAGGTGGGGCTAAGAAAAATTATTACCTCCTGCTCAAGGGTGTCAAACATTTCATTGAATGTACATGATTCTAAAATGATACAAACCTAATTGATGCTGAGTGAAAATTAGTAATGAGCTAAAAAGTACCTTATTTTAAAATGTGACTGTAAAATTTTTGAAAATAAATGCATAACAGAATCTGGCAAACCAAATTTTTAAACAGCTGTGGGGGGGGGCTCGAGACCCTCTGCTCCTATATGTACGCCCACGCATACAATTAAGCTTATTGGAAATAAAATTCAGCCTAATGAGTCTTGCGTGAGCGTAAATGCCGATTTACATTTGGAGAGTAAGTGGGGTAACAGTTGGCCTATAATGAAAGCGACAGCTAGTATCCTAGTATAAACTCTTGAGAACATTAATTGTAGGCAGCAGTAATTGCAGTACAGTCGTTCTCCGAGTTACCTAAGTAATGCGTTGAATGCAATGGACCTTTACATAACTTAAATTTTACGTAAGTCGAATTTGTAAATTGCGTAAATGCAACTTCGTAAGAAACTGCAATGTTTATTATTATTATGTACATATTATTTACTTTACTATCATTCTCAATATTGAAATAGATCAATTTATATCCCGAACTATTGTTGACATAATTTTCTCGTTTTCATACTTAAGTATTGTTCTCAGCTTTTCTTCTACAGCAATTACAGACCTTTATTTTTTAGATTTATAACAAGCGCATTCAGTTTTGTATTTGGAATCCATTTTAGGGGTATGTAAATAAATAACGAACACTAAGAGTGATAAACAAGTGACAACTGAGATAAATAAATAACTGTGCAAGGCATGGACTACTACTACCAACGACGTGATATTACTAGAATAGGCAATCACAAATATTGAATATAAGATAATAATATTTAGCCTAGCCTAGTTCTCCATGTCTCCCAGGGCACCTAACGTGAAAACATTTTATCCCCTGTAGGGTGAAATTGATGTTGGAGTGGGGAGAAGATATGGTGAGGTATGGTGAAGTGGTGGTAATTTGATATAGTATGAAACTAGGGTGGCCGAAAAATAAAAAAGATAGAAAATTAAAAACAATTTTGGAGGGTACAATAAGGGAATACATTTGCTAGGAGTGAATGACGTAAAGAGTTAAATCTAAGTGGCGATGGTATCGAAAGAGGTCGGTGACTGGACCCAGAGGATGAGAACGGGCCCACGACTGGTCATTGTCAGGGTGGATGGTGGCACATAGGTGATTTGGTGTAGAGTGACATGGTTCTGAACTTTAAGAGCAAGATTAAAGCTGTGGTGGTTTAATGGGTTGAGCTGCGATGAGTTTTGTATTATCAAGAAGGGACCCTAGGTGCAATAGCACGTATAGGTCGGCGTGGGTTTGGTTGAAGGTTGGGTATTGATATCGGAGTGGTACTAGACAAGATGTGCAGGATTGGAATGTAAGTTGTGTTGGGAGACTGTTGGGTAGTTTGTTGGGTAAGTCAGGGTGCAATCCGTTGGAAGGTCTGCGGGAGGCAACTGGGGTAAGTGTGATTGGTAAGGCGGGTTGAATAAAATGGTTATTGTTGATGAAGATGGTTGACGTGGGGAGACTGTATTTGAAATGGTTTGTATTGTTTGAATTGCTTGTTGAAATTATAATATATAAGAACTACGTATCAGGGAAAAAAGGGATTGTTTATGGAGTCCTTATCTCTAATTGGTAGGTTTCAGCTTGAACGTTACGGCTTTCGAGCACTTGCCCAAAACTCACTGCCTGTTACCGCATCACTTCCTGTTATTCTGTACATTTGCTGTAACTAGTAGTACTTACTCTCTAGTAGTAATTTTTTAGGTTTACTATGTAACTGCGCATTTACGTAAGTCATGTATAAAGTAAGTCGGGAGGTTACTGTAATTAAGATAGGATAGTGGTTTTGAAGGCGGAGTATTTACTAACCCATTACGCCGCTGATACGTTTTTCGTTCAGCACGACCTTTAGCGCCGACTAATCTACTTAAACAGGAAGTGTATCTTGGGCTATTAGTGGTCAAGATGCATTGCTTTGCCTTCTTGATAAGCTTTGTTTTGTTTTGTTTTCTCGGGAGAAGATAGTGCCATTTTTAGTGTAAACATCTCCTGGTTGTAAGTTAGCACAGTGAACAGGTATCTCCTTTAGTCTAGTAACCACCCAAGTTACGATCCAAATCCACAACATCTTACAACCAATATAAATAGTTATAAGAATGCACGGTTATATGGTTACAAATTTCACCCAATTTGGATTTTTTATGACTTTAAAATAGCTAAAGCAGATTTCACGTCTGATTTCATAGTTTATTTAAATCTGCCATTAACTTCAACGACACAAATAAAGATAAAAGTGTGGCATAAACCGAAAGTGCATTTAAAATCATTTTTCAGTGCTGTTCAAAACACATAACTCTCTAAATTTTCTACCATCTTGAGCCACAAACACCATTAAACTATATGCTCTCTTTCCGGAATAATTTATCAAACTTGATTAATGGATCTTTTCGAGAAATTACACTTTTCCTTCCGGCCTTTTCTTGCCGATTGCCAACAGCAGTCAGACTCGTAACAAATCTTGGCCAACATCTTAAGTAGATATTCCAGTTAATTTGAATCCTGAGAGTAAACATGCAAGGGGACATACATCCTCATGAATATTGTAATTTTTGTTTGTGCGCCAATTCCAATTTATCTGATTACGTACTTGAAATCCTGCTTTTCTCAAGTATTTTCATTTCCCGAAAAGGATTGCCATAATAAGGATATGATAATTAACTTTATACTTCAAAAACACATACACAAAGTATATGTGCACGTAAGAGAAAAAGATATATTTAAAATCGAACTAAACATCATTCGTTTATGCATAAATTGTTAAACTACATTATGCACATAATGCACATTTCATAATGATTCCAATTCGCAAATTGTATCAATTTAGTGAAATCTTTACTAAATATTATGAACATTGATTTAACGTATTTTGAAAAATTGCAGTCTTTCAATGAAGAAAAGCGATAGGCAAAAAATCCGTAGTCATTGTATAAAAAAATTTCATTATTATCTTTTTTTTTCAAAGGACTGTCTGCAGCTTTCTAAACCAATTTATGTTACCAAGGGAAAAGTGCTTTAAAAGGATCTCACGAATTTGCTTGAAATTTACAAAATAGCTACAAGTCAATCTGTTCAATCTAATCTGAGCCCAACCTTGTTTGCATTTCGTTCGCAAATTCGACGATGCGAAGTTATTAATATTCTAATTTGATGCGAAATCGCTATTTTCCTGTTGTCAGAGATTGAAGCAACACTCGACAGGTTTCATGGTCTAAGCTGCCAACTTGCAGTTACTTGTATAAACGGTGTTTTTAGCGGTTTAATTAGAAAAATTCGATTTCGCGTGAACTTAAAATATCAATGAACTCGAATCGGAAAATTTGCAAATGAAAAGCCCGTAAGATTATGATTCAGATATTGGTCGAAACCTAATTTGTGAATTTCAAGCAAACAGCACGACCACTATAAAATACTTTATAGCTGAGTTTAAAGTTTAAAATTATATTTTTAATACGTTCTGTACTTGAAAGATAAGAAGGAACATCATTCGTTTGCAAATGGTATTACAAAGTTTTATGAAAGGAAAAAGCAGTAAATACACCTGTATGATATAAGGATTTCACGAACGTTAAGGAGACATAGGGGCAAGGGCGGATCCAGGATGTTATTTGGGGGGGGGCGGTTTCGGGGGCCCTCACCTGGAAAATTTTTAGTTTTGGACTATTAAATAGTTTAGGTAAATGTTGTTATATTACTAGCCTTCCTTTATACCAGGATTGTCCAACATACGACCCACGGGCCACAATTTGGCCCGCGAACAATATTAATTCTGCTCGCCTACAACTGTTCGCAGTAAAAAATTCACAAACAAAAATTTTAGATTTGTTTAGAAATAAGGTAAAATAGTGGGAATAGCATAGGTGACCCTATATCGAAAGTGCGCAAACAAATTAACTGGAGAAAACTCTAAAGTGAAGCTGTTAAGTGTTTATTCGTTTTTTTATTTATTTAAGAAATCACTAGCCCGTAAAATCTGTGAAAATTATTTAAGTAGCCCTCCACCCTGCTTTATACTCACCAAAATATTTAATTTACGACAATGAATTAAAGATGGGCTTTTCTTTAATTAAACTATATGGTTTAGGGTAGATTATAGTCAAGTATGACAGAAGGATAAGCTAGTAAAGGAGACATATACAATAACCAAAAACGATAATTTACAATGTAATTAATAGAACAAGTTTAAATTTAAACTACAAAAACATCGTAATTATTTTACTTTTTTTATAACAAGCAACTTTTTAAAAAATTTGAAGTTTATAGTGCAAAGTCGAGCCATCTTGGTTTCTTTGAAAATTTGTCAATCACTTTATTTACATCAATATGAATGTCTCTGTGGGTGTGCATTAAAAGTCTCTTCTGTCATCCGCGTTCGAAGCCAAGTTTAACGGCGCTTCAAGGATAAAAAACTACGTTCTGCTGAAGCAACACTTACTGTAAACGTAGTTTGAAAGACGAGTAGCTTGTAGATTCGTGAAAAAAACGTCTGGATCGCATTTCTCCAAGGCTTAGAGACTTTGGTGTAAGACTTTTATTTATTACAGTCGTAACAAACAATACATAAAGTATTTTTCATCGTCTTTATTTTTTCCTATTTAACTCTGACGAGAGACTATCATCCCCTCCGCCCCTCGCTGGATCCACCATTGCGTAGGGGTTTCAAAACGAGAGAAGGAGGCAATTTATACATATATTAATGACTTCATTTTAGAGTAAATAATTGAGATACTATATTAAAATATTACATGCTAATGAAACATACATAATTTAAATATACGATAAAAATGAAAAAACACCAAGCTATTTTTTAAAGTAAAAAACTAAATGCCCCTTTCACAAACAGCACGAAACAATGTACGTTCCATTGGTACATGATTTCAAACTCTTATATGAAATTAAAAGCGTAAAATCGGTATCAGTGATTAATTAATAACACAAGATAAGTGGTAAGCCAGATATACAAATTTGTAAGTATTTTTTCTAATATTTTTTAATGAAACATACACGAAATCAAGAAATGATTGTTGCTTGTATGACCACAAATACCGAAACCTTCAATCTATTTACGTGATTTGTAGTTCAGCGTTTGTTACTTGGCAGTAAAAATATATCTGCCAAATTTTGTTAAATTGGGATGAATACTTTTTTTATTTATCATGCACCGAACATTAAAATTTCACGTTTTAAGGAACACGACTTCAAAGATAAAAAAAACTCAAAATCTGTAAAACTGTCTCTTATTTTATTAAAACTGTCCAGCTTTATGCAATAAACCTCTTTTTTCTTATCGGCTTTACTTACTTTTGAAAAGTTTTAACTCTTTCTTTGCCTTTCGAGCCTCAGATCTCTGCTACGAAACTTGGTTATCCGGATCGTTGATGAAATCAGTGATGAGAGCAGCTTGACATTCATGATGTCTGGAAGTACGTTCTAACTGTCCCATTGTTTCTAGTCCTCCTCTGATGCCTTCATTAAAGGAAATTGCGGCTTCATGCACAGCTATTTGAACTGTCGTGGGCCCTGCATCAGACAACGTAGGGCAATGCCGCCATAAGACGGAATTCCATGTTTAGGACGAGAAACTTCTGCATTTGCAAATGTAAAGAAATAGTGAATTACTGTTAAGTAAATTGGTGGTTTTTCTCTTTTTTTTGTTGTTAACAGTAGTTTGTGTGCGATCCCTGAGTGAATATTTATAACTACTTCTTTTCAGCCATGGAATGTAAATCAAAACGATTCTAACACAGTCCTTTAAGCGTATATTAAAATGTTTTATTTACGTTTTCTTGTTAAACATTTTGTGGAATATTTTCAATTCTATTCAACGTAGGTCAATAAATTTTATGTCAGAATGTTCCCAAAAGCACAAGCTTCTAAATAAAATATTTCTTTTTTATGATTTGAAACGCTTACGTCACTCTATATTAAAAAACGCATGGGAATTTGCCACTTAAACAAGCACTTTGTTTAGAAATTATCCGAACACAAAAATCCCTTTCAGCTTTTCATTTCATTTTAATATATTTTCCATGTGTTATGTTCTTTTACATCATTCTGTCCATAGATATTTTATATAGCAAACTTAGCTTCAACCGATTTCTTAGTTTCTTTCCATTTTTGTCTGCATGTAAGTCTGTTGGCACAAGAACGGCAAGGATCATTCTGTATCGAGACCCATACTATCTCGCAGAATCAAAATCTCTTAAGGCCCTCGGAATCAAAACCTAAAACCAATCGAAAATCCGTGCGACAAATTCGATCGTCTTGTTCATTTAATGAATCCTCCACAACACATCCTCCAGCAGCAGTCAGATGCATTACAGTCATCATGGCTCCAAATATTTATGAAAACCATCTAGAGCCTTACCGAGTTGCCCTCATCTCATCAAGCTGCTGTTCATGCTTCACATGGAAATTCCACTCGATATTATTTGTAGGTCACATTAATATCTCTCGGCTGTGTACTGTTCCCAGTATGTTTAGAAGCCCAACGAAAGCAGTTAAATACAATTTTTGTTTATTTTGAAAAATGACGTAATTTTATTCTTAACACTGTCACTTTAAAATGAGCAGTAACGTTACCATGAGTGTTAGGTGAATTTCACTCGTATCTTTAATTGGAGGTCGGATGCTTATGACACATTACAAACATCTGTTGTGAATCTGTTAGAATATAACGAACTCTGTTGTGAATTTGTCATAATAGAACGAACACTGTTGTGAATTCGTTACAATGTAACGAATTTTGTTGTGAATTTGCTACAATGTAATAAATTCCATTGTGAATTGTTACAATGTAACAAATTCACGACAGAAATATGATTGTTGCATGCCGTGGTAAGCAGAGTCTCTGAAAGATACTGAGGGGAGGGGGATGGCAACGTCTACAAAATAATAAGTAAAACAATTGTTTGATAACATTGGATAATTTTTACCTTAAAGCTTGTGCAGGTTGTAAAAACCCAATTATTTGATCTATAAATAATTAGTTATACAATACAGAAATGGAAGGACCTTGGGGAGAAAGAAGAAATGAAATAATCTGGAAAGATTTGTGGAACCTTCTACGTAATTAAGACAGTAATCATAGCCATTATATTGCATCTGGATCTCTTCAAAGAAAAGTAAGATTTTCGCTGCAATACGCAGAATGGAAATATTGGATAGATCTCACAAAGTAATATTGGATATTTTGTGATATTAATAAAGTTCTGCTTGCGGAAGAAAAGAATAAGAAAGATTACATAATAGAGCAGAACCGGTTATAACCAAAAGCCAGTTATATAACGAGAACTCGGTTATACAGAGAGAAAATTAAACATTTGTTTAGTTACATTCAAAGCATACAGGACGAAAAGCTCTCAGTATACGAGAAACTTGTAATAGTGAGAAATAGTTCTGTCAATTTTATCGTCAATTTATGTAGGTCGAGTCTAAAAATAGAGTTGCTCCCCTTTTTATAAAGAAAATGGGGAAATTTTCTTTTTTGTGAAGTTATAAAACTCGACATTTCTACACCTGACGATACCGTCACTACGATACATTCCTGTATGGGACAATCATGAAATCAAGAATTTACTCATAGACTCACTACCAATTTATATAACAGCATTAGAGTATGGCGAAAATTTGTAAAATCCTGGCATTTAATTATGATATATGCTTAAACGATTATATTTGTTTTGGTTTTTCTGCATCATCTCTCTCTCTCTCTCTCTCTTCTTTTTTTTATAATATCTCATTTTAATAGTAACACGCTTTTAATGAAAACCGGATAAAGCGGTCAAACGTGTCGCTTCATCCATGCTTGTTATAAAAGAGCTGTATTTATATTTTGAGTTCCGTAAACTCGGCGAATTAATTGATTTGTAGGTACATAAATATTCCCATGGATTTCAGAATTTCTGCATATAACAAATACTGTAATACATGTTATTCAACTCCGGATGAAATCGGTAAAATTAAAATGTTATAAGTTAAAGAGAAAAACATTTAAAATGAAAATAAATGAACTTTGAAGCTTCTTTTATTTTTAGATTGGAATCAAATAATGTAAAGGCACGAAATTTTGCTAAGTTCGGAAAACAATTTGGAATGAAATTTTAAAGTTTTTTTTTTTTAATTGAATACAATTCATCTCCTCATGTTTCACATCGTATACCACGAAGCTTACAGAAGTAAGTTAAAACACTAACACACATATTGAAAACAAAGAATTAAATACAGTAAAAAGAGTAGCTGAAAACATACATAAAAATACAAAAAAAAACAGTTAAAACTCCAATTTATATACAAAAGACCGAAATGCAGAACAAGTCTCTTTCGACGTCACTAAATCAAAAACCGCCGGCAACCAAGAAATAAACAGCTTCTGTAAAGTGGCGGCCTGTAGAGCGTCTCTCTCTTGAAAGTACCGAAGTCTCTTGAAAGTCCGAGCACAATTTAAAATAATGTGCTCAACATTATCTTCGCCGTCACCACAACTGCAAAATTCACCTAAAGGGAGTTTGAAACGCTTCAAGTAGCTTCCAAAATTTTCATGTCCAGTCAAAATTCCAGTGAATTTGAAGTTTGTTGTTTAATTTTACCCGGTGGAAAATAGTCGGAAAAAACTTTTTGATATACTGAGCTTTGGATGATCAGCGATGTTCTGTATTCCAATTAGAGATAGTATTTTTCTCGAAAAAGCCTCTCCAATGGGAAGCAGAAGCAGGGACGCTCAGGTAAAGTTCTATATTTAGCTGGGTGGCAAGCTTTGCCAAAGCGTCAGCCCTTTCATTGAAAAATTTCCGCAATATATTTCTTGAAAAGAGTTATTCGCAGACGTAAGTGCTCCCAAATTGTGACATCGTTTTCAGGGCATGCAGCCGAATGGTTGGGAAGATGCTTTTATCGATACATTTAGAATATAATAAATGGGTCCTAAGTTGTATTAACTTTAAAATCACTGTTGCATTGCAGATCAATAAAATTAACTTTAACATTCATATACGCAAGAAAATTAAAGCAAAACAACATTCAGGGAAGACCATGTGCTATTTTAGTTCTCCAGAGTTTTAAGATATTTATTACGAAATGTGAAAATGTGAACGGAATCAAATACATAGACTTAAGATTCACAGGCAGCAAGAGTGTATTTTTGTGTGAAACAATTCATATTTTTTCATTAGCCAGCGGGCCGGGGGTTGAAGACCTCTGGTCTAATAAGGAGAATCGGAAATGAGCTTCATTTTAGTTTTATAATAAAGTATAAACGCTTTAATAAGGAACTACATTTTTTTTTTACCTAAATTCCCCATGGGGGGAGTTACAGCCTCATCAAATTTGGCGAGAAAAGGTTATTTTTGTCAAATTTGACTTGATGCGCTTTTTATTAACCGCAGGAATGGCAAGATGGTTTTGAAGCGATGTTGCCAAAAGAGAATTAATAAAGAATTATTCATTCGCAATAAAAATATTATCGATTTTGATTTCATTAATATTTAATCATGTATCTGCAAAAATATTTAGAATTTTATTGTTAGTGGATAGACACGTCGTTTTAGTTATATAAAAAGCGTTCATTTCGCTTTAAAAAAATAATATACGTACTTGGCTTTATTAAAAATTTTCCTACTTGGCTTTATTAAAAATTTAAAAATGTTTGTGAAAATGAACAAAATATGCAAAGAAAAATTGGGTTCGAAAAATAACTGTAGCTAATAAATGAGGGATTTTCACAATTTAATGTGTAACATGAATTTTTGGAAAAAGTGAAATACACTTGTTTGACATTACGAAATGTGTTTGGTTTGAGAACTGTGTACGTACTCTTACACCAAGCATATTTTATCATGTCATTGAACTTTGGAGATGATAATTGGTTGTGCATTAATGAATGTAATTTTATCTGAAACGGAAATTAATATATAGCAAATAAAATTATTGCTTTTACTGAAACCATTGCCGAATTCGATACTTTCCAGTTTATGAACGATTTTAGTTTTGATCTTTATTGTGAAAAACCTGTTAATAACAATGAAGATTGTAGATGGTTAGATTTCTCATATGACGAAACAACACCTGAAAATTTTGTATGTGGTTCTTTATCATATTCATTAGAATATATAAAAGAAGTTGTA
>QLNU02014802.1:95996325-96013275 GCA_006491805.2 Dysdera silvatica
GGGGTTGAAGACCTCTGGTCTAATAAGGAGAATCGGAAATGAGCTTCATTTTAGTTTTATAATAAAGCATAAACGCTTTAATAAGGAACTACATTTTTTTTACCTAAATTCCCCATGGGGGGAGTTACAGCCCCATCAAATTTTTGCAAGAAAAGGTTATTTTCGCCAAATTTGGCTTGATGTGTTTTTTATTAACAGTAGGAATGGCGAGATATTTTTGAAGCGATGTCGCCAAAAGATAATTAATAAACAATAAAAATATTATTGATTTTGATTTTATTAGTATTTAATCATGTATCTGCAAAAATATTTAGAATTTTATTATTAGTGGATAGACAGCTCGTTTTATTTATATAAAATGCGTTTATTTCGCTTTAAAAAAATAATATGCGCACTTGGCTTTATTAAAAATTTAAAAATGTTTATGAAAATGAACAAAAAAATGCAAAAAACAATTGGGTTCGAAAAATTACTGTAGCTAATAAACGAGGGATTTTCACAATTTAATGTCCGACGTGAATTTTTGGAAAAAGTTAAGCACACTTGTTTGACATTGCGACATGTATTTGGTTTGAGAACTACGTACGGACTCTTCCACCAAGCATATTTTATCATGTCATTGAACTTTGGAGCTGATAATTGGTTGTGCATTAATGAATATAATTTTATTTGAAACGTAAATTAATATGTAGCAAATGGAATTATTGCTTTTGAGGAAAAATCATCACCGAATCCGATAATTTCGAAGTTATTAACGAATTTAGTCTTGATCTGAATTATGAAAAACCTGTTAATATTGATGAAGATGGTAGATGGTTAGATTTCTCATATGACGAAACAACACCTGAAAATTTTGTATGTGGTTCTTTATCATATTCATTAGCATATATAAAAGAAGTCGTAGCTTACACCTGGACGCTTAGGACGCCTGGACGGCTTTAGGACTTCGACGGTCTATACTCAATTCAAGATCGTTTTGGAAATGACAATTTAACACTATCACAAATTTATAGAATGAAAATATACCTTGCTAATATGGGGAACAGAATTCAATAGCTAAATACTATTAAAACACAAATGCATGAGAAATTTTTAAAAGCCAGGTTCAATGAAGTTCCAGTGCATGAAGTTGTTCTGAAAATTTGGGATCTTGATGTTGCGAAAAAATAAATTTTCCAAATTTTATATTATCTCATGGTTGTTTTGGTGTATTTTAAAAAGAAATTTGGTAAAGTTGGACTAAAAATTACTAAACTCGTTATGAAAGTAAAATTACAAAATGACGAACAAATAGAAAATGCAGCCATTGCATTTCCACTTCAAGCCTATGAAAAAATGCAAGATTATTCGCACACTTGTATTTTTAATAGTGATCAAACAGGCTTTGCTAAAGAATGGATACTATTATGCAGCCTTTCGCCAAAAGGCGATCAACACATTTATGGTGTTTTTCAGGATATTAATGCAGTTTCACATTCGTACACAGTAAAACCCGTCATCCTAATAAATGGTACATTCTTACCAACATTTTTCCTCATACACCAAGAAAAAGCAAGTACCTTTGGCTCTCGTGTTCGCAGAAATTATTCAGCCAACCACCAAACGTAGTACTTATATACACAAAAAGTGGGAAATCTTCCACAGATATTCATGAATCATTTCTAAAAGAAATAATAAAACCCCAATTAATAGATCAATATGGCGTAATTTTATTAAATTGCTGGACAGGACAGAAAAACGAGGAGAGGGGGGGGGGTAAATCAATTTTGGAGATAAATCATCGCTTGAATTGTTATATATACTTGCAAGCACCACTGCATTAATTGAACCTTGCGATGTGTATTTTTTCAGGCAGTGGAAATATTTCACAAAAACTGTCATACGATTTAATTATTAAAATTCATCGTTTTAATGCCATTAATTTACACGAAAGAAATACCATAACAAAATTACATTCATTAATCATTAATACACAACCAATTATCAGCTCCAACGTTCAGTGACGTGATTAAATATGCTTGGTATAAGAGCACATAACCAGTTCTCAAACCAAATACATTTCGCAATGTCAAACAACTGTGTTTCATTTTTTCAAAAAATCCTTTTACACATTAAATTGTGAAAATCCCTCGGTTATTAGTTGCGTCATTGTTCAAACCCAATTTGTTTTTCGCTTTTTTTGTTAATTTTTACACACATTTTTTATTTTTAATAAAGCCAAGTAGGTATATTTTTAATAAAGCCAAGTAGGTATATTTTTAATAAAGCCAAGTATGTATATTATTTTTTAAAGCTGAATAGACGTTTTTTATAAAACTGAAACGCGACACTAATAATAAAGTTCTAAATATTTTCGCAAACATATGCACAAAATCAATAATATTTTTTATCGCGAATGAAGTATTGTTTACTAATTCCCTCTTTTGACGACATCGCTTCGAAAGTATCTCGCCATTCCTGCCGTTAATAAAAAGTGCATCAAGCCGAATTTGGCGAAAATAATTTTCTGTTGCCAAATTTCATGGGGCTATACCTACCCCCCCCCCCATGGGGGATTTAGGTAATTTTTTTTAGTTTCTTATTGAAACCTTTATACTTTATTATAAAACTAAAATGAAGCACACTTTCGATTCTCACTTCGTGTGCTCTCCTTATAAGAAAAGAGCATTTGCTCTTTAATCCTAAGAATAAATTATGAGGAGGGACGAAAAATTCCTTCCTTAAATGGTGAAAATTAGTGATGAAACACTAGAAATAAATATGTATGATGCAAATTCCGGGCTTTAAACTTTGAGTTAATTCTTGGGGGGTCCGCAAGGGCGAGTGAACTCTGAAGGGGGTCCGCTGTCTAGGGACGTTAAAGGACCTCTGTACTAGAAGAATTATTTCCGTGACTAAGTCTGCGTCTACCACAAGAATTGTTCCCGTTACTAAGTCTACATCTATTAGAAGAATTATTCCCGTTGCAAATTCTGCATCTATCAGAAGAACTGTTCCTGTCTCTAAGTCTACATCTATCTACTAGAAGAATTATTCCCCTTGCTAATTCTGCGTCTATCAAAAGAATTGTTCCCGTCTCTAGGTCTATATCTATATATTAGAAGAATTATTCCCTTTGCTAAGTCTGCGTCTACAAGGAGGATTTTTCCAGTTCCTAAGTCTACCTTTACTAATAGAATTGTTCCCGCCGCAGTCTCGTCCGTGCCGCTTTGTTTGCGCAATTGTCTGCGCTGGTCTTTTTCTGTGAAAACGAGAATTCGCTCATTTGAATAGGTGTGTGTTAGTAAATTCATTTTATATTCTATCCACCTCTACTGAAAATGGCCAAAACGTCCTCGAGAACAGACAGACGCAGACAGCGGCAAAAGGAATTCGAGGGATAAACAGAATATAGGAATTCTGGTGGGTCTGAAACTTGGTGTTGATGAAACGACAGATTTTCTGTTTTATGCTGCTACTAAACAATTATTTATTAACCGATACAAAAACTAAAATATTGACCCTAATCTCTTCTCTTTTGACAAATTAGAACGACCCCCACCTTAAACAGTTTTAATTACCTACAGAGTTAACATAATATTCTCGAATGACGTCTAAATATCGTCCAAAATCCTTAAAATGCCAATACACATGTAACAAATCTTTCGAACTATAGTTTTCGATGAACGATTAAAGAAACACAATGAGAATCGACGATAAAGGGTGATTATTTTCTTGACGAAAATATGACCTTTCATCTATGACGTTGCCTATATGCAAATGGTGCTTTTTCGTCACAAAGTAAAATTTACCTCCGTAATGTGTCACCTAGGAAACAATAAAGTAGTATTTTCAAGGTATGAGTTATGCACTTTGTCTGTGTGGCGTAAAGTCAACACAAGACAAATTAAACTTCAACAATAAAAAGTTTATTAACGCATAAACAAAAAGCAAATAGTAATTTCAACGTTGCTCAAGGATCATGTAATTCGAGAGTCAACGTCGCCTCATAAATCGAGATATTGATATTGTTCTTCAATCATATATATAAAGCCACCAAAATCAATAAATGGTTATAACGTGGACAGTTACCGAAGCTGCATATCGAACCGCTACTAGTTGACCAGTATTTGCACATGACCTCTGACGTCTAACGCCCTTTATTGCGTTCAGTGGCATCCAACGTGGACGTAACTGAAAAGCCTGGATCTCAGAAAGAACAAACACGGAGTCTCTCCGTACTCTGGGGGTTGCACAACGTATGTTCTCCAGCACAAGTTAGGGAACGCATCCGCAATAATGCTGCATCTTAGAAAGATTACTGCAAGTCAATCTCGGCCATAGCTTCTCCCACTGATATTCGTAAAATGTCCT
Organism: Dysdera silvatica; assembly: GCA_006491805.2. Lineage (NCBI taxonomy): Eukaryota > Metazoa > Arthropoda > Arachnida > Araneae > Dysderidae > Dysdera > Dysdera silvatica. Next base: position 96,000,679 of record QLNU02014802.1, read on the forward strand.
TGCGCCATAACAGTCATGCGCCTTACACATGGCAAACAATTAGCCAGCCAGGTAAACAAAAGCAACATTAAGGTACAACGCAAATAGCAGTAACATCAGGAATACCCCTGATGTTATAAAGGGTGTTTGGTAACTATCGCATTGACTCCCTGCCACCCGAATCTTTGGATAAAGGGAAAAGGGAAGAGGGAACAATTTTGGAAGAGGGACAATTTTTAATTAGGGTTTCGTTTATGAATTATAGCCTATCAAAATTTGCATCTAAAAGGCAGTCCTGCTCCAATGTATTAGAATATGCTTTTACGCCTTTCATCCAATGACGAAAGCCACAACCCTTAGTTTCCCCGCCTCTAGAAAAAAATGAATTTCACTCGCTATGATAAATAAATTCTTGTTGAGGTACTATTTATATTTGTCTACGTAACTGCATTTTGCATAAGCGTAACTTTCCTTTCAAGCTAAACTCTTCCTGTAAAAAAAGTTCTTAATCCGATGGCTGGACTGACTGAAATTTGGACGTTAAATTTAAATAGCAAGTGACCAAGAAATTCTTCTCATGGCCGAAATTTTTTTTTAGTTCTGGAGACGGGGAACTAAGGGGCGTGGCTTTCATTTTTCGATGAAACGACGTAAAAGCACGCACCTTGGAGCAGGATTGTTTTTTTAGATACAAATTTTCAAAATGCTGTAATTCATAAACGAAGTCCTCAATCAAAAATCGTCCCTCTTCCATTTTGTCTTAAAATTATCCAAAGATTCGCATGATAGGGAGTTTATGCGATAGTTACCGAAAAACCTGTCTAGTACCTGTGACGTCGGCACAGCTGATCGTCACCGTGAACACTTGTCCAAAGAACATAATTAAACGATGCGAACATAACTAGCACAGTTGCTAACAAACGTTAACCAATTAATTTTCACTGTAACAAACAATGTGACCTGTTCAGTGCACATCTCAATTTCAATTATTTATGTTTTCTAATTCTGGAGGAGAATTCTATAACAAAATAGCCATGATACTCCCTATTCTCTTCCGTTTCTAACCAACTTGTTGTAACAAAATGCCATCAATATTTATCGCCATCTTCGTATATAGCATATGTATTGCTCACTGTATGCGTAATTTAATACATACCTACGGTTAGATAAATTATTATCATCACTGATTAGTGTTCATTTATATGATATGATTAACATGATAATGTAAATTTTACCATTCAAGAAGCAATCAAATATTCACGTGATGATCTGGAAAATGGAGATATTTGGATTTTGAGAACAAAGAAAAGAGGTGGGTTTTAAGCATCTGAAAAGAAATTGATTCTGACTTGATAAAATCATAAATGTGAACGATTTCACATTTTTCGTTTAAGTTAAAAAAAGTCAGGAACATGATGTGAACTATGGAAGGCCTGATTCTGCCAGGGCCAATCGAAAATCCCATAATATACTTAATGTTCGGTATAAATCCTACTTCAAAGTGTGACAGTTTCGCCAACACCATATCTTTGTCCGTTTCACTTGCCTGATCTAGCTTTTGACTTTGTTTAAAATATAAAATGTAATATAATATTATTGTAGACATATACTGAGAGTTAAAGGCATTTCCGGGTATGATTCTTTGTTATAATCCGATATTCCTACTTATAATTTAGTTTTGATGTTGGCTCCCCTTCCTTTCTACCTATTATGTCACTCAACGATAAACTAATTCTCTTTTGCTGTAAAGAAAACTGATGACTCATTCAAACTACATCCGGACGAAAAATTATTGTGTTACTGTTATAATGCCTTAAATAATAATCATCTTTTTATCTGGTCAATTTCTTTTCTGGCTGTTATTGTAAGGAAAAAAAGTTATTGTTTGAAATCCATATTTGGAGGTTTCGGACTTTATTTTGTTGTAAACCTACGTTTGTAAAAATTGCAACACCATGAAGGACTCGTCCGAATTGAATGAAATTTAATGTACAAACGACCTGTGTTGATACAAATAAACGATTAAAATTACAAAGCAAAAAAACAATATTACATGTCGAAAATCAGTATTTGGTGAAGCCACCACGCGCTGCAATAAGTGATGCTATACGACGTGGCATGGAATCAAACAGATGTTGAATGTGTGCCTGAGGAAGAGCATTCCAGATTGCTTGTATGCGACCCCAAAGTTCATCTGTAGTAGCTATGGGACGAGGATCACGAGCGAGACGCCGACCAACGAAATCCCACACATGTTCAATCGGCGACATATCCGGCGAATAGGCAGGCCAAGGAAGAAGCTGTATCTGTTGTGATGAAAAGAAGTCTTGAACATTCCTGGCAATATGTGGGCGGGCATTGTCCTGTTGAAATACAGCTCCGGGAATGCCTTGAAGGAAGGGAACAACTTCGGGCTCCAGAACTTCATTGATGTACCGGTTGCTGTTAAGATTACCCACAATTCGTAGCAGCTGAGATCGTCCATGATACGCAATCGCACCCCAGACCATAACGCTGGGGATTCGTCCACTATGACGTTGGATAACGCACTCCGGAAGGTGGCGTTCACCGGTATAGCGTCTAACACAGATGCGGCCATCACTGTACCCCAAATTAAAGCGGGATTCATCAGAAAACACCACTTGTTGCCAATCAGCACGCCAGTCTCTATGTCCATGAGCCCATTGTAGCAGCAAGTGTCGATGGTTTTGCGTCAGGGGATCCTGTATAAAGGAACTCTTGCACGCAGTCCACGGTGCAGCAGACGCCGACGAATTCATAAAGCACACAATGATACGCCCGTTCCCGTTCAAACTCCGTAACTTGCTGAAATGTCGCCCTCTTTCATTATAGAGGCATAGTGACGTCTCATGTAACGTTTGTCACTAGCAGATAACCATACACGCCCCGCTACAGCCCTCTATTTATACGGATCCATCAGCAGTTCAGAGGGCGCTGCTCAGCCCACGCAGAGGCGATGACTCTGAAATTCTAATCATTTGAATAGCATACCCTAATTTGCATTTCCTGAAAGTTTCAGCTCAGTCACGTGACTCCTTCATGGTGTTGCAATTTTTACAAACATGAGTTTACAATATTAAATTACAAAGATCCACAATTTTCTAAGAACTAAAAAATGATTCTGTTTTTCATTTTTTACGGTGATTTTAATGCACAGGTGCTTATATTCTGCGCAAGTTTTTATTTGTGACACATGATTCTTCTCTTCACATTTGGACCGTAGTCAAATAATAAGGAACGTTCTTTACGCTTGGTTAATCCGAACTCAAAGTTTTCTTTCTGAGTCAAAATTCCATTTCAAAAGTATTTTCGTTGGAAAAGCATAAGGGAATTAGGGATTTGTGTAGTGGCAGGTAAATATTTTGTATTTCCAACGAAGTGTGTTTTTATACCATACGGATATTTTATGTTTGCACATTTTATATATATTTGTATGTTTCGTTCTTATTCAAAATGATATTAATAACGTTATTTATTTCGAAACAGAAAAAGATTTACTACATAAGAATTCCCAGAAATTCATATTTCTCTTCCTAGCGCGCCCTTAAGATTGTTTTTCGCTTTCTTTATTGGAGCATTTGCAACCAAAAATTTTATGAGCACTTATTGAAGACTTAGTCGAAAAGTTTTGAGAGAAACTAAATAAGAAAAGGAACTAAATAGGAAAAGATGGAGAGCCGAGATTTTCGATTTCTTGTTAGAAACAACTCAAGTTGAACTAAGAATTCGGGCAAAATCTGTATCTCTTGGTCTTTTCAGGCGTCTTGCCACAAAGGTTATTCTTCATAAAGCTCATATATACATAAAGTTATAGCCAATGATATAATTACAAACCTCCGTAGATATTTAGAAATGCAAAGTCATAATTGCTATTCATGTTAATTAGTTATTACTTCATTTCAATGTGTTTATTTTACCCGAAAGTTAAGAAGAATATTTCCTAAACATATTTAGTCGCACCTATAACAAAAGGTAAATTACATCAAGTTCTTGTCATTCATAACATTCAGAATCATTGGACTTTGTGCCCTAAACAATACAATAAAACAGTACAGTGTACGTTCAAGTGTATATAATAATGTACGCTATGTGACTGTGGGATGGAAGACAGAGAGCTGGAGATCTGATCCATGATCTCGATTAATCAGCTTGTGGAGAGCGATTGTGAAGAACATTGTGAGTGCTTAGAATAGAACCATTTCACAAGCATGCTTCAAATACAGTTGGTGCCAGCAATTCTATCACTACAGTTGGATACAGGCAATATGAATTAGCGAAATAGCGAATTCCATAACCCAGTTACAGTATTATACTTGACAAGTTATTCCTGACGTAAATTCACGCACTATGCAGTTTCAAAATTTATAATACGGAATATACAATATGGATGGTTAAATATTTTAGATTTGTGATGACCTGCTATTTCATACAGATCCACCTGAATATCCATTGGCGTGTTCATAAGCATGTTCATTGCACCAAGACATATTAGGGTTTTATCCCCATATTTCTAAGGGTAAACTTCGTTAGGAGTCAGTACAAAATTGGGTTTCAGTTTCACAACATAAAAATGACAAAAACTCTGACTATATACAAAAGAGAAAAGTAGAGAGAATATTCGAGGAAAATATCTAAGAAAACAAATATTGTATTCATCCAGAAGATAAAGTTGTTTTCTTCTTTTCTCCAAGATATGAAATCATAAAAATAATTGTATACGTTACCTTAACTAAAACTCTCTTATGTAAAAGCATAAGCTGACAGTTTTTTAGCAATAAATAGTTAGAGATGTTTAGAGACCCAGGACAAAGGTAAAAGGTTAGCCGGATTTTCTCACAGAGATTCGATCAAGCGATCCAAATCTGACCTAATTTCAGGAGTTCAAAATCTCTTTCGAAAATTGCTAGAAATGATATCAAGATACGCACACAAACAAGTTCAAAAGACCAAATAATTTCTTCAACAAAATGTTGGGAAAAACAATCAAAACATATTACAAAAAACACAGCTGTACATCTGCAAAATATTTATTAGCCTTAACTTCACATGAACAGTAATATTGATTTTGAAATACCATGTGTAGTTATTTATGTGCAGTTTATAATAATGGTATTGATGGCACTTTAAGGGGATTCATACTAATGAAAAATAAATAAAATTTTATTATCCATATCCTATTGATGAAAACAAATTTAATATGAATTAACAACTTAAGCTATATTTACCTTCGCTTAACTGATTTAGAAGATTGGTGTAGAGTCGAATTTCTATAATGTAGGAGAAAGAATTATGAGAGCAGCGAAAAGTAATAAACTTCTTCCTCACTTATCCAAACGCTGTACAGGTTCAAGTCCTGCGCAGTATCATTTATGTTTACCAGCATTCATTTCTCGCCCTCGTCCTTCATGTCAAACATAGTTAAGAATTAATTAATCAATATTTAATATAACTAATAATTCTTAATAAATTCGCTGATCGATACCTAGCCTTCCTTTGGGTAACATACAGTCTTTTCTTGGGAAAGGCAGTGAATATAAATCGTGTTCTATCATTTCTGAAGTGTAAAAAAATTATAGGCCACAGATTTATATAATTATTTTTTATTTCATTTATTTAAAAGTACTGATTTATACTCTTTTTACAAAATAACTAAAGGCTTTTTATTAAGTATCATAAGTTTATTTTATACGAAATTTTAATAAATGTCACTTTGAACGTTTCAAAAAATTTTATTCTCTTATGACGTCATGCCAAGAACTGAGATACGTTAACTTAAAGATTTCCATATTTAAGATAATGATGATAGTCGACTATGAGTTATTTAAGATAACTTGTTACAAGCGCTAAGCCAATATTTGTCATGGTTAGTTTAATAACCTTGAAGGTTTAGTAAACGTTTTTAAAATTTATACACACATCATGAAGATAGTAGCATAATATAATAAGTTTACTGATCTTGCGGTAATGAAAAATTCTATAAAAATTATTAATATATGTGAGTTGGAGGAAATTATCCCCTTATTCTCTCTTTCTTACCCTCTCTGCCTACTTCCACATTTTCTCCCGTATTACGTAATTATAATAGCAAGCATAACTATATCAGTACACACATGCACTGTGATACACTATGTATACACTAAAATACACTATGAGTGAATGTATTTATTTTATGTGATTCTAGTTTAATTTTTCATTGTATGAAGCTTTATTGTGCACTAGATGCTATTGATTTGTGATTTTATAGGTGGTATGTTCCTAAATATATTTTATTGATAAGATTGGAGCAGCTGTACACTCACGAAATAAATAAATTTGTAAATAAATAAGTTTGTAAATTTATAAATTTGTAAATAAACATTAAACTTTATACTATCGCTTTGAAAAAGTATTTGAATTTTAGATAAGAGAGATCGACACAAAATTTTGTAAACGAATGGCTTGAATGATAAATGTCTTGGTATGACAAAATGAAATGTAACAAAGATAGGACTAGTAAAAGAAAAAGAAAAAATACCACCAGATTGATGACGGATATCAAATATCTAAAAATATCGGTAATCCTGAACTAAAACGTAGTGAAAAATAATGGAACTAGTGAAGGAATAAAAGCAACGCTTGTCATATCATTTATGAATGGAGAGAGTGAGATATGACATATCAAAATGATATATCATAAAACATTTGATGGTAAATACCATTTGTTATATTTATAAAATGTTGAGAAATGAAAAATTAAGTAAATTAAATTCTTGTAATAGAACTTAATATACAAGGAAATGGAATCAAGTAAAATAAGTAATAAATAAAAGATTATTTTCGGTTCTAAATATTTTTTCATTCTCATGTTATAATTTTAATAGAAAGAACAATCAATCAACAAAAAGTTATTTATGGAACATAATGAAAAGTGATTTATGAAATATAAGTGAAAAGTAATTTATGAACTATAAGTTAAAGATAATTTATGAAATATAATTTAAAAATAACTTATGAAATATAAATTGAAATTAATTTACGAAGTATAGCATTGTTTTCTTCTCATTTACAAAGAACATGTCGAATACGCAGCAGATCACATGGATAATAAATGAAATAAAAAAAAATATAAATATTTATAAATAAAGTAAGATTTATATATCATGGTAATGAAATAAAATTTATATCAAATCAAATCCAATTTTTATTTAGACGAATAAACAAACTTAAGCATGTATCAGAAACAAACACAAACTTAACAAACAAACACAAACTTAAGCCTGTGTCGAAGTAGTATATCAGGAAATAAACGATTAACCTTAAATTTAAATTAATGGTAGAATAAAATGTGATAAAGTGCACCATCTTAGGAAAACACACCTCTTAGATCTTAATGGTAACAACACTGAATAATTGCTTTCATCTTAAGTCTGATGAATAACGGCATTTAAAATCGAATGCTCATCAAAGTATTTGAAAGATATAATTGTAGGTTTCTAAAATTCTGTAATGATGGCAACAGACGGACCTTAAGGAAAATGTGCACCCAACTTATCCTTAAAATTCTAAGTATCAATATGGATAAGCTTAAGGTGAAATAGATAATTAGTTGTTAACGGTGCGTTTGAAACCAAGTTGCCTAATTATAATTAGAGAATATTTCGACATTCTCGATATCTGGTCGCAATTCTATCTGCTGCACTTTTAGGTAAAGCCTCATAAATACTTGAATCCTCATCGAGCTAAGAGAATTGTATTAATTTTTCCCAGTATGTATTGATCTTCGATAGTTCATATCTATACGTTAATTATTTTGTCCATTACACCCTTAAAATCTTTTCTGAAATGTAAATTAATTAATCATTTAGTTTTCAAAATTTATTTGCTGTAACTTTCACTCCACCGCAATGATATAGGTAAGGACATCTTGGGAGACACAAACCCCTCTTCCTCATTGGACAACAAGCCACATTGTTTTGTTTAACAACTTATCACATGACTTTTCATAAAACTATTTTAGCCTTACTGTAATTTTTGAATCACTACTCCCCAATTCTACAATTTTATACCCTTAAGAATCATTTGTATATAAGTACGAGTATTTGTATATAAGTACGAGTATTTGTATATGAGTACTCATATGTAGTTAAGACAGAGATATACAAACGGGGGCAGGAAAATCTTTTTAATTATTCTTTAACTATTATTTTGGGTTATTTATAATCAGTTAAACCGAAAATGCACCTATAATATTATTTTTATTTATATCGCATTCATCAGTGCATGCGATTATGCGTTAATGCATCTAAATATACATTATTATATGTATAATCGGTGAGATGCATGAAAAGGAAGTTGACCAATTGAAACATCTTGAATGCTATCGGTAGTAATGTGAGATGGTGGGGTCTGGCAACGTATATATATATATATGGCCTGCAAAAGGGTTGCTGGTATCTAACTGGAAGGAGACCCACACGCTGAACGTATGTGACGATGTGTGGAACCGGCCAGGCCAGTAACCTAGTGTCCTACCCCGCCTTCAAGTGGTGCAGGCTGAGCTTTCTATTTATGTGGCAAATTAATATTTGCTACACGGATAGAAAGGCGGAAGGGGAGGGCTAATTCACCAACCCGTCTAGCCAGCGTGGTGAAATTATGGCTAATTCCTCCATTATGTTGACACACCAGAAACCATGGCCCCTAGTCTCCAGGTGCTGGAGTGCTCCTGATCAAGGCAGCGGTCAGTGTGGCATGAAAGCAGGGGGTGCTAAGAATCACTGGAATGGCCCAGGCTGCCGTTTGTTATTGACCTTGGCTACGTTTAATGGACGATCCCTTGCTTCTGAAGCAAAACTTCAGGAATTGGAAGAGGAACTAGACAAGATCAAATGGGACATTGTAGGACTCAGTGAAGTTAGAAGAAAAGGTGAAGAGTTGGTGGAACTGAAAAGCGGACATTTGTTTTATTATAGAGGAACGGAAACTGGAAGAACAAGTGGTGTTGGCTTCTTAATCAACAAAAGAATTAAAGACTACCTTCTTGAAGTCGAAAGCACGTCAGATCGAGCAGCGAGGCTCGTTGTTCAACTAACCCAGCGATACCAACTTCAGATAGTACAGGTATATGCACCAACATCAAGCCATACCGACGAAGAGGTTGAAGAATTTTATGAAGAAATCAAAGAGTTACACACCAAAGGGAAACAACATATCAAGCTCATCATGGGGGATTTCAATGCAAGAATTGGACAACAGGAACAAGGAGAGACATCGGTTGGTAAATACGGATATGGGGAAAGGAATGAACGTGGCGATCAACTCATCGAATTTGCAGAAGCTGAAAATCTTAGCATCATGAATTCATTTTTTAAGAAGAAACCGCAAAGAAAATGGACATGGAAACACCCAAATGGGGGAACTAGTGAAATTGACTATATCCTGGCAAACAAGAAATCAATTATTGAAGATTGCAGTGTACTGAACAGATTTAATACTGGAAGTGATCATCGAATGGTGAGATGTAAAGTGCACTTAAATACTAAATTAGAACGACAGAAGCTCATTAGGAAACAAGTAAGTAAGAGGGTGGATTTAAAGAAATTAAAAGAAAATACCGAGGCATTCAAGTTGGAATTAAAAAATCGCTTTTCTGCACTGGAAGGACTTATTGATGAAAGTGATATCTCAGAAGCAAATGAAAACATTGTTAAGACAATAGTTGAAACTGCTGGGGAAATTGGTGGTGTAACCTGTAAAAAGCACAATAGCAAATTATCTGAGAAGACGAAACAGCTCATGAAAAGGCGAAGAGATATGAAGGTGGACAATCAAAATACCAGTTCCAGGATTGAGTACATAGAACTTTGTAAAACTCTGCGCAAAAGCATGAAAGAAGACATAAGAAAATTCAACTGTGAGCTAGTAAGGAAAGCCATTGAAAATAACAAGAGCCTTAGGGTTGTTAAAGGAAGTTTATCTGTTGGGAAGAAACACATCATTGCATTAAAAGGAGAGGATGGCACCGTAACAAGAAATAGGGAAGAAATACTTAGAAGAGTTGAAGAATTCTACAAAAATCTATACGAAAGTAACAGTGGATTAAACGAAGACATTGAAATAGTCGAAGGAACAGCTCCTAAAATCTTAAAAGAAGAAGTTTCATTTGCAATAAAAAGTATGAAGAAAGGAAGAGCCCCTGGTGATGATGGTATTACATTAGATATCCTAAAAGAAGCTGGAGAATATGTAGAAGACATACTTGCAAAATTCTTTACCAAATGTCTTAACAGCGGTAACATACCAAACCAATGGGATTCTGCAACAGTAATTCTTTTGCATAAAAAAGGTGATAAAGAGGATTTGAAAAATTACCGACCAATTAGCTTGTTACCTGCTATTTATAAAATCTTCACAAAAGTGCTAACACATCGCCTGCAGAAAAAATTAGATGCAGCTCAACCAAGAGAACAAGCTGGATTTCGAAGTGGATTCAGTACAGTGGACCATATTCAAGTATTAAGAGAATTAATTGAAAGAACACATGAATATGAACTTCCATTGTGTGTTGCATTTATTGACTATGAGAAGGCCTTTGACTCTATAAAAACATCAGCAGTCATCAACTCTTTAAGATCAACAGACATTGAGGATGTGTACATTGACATGGTGAAACGTGTGTATAAAAATGCAAGTGCAAAATTTCGGTTACATAAAGATACCAAAACTATCAAACTTGGCAAAGGGGTGAGGCAGGGAGATACCATTTCTCCAAAACTTTTTACTTCTGCTTTACAGATGATTTTTCAGCTGATAAATTGGAATAACAAGGGAATAAAAATAAATGGTGAATATTTAAATCATCTGCGGTTTGCTGATGACATTGTTATTTTTTCAACGGACCCATTAGAACTCCAAGACATGGTACAAGAGCTCTCAACTAGAAGTGAAGAAGTTGGACTCAAGATGAACCTACAAAAAACTAAGATCATGTTCAATAATTTTGTAGAGGAAACAAAAATACAAGTTGACAACACTGAGCTAGAAATTGCTGATTCATATATTTACCTTGGCCAGCTGATTTCAATGGATGGCAACATTATGAAAGAACTCAACAGACGTATTAAACTTGGCTGGAGTGCATTTGGAAGAAACAGTTTTATCCTGAAGGGGAAATTGCCTTTGTGTCTAAAAAGAAAGGTCTTCAACCAGTGTGTATTGCCAGTCCTCTCTTATGGATCAGAGACATGGAGTCTAACAGTTGGAGCAATACGAAAGTTACAGACAACGCAAAGGAGCATGGAGAGGTGCATGCTTGGAATAACTAGGAGAGATCGAAAAAGAAACACTTGGGTGAGAGAGCAAACTAGAGTAGAGGACATCATTGTTAAAGTAAAAGGGCTGAAATGGCGATGGGCTGGGCATATTGCAAGAAGAACTGATCAACGATGGACAACAGAAATTCTGAACTGGATTCCAAGAGACCACCGAAGACCTAGAAAACGTCCTCAAACTAGATGGGTGGATGAAATAAGAAAACAGGTTGGGGTGACGTGGAAGCGAATTGCTCAGGATAGACTTGTGTGGAAAGCATTTGGAGAGACCTTCATCCAGCAGTGGATAGATAATGGTTGAATATGATGATGATGATGATATATATAAATATGGCGCCTGGCATATATATATATTATTCCACAAGAGCAGTATTATTTGTCGAAGCGCAGAATGTTTGTAAGAGACAAAAGTGTATTACCACCCTTCATTCACAATAATTAATCTTAAAAATTCCCTTTGTATGTTCCAATCCAGCAAAACAAAAAAGTTTCTTTAAATGATCTACATGGCCAGGAAGACGGATTAATAAAAAAACCGGGATAATGCAAATCAGCATTTGCTCATCTCCTGCGCAGCAATTATCCTGTTCCCATCGTTAAGACTTTGAAACCAGATTGTTTCTTCAAATTCTTTTCCGCTTCGAAGAGAGCAAAAATTCAAAGGAATTTCAAATGGCTTTTCACAGAATTTCGAAAGCTTCAGTTAAAACAGATTTCGCTTTCACTTGGAATTCGGCGAACGATAAGGTCATTACGGTTTTTGTGTCATAAGATGGAAAGATATTCTTTTTCTTCATGATGTGCGCGATAAAAGAAGAGGTGCTTTGATAGAGGTACCTCGGATTATTGAAGTGTTTTCCAGAGAGATTTTAAATTTCTGCATGAGTTTTCGAAAATTCTGAATTCGTGCCGTGAATGGAGTTTACACGCAGGGCGTAACAACAAGGAATATAAGTCAATGAGTTTCAAAATTAGTTCTTTCACCTTTCAAAACCTTCCCTAATCCACTTCCAAAAGTAAAAATACTGAAACTAGCCTATGAACCGTATCAATAAGTTTTAATATAACAAAACAATTAATATATCTTTGCTAGATTCTCCCCTTCGTTCTGCAAGGATAAAACACATAATAAAATTTCGCTTCTTTTGAAATAATTTGACAAGAATATCAGTGGGAAATTTTTTTCTCTGAATTCAAATTGGCTAAACTACCGTTTCAGCTTAGATTTTTTCTACTTGAAAAGCTCATTATTCAGGTAATTTATGAAGAGAAGAACAAGAAGTGAAGC
>QLNU02014802.1:96017066-96040936 GCA_006491805.2 Dysdera silvatica
AAGAAGTAGCATTTGCAATAAAAAGTATGAAGAAAGGAAGATCCCCTGGCGATGATGGCATTACATTAGATATCTTAAAAGAAGCTGGAGAATATGTAGAAGACATACTTGCAAAATTCTTTACCAAATGTCTTAACAGCGGTAACATACCAAACCAATGGGATTCTGCAACAGTAATTCTTTTGCATAAAAAAGGTGATAAAGAGGATTTGAAAAATTACCGACCAATTAGCTTGTTACCTGCTATTTATAAAATCTTCACAAAAGTGCTAACACATCGCCTGCAGAAAAAATTAGATGCAGCTCAACCAAGAGAACAAGCTGGATTTCGAAGTGGATTCAGTACAGTGGACCATATTCAAGTATTAAGAGAATTAATTGAAAGAACACATGAATATGAACTTCCATTGTGTGTGGCATTTATTGACTATGAGAAGGCCTTTGACTCTATTAAAACATCAGCAGTCATCAACTCTTTAAGATCAGCAGACATCGAGGATGTGTACATTGACATGGTGAAATGTGTGTATAAAAATGCAAGTGCAAAATTTCGGTTACATAAAGATACCGAAGCTATCAAAATTGGTAAAGGTGTGAGGCAGGGAGATACCATTTCTCCAAAACTTTTTACTTCAGCTTTACAGATGATTTTTCAGCAGATAAATTGGAATGACAAGGGAATAAAAATAAATGGTGAATATTTAAATCATTTGCGGTTTGCTGATGACATTGTTATTTTTTCAACGAACCCATCAGAACTCCAAGACATGGTACAGGAGCTCTCAACTAGAAGTAAAGAAGTTGGACTCAAGATGAACCTACAAAAAACTAAGATCATGTTCAATAATTTCGTAGAGGAAACAAAAATACAAGTTGACAACATTGAGCTAGAAATTGCTGATTCATATATTTACCTTGGCCAGCTGATTTCAATGGATGGCAACATTATGAAAGAACTCAACAGACGTATTAAACTTGGCTGGAGTGCATTTGGAAGAAACAGTTTTATCCTGAAGGGGAAATTGCCTTTATGTCTAAAAAGAAAAGTCTTCAACCAGTGTGTATTGCCAGTCCTCTCTTATGGATCAGAGACATGGAGTCTAACAGTTGGAGCAATACGAAAGTTACAGACAACGCAAAGGAGCATGGAGAGGTGCATGCTTGGAATAACTAGGAGAGATCGAAAAAGAAACACTTGGGTGAGAGAGCAAACTAGAGTAGAGGACATCATTGTTAAAGTAAAAGGGCTGAAATGGCGATGGGCTGGGCATATTGCAAGAAGAACTGATCAACGATGGACAACAGAAATTCTGAACTGGATTCCAAGAGACCACCGAAGACCTAGAAAACGTCCTCAAACTAGATGGGTGGATGAAATAAGAAAAGAGGTTGGGGTGACGTGGAAACGAATGGCCCAGGATAGACTTGTGTGGAAAGCATTTGGAGAGACCTTCATCCAGCAGTGGATAGATAATGGTTGAATATGATGATGATATATATATATATATATATATATATATATATATTATTCCACAAGAGCAGTATTATTTGTCGAAGCGCAGAATGTTTGTAAGAGACAAAAGTGTATTACCACCCTTCATTCACAATAATTAATCTTAAAAATTCCCTTTGTATGTTCCAATCCAGCAAAACAAAAAAGTTTCTTTAAATGATCTACATGGCCAGGAAGACGGATTAATAAAAAAACCGGGATAATGCAAATCAGCATTTGCTCATCTCCTGCGCAGCAATTATCCTGTTCCCATCGTTAAGACTTTGAAACCAGATTGTTTCTTCAAATTCTTTTCCGCTTCGAAGAGAGCAAAAATTCAAAGGAATTTCAAATGGCTTTTCACAGAATTTCGAAAGCTTCAGTTAAAACAGATTTCGCTTTCACTTGGAATTCGGCGAACGATAAGGTCATTACGGTTTTTGTGTCATAAGATGGAAAGATATTCTTTTTCTTCATGATGTGCGCGATAAAAGAAGAGGTGCTTTGATAGAGGTACCTCGGATTATTGAGGTGTTTTCCCGAGAGATTTTAAATTTCTGCATGAGTTTTCGAAAATTCTAAATCCGTGCCGTGAATGGAGTTTACACTCAGGGCGTAACAACAAGGAATATAAGTCAATGAGTTTCAAAATTAGTTCTTTCACCTTTCAAAACCTTCCCTAATCCACTTCCAAAAGTAAAAATACTGAAACTAGCCTATGAACCGTATCAATAAGTTTTAATATAACAAAACAATTAATATATCTTTGCTAGATTCTCCCCTTCGTTCTGCAAGGATAAAACACATAATAAAATTTCGCTTCTTTTGAAATAATTTGACAAGAATATCAGTGGGAAATTTTTTTCTCTGAATTCAAATTGGCTAAACTACCGTTTCAGCTTAGATTTTTTCTACTTGAAAAGCTCATTATTCAGGTAATTTATGAAGAGAAGAACAAGAAGTGAAGCTACGTATTTTAAGGTAAGTTCACACTAACAATTTTTGGGTCAAATTATTAAATTAAATTTCACTCATACCTAGCTTTGGCAAAACATAAACTCTCCTCTGATGACTTGTTAGGGCTGATGCCCTTAAACCTTTGTTTCCTAATCGCTGATCCCACAGTATCGGGCAGTTTCTCAAGTGCGATGTCTACTTGTTTTGAATTGCCAGTGATATTAACTTCATTAAAGAACCCTATTCCGATGATTTCGGGTGAATATTATGAAAAGTTAAAACGTTAAAATGTTAATTCCCTATAAACGCAAATAGTACTTCTGCAATGAAACGCTCCACCTTTCTAATACCTCTGTTCTTACTTCTGAAAGAGACATTCCGAATGAGCTAAGCCATAAAATATTTTTCGTTTTGAACCCGTTTAACAAAAACTAGAGCCCTTAGAACTATAGGCCGGTGCACCAGCCGCCATTTTCCTGCACACTTACGGTTTCCTTTATTTTGACGGTAAAGGTTTTCAACTTTTGAAAGATGATTGCTATTTTGGCATAAAAATAATCAACAATTCGCAATTACCCGACGATTGTGAATATTGACGCAACTTTTAAGATGTCCCCACTAAATACAATTTGCAACCGTAGCTTAGTTTTTGATTAATGTAAAATTATAATGCAAATAATCAAAACAAACTTTACGCTGCAAACATTCTATGTTTATTCCTCGAATGATTAGAACAATTCCCAGTGGAACACTCGTCCATTTCACCCTATTTTATTAAAAATAACACACTTGTAAATCACTCAACTTTAACGCAGCAGTGAAGAGGATCACGTGATATGATAACAGAAAAATGGCGAATATGCCCCAGCTAAATATTTAGGAGCCTTAAGAAAAACGGTGTACTTTTACATTATTTAGACGTGGACAATTTAAACGCTCTCGTAATGTATATATGTACGGCATGTGTGATATGTCGTACAGATATACATTACGAGAGTATGTATGTATATATGTGCGACATATTACACATGCCGTGCATATATACATTACGAGAGTATTGTATATATGTACGACATGTGTGATATGTCAAATCACTACCATTAAATCACTACCATTAATTACGAGGTCTATGAGGAGAAAAGGGTCACCTCACAATTTGTATTGGATGCAACGATCTCTATGTTTATATCTTATTATTCTATTCCACTATCATAGTCATAGTATCGTTGTCATGGACGGTAAAGTCACACTATCTGCGGCTCACGGGTTCCATGAGCAGAATACTGGGACATAAGCCTAGTGGCCGCTGAATCGAGGTCAGACTGAGATATGGCTCCTTTTCTTCGTTTCGATTCATACGTATTAAAGTAGCGTTCTACTCAATGAAATGTAAGTGAGGTGGCATTATTATTACGCCCCGATGAATGTTTAAGCCACGTCAGAGCTATATCTTACTAGTGAAGTGTGTAGGACACCACGATATAAATCCTATGGTCGCTGAATCGAGGTTTGATTGAGACCTAGCTCTTTCCTTTGTTCCAAGTTTTATAGCTCAAAATACACTAGTTTGAACCAAAAACGTATGTCCATGAAGACATTTACCTCCATTGATTCCTTTGTAAACCTTCGTTTTTTGGGTAAATTCAAATTGATATAGAAATAAAATACAGGGTACCAGGGAGGAAATTACATAAAAAGGTTAAACACTGGTAAAATAGCAATGAAAAAGATCACTCAAGCTTTCGGACGCATCAGCAGCAGTCCTTCATCAGGAGTAATGACGATGTTATGTTTCTGTCTCTTTTTTATACTTGAAATTTCTGGAAAACCCTTCATCAGAGTAGTCCCGCAGAATGGGAAAACCCAATGAGAACCAATGGGAGGCCTCCAATAGAATCATGGAAGAACCCCAATAGGGACCAATGAGAAACCCACACTGCGGGTTACCTAATTTGGGGATGTCTCATACATTTCAGAGTAAGAGTTGTTTATAAGTTTCTGGAAGTGGTTGTGATGTATTAATGGCTTTCCCGTGTAGTTTGTAAGTTTCCCAAGATTCTAAGAAGAGTCTACTATTCTTGTTTGTGATGTGACGGTGTAGTATTTTTGTTGAGTCCCAGTCGGGTTCGTGTCCGTGTTGTAAAGCGTGTTCTGCCAGACGTGAGGCTATGTCTCCTTTCGCGAGTGCTTGTTTGTGTTCTTTTTTTCTTGTTTTGATCATTCTTTTTGTTTGTCCTATGTAATGTTTGTTGCAGTCTTTGCATGGTATTTGGTATATGGCGCCTGTGAGATCTTCTGGTGGAACTGGGTCTTTAACTTTTGTAAGTTGTTTGCGAAGTGTTGTGACAGGGGAATAGAATGTTTTGATATTTGCCTCTTTAAGGATGCGAGAGATTGTTTCGGAAATGCCGTGAATATATGGAATAGATATGCGGGTGTGAGATGTATTGTTTAAAGATGTACTATTGGGTCTACAGTTTCTGAGAATGAATCGTTTAGGGTATCCATTATTTTTAAGTGCCGTGTGTATGTGTTTTGTTTCTGTGTTTGAAAGTGTTTCATTACTGCAGTGAGAATTCGCTCTAAGACTTAATGTTTTAACAACGGAAGCTTTGTGGCATGTTGGATGATGCGATTTAAAATCGAGATATCTGTCTGTATGTGTGGGTTTACGGTAAACTGAGGTGAAGATTGAGTTATCGTGAGATCTGTGTACAAGAACGTCTAGGAAAGGGAGTTTATTGTTCTGTTCTGTTTCGTATGTGAATTTTATATGTGAGTTTAAGTTATTAAGGTAATGGAAGAAGCTTTGGAGTGTATTAGTTTTAAGTACAACAAACGTGTCGTCGACGTATCTTTTCCAGAATTTAATGTTAAAATTCAGTGAAGATAAAGCAGTTTCCTCAAATGACTCCATAACCAAGTTAGCTACAACACTTGAGACCGGAGATCCCATGGCAGTGCCAAAAACTTGTCTATAGATAGAACCATTTGAGGAGAACACAGCAGAGTCCAGACAAAATTTCAACAATGTGCAGATGTCGTGAGGTGTTAGTGAAGTGCGTTCATGTAGTGTTGTGTCATTTTGGAGGCGTGTAAGTGCGGTGTCGATTGCAAGTGATGTGGGAATGCAAGTGAAGAGAGAAATTACATCGAATGAGACCATAAGGTCGTCGTCGTCAAGTTGTAGGTTATTTAAAGAGGTGCAGAAGGATTGGCTAGTAGAAACAGTGTAGTCGTTATTACCGATTATAGGAGAGAGTAGACGTGCAATATATTTTGATAGGTTATATGTAGGAGAGCTGCACAAGCTAACTATTGGTCTGAGAGGAATATTTTGTTTATGAATTTTAGGTAATCACTTCTGGCCGCTTACCATCCTTCTACGGATTACCTAAAATTCATAAACAAAATATTCCTCTCAGACCAATGGTTAGTTGTAACTATTGGTGTTTAACTTCTGATGTTTAACCTTTTTATGTAATTCAAATTGATAATTAACTCTATAACGCGATCTGGTTAGCACAATGAATATATTAGCCATGTCTCATAATTGTTCTAATGGGCTTAAAAACATTTCTGGGATCAAATGTGGCAAAAATGCGTACACCTTGCTTTATCTTCTCTGCCTCAGAAGCCCCACTTCCGAATCCCCAATGTCAAGCCTTCTAAAGTCTCCTTATATTATTAAAGAACAAGCTCTTTGAATTTAATATTTTACTTTTTATGACTCACAAGTTTATTTGCGTGGTCGTAATAAAAGTTGGGAAAAGCGCTAAGCCTCGTTTGATGTTCGTAAGACAGAAAAAGTAAGGCTGATATGCTTTTTTTTATATCAGAAGAAAAACATGACAACTTAGAATGCACTTACCTGCGTGATATGAAAAAAAGTTTGCAGTATACACCCAAATGAGATTTATTTTTAGTGCCAAAACAACTTTTTTACGACATCAAAGGGATTATTTAAGCCAGGGGAAACGACTTCTTTACGGCCATCGCAAATAATTTCTTCATATTGCTACAAACAAGATGCATCAATTTTATTGCTTCTCTAAATTAGACATTACACGCTTTAATAATTTATTGCTTTTTGTTTTAGAAAAAGTTTATATGGATGCTCCATCATGGAATTAGTTACGACAATCATTTACTTGCATGGGCGGATATAGATTTTTGAAAAGGGGGAGCAATTTCTCTTCCTTCGTACCATCATCAACATAATTGTGTCTGAATATATATATATAATATTATATACTTGATGTAATTAATTCTTTGAATTAATTATTTAAATTCATTAATTACATTAAATAATTAATTTATATAAACTCAATAGCATTTGTGAACCTCACAACAATAAACGACAATCAAATAAATAAATATAATATAATACGAGTCATTATACAATAATTTTTGCCACCCACGTATATTTAGCTCAAACTAGAGCTTTTTTTATATTTGGAGAAAAAGAGGCGCCGTCCTCATCCTGGATTCGAACCAGGGTCCCCGCGTTGAGCCCGCGGTGTCTTGACCTACTAGACGAATGAGGACAAGAACAAACGCATTTTTCTCCGTATATGAGGATGTAAGATATTATTACCCTTCACAGGGATAACACAATTGCCAAATAATGGTCAACACAGAAAAGCCTCCGGGGCGAGATTTTTTGTGAGTTTTTCGTGGGGGAATTTTCTTTTCTTCTTTTTTGAGAAAAAGAGGCGCCGTCCTCAACCTGGATGTCTTGACCTACTATTTTGTAATAAATTTGACCAATTTCGCTTCTAAGGTATATTTGTACCCTTCAAAGAGTCGAAAAAGATCTTTAAACGGTTGCCATCATTACCAGTATTACGAATAAAATATACAACAGCTGCCGAATATTCAGAAAAAACTGGAGACTTGCTTCCGCAAATGCTTCTACATCAGTTAACGGCTTATGCTTCCAAAATGTTAGCCATATAGCTATTTCTCCTGTAAAGACATACTTACGATAAAACCAGAATATTTTATCGTTTTTTGGATCTAACTTATAAGGAAATAATATTATACAATTATGACAAATATATATTGAATTATGATTAATAAAAACACTATGCATGTGATAAGTTGGACTCCGGCTGCCGGAGTAAAGAAATATACATATTTTTTAAATTTATCATAAATAAAAAATTTAAAAATCCGTAGTTACAGTTATATATAAAATGCGAGTTTTGATATTTACTATTTATAACAGAAGATAATATATGAAATTTAAAGATTAAATTTGTTTATTTTTTTTATTATTTATTTCATTCTGTTTTCCGAATAAATACAACTACATTTATTGATGTATAATAATTTTTATGAACTAAAAAGCGAAGTAACTAAAAATTATTTTATTACTTTGAGTGCTGTCATTTCGTCTCGTAAATTTTTTCCGTAAAAAAGTGCAGCTTCTTCAATTTCGTTTTCAGTTTTGCAGTCAAAAAGGCGGAAACTAAGGTTTGCAGACGAAGTATCGTTTTATTTTCTGGTTCCAAAACATGAGGAGATATTTCGGATATTATGTAATCCATAAATAGGTCAAAATGGATACTTTGAAGTGCTAAACAGCTTTGGGCTGACTTTTTAAAATATGTGCTCACATCCTATTGAAAATGCCAGACATATTCGAACCGTTATCGTATCCTTGTCCTCTTAGATATTTGGTATATAAGCCCAAGTCTTTTAACTTTGATTTAACTATGGTTGCCGCTATAAAAGTTCCTATTAAATTTGTTATAATTTAGAAAACTAAAAAATCTTCTCGTACTATACAATTTTCTGTATCGAGGTATCTTATTGTGATATGTAATTATTCTTCCTGATTGATATCAGCGGTTTCATCAAAAAGAAGTGAAAAAGGCTCTCTTTTTAATTTCTTTACAAGCTTTTCAATAACCATAGAACCAATAATGAGCAATAAGTTCGTGTTGGATATGAATTTTGAATGTTTTCAATGCATGAACTATTTTTCGGATCGCTCACGTTAAATATCATCTCCTGAATCCACTTTAAATTTCAAAAGTTCTTTGGTACCCTGTGGTGGCACAGTGTGGTAACATGTTTTCCTATTGCGTGGCTAATCCGGGTTCGACTCCCAGTAGCGCAAAAAGAACGCTTACTCAGATCTCATAAAAAGATCGCACTGCTCACTGTAGTCCGGGGTTTGGTTCCCTAGGCCTTAAGAGATTCGGATTCCTCTGGAAAACAGTAGGTCCCGGCGCAGCATGACCACTGTAGTCTTTGAGCCGTAAAATCAAAAGTTCTTTGAAATTTCCACCGTTTTTATCAGCGTGTTCAATCAGTTTGTTAGCTACAAAGTCGTCCCTGTGACCTCTCAGTGATGTTCCGGTGGCCACAAAAAGTAATGGTTTTAATGATCGGAATCAATTTTTGCCGATTTTTCGCAATTATCTGTTGCTCATATAAATTAATTTGAACGCCAATGTTGTGTTGTTTTCCCTGTATAAACTTCTTAGATTCTGTTGCGCTCAAGAATGTATCTTTATGTCATTCTCTATTGACATGGCCTTTAAGATCTGAAAGTGCAGTTTGTACCTAATCATTGCTTTTGTTTTCGAAGTCTGAAGATTTACCCACCCGTTTCATCTTTGGAAAATAACACACATATTTTACAAAAATCGCCTTCTTTCTTTCGGCTACAGATAATCATCGAGCCATTTAAGTTGAAATCGCCTCGTATGACTCGCCGGTTTTGGGAAATTCAAAGTTATTTTATTTTCTGGTTTTCACGTTTGTAATAAAACGTACTTTTCATCTTCTTGGATCTTAATTTCCAATGTCATATCTTCTACAAGTTACGTCTTTATCTTGACCGATTATATTATTTTTAAGGTTATGGCTTTTATACAATAATTTTTTTTAAAAAGAAAAAGCTCTTGTTTGAGCTATTTATACCTAGGAGGTAAAAATTATTGTATAATAAATTCCCCCACGAAAACTCACAAAATTCTCGCCCCGGAGGCTTTCTTGTGTTGACCATATTTGGCAATTGTGTTATCCCTGTGAAGGGTAATAATATCATACATCATTATGGCTTTTAGGGTACAAGCCATCTTGTACGATACAAGTTGTACGTAGGGTCCTGTAATGAAAAATAAAATATTTTTAGATTGTAAAAGAAAAAAATATTTTTGCCTTTCCTCTGTAAATTTGTTAATATGTAATTTGCAGTGACGGTCCGCCACTGGTGGACAAAAATACTGCATCATTTGTGAATAATAAGAAATCGTGCAAATAATATGTTTTATACTTCAAAAAGACTGCGGTTAAAATAAAAGTAAACTTGGAAGAATGTATGCTATAAATGTAAGTTAATTTAAACACCTCATTGCAATGAATAATAGTGAATTCATTAAGAAACCGAAATGACGATTCACCAGGAAGTTACGTAGAGACAAATTTTTGTCGCTGGAGTAGTTTTATTATTAAGAAGGTTTATTATTATTAAAGTAAGCAAATATCCCCGAAATGATTTAAATTCAAAATAGTAACTTTTTAACTATAAATCAGTTTACACCCTTTTGCAAAAAAAAACAAAAAAAAACATGAAGTACCCCTAAAAGTATTCCGATTACCTCGAAATTTCACATACAAATTTCTTTAGACAAAGTATGAAAATACTTAAATTTTCGAACCCAATGAATATTAACTTTGGTCATAAAGGGCATTTCAACCACGCAATTATTATCGTATAAAAGAGATAAAGATTGCGGATGGTTTACGTTTCCTCGTTGTCATTACCTTAAGACATAACCAGTAATGCCATTACGACGTTGTCAAAGACCTTATAGCCAATTGGACGACTTCGAACGCGGTCGCATGGTCGAGATGGGTGAAGCTGGCTGGCCGTACTGAGCAATACCTGCACCGTACGCACATAGAAGAAGTGCCTAGGTGTTGGCAGCAACCCAAAAACACATCAGCGGAATAAAAGTTCTGGAAGGTCTAGGTACACGAATGCGAGGCAAGATCGGTTGGTGTGCGACAGGCCCGAGATGACCAAACGGCTTCATTGTCCGTCGTCTAAGTTCTACAGTCTATTCCATACCACCCGTGGCACCTTCCACCATCTCACGACGCTTGGCTGAGGTGGGGTTACGCTCACAACTGCCTTTAAGACGTCTGCCTTTAACCCCACACCATCGACAGAGTCGTCTGGAGTGGTGTCGTAGCCGATCATCATTGCTGCCAGCAGATTAGCATCGCATAGTGTTCAGAGATGAATCCCGCTTCAGTCTTGGAGCAGATGACCATCGGATCCGTGTGTGGAGATGCCAGAGCCATAGATCCCAACCACGTAGTTTTACAGAGGCACATAGCCATTACCCCTAGTGTGATGGTGTGGGGTGCTATCTCGTACGACAGCAGGACGCTCCTAGTCATCCTACGTCCAACTTTAACAACTCAACGATATGTTAATGATATCCTGCGGCTGTTTATGTTACCTTCCATGACACGACATTATGGGGCCATTTTCTATAAAGTTAATGCCAGGCCCCATACGGCTCGCATATCTGTGAGCTGCCTCTGTGCTGTTGATACCCTTCCTTGGCCAGAAAGGTCACCAGACCTTTCGCCAATCGAACATGTATGGAACATTATAGGTCGCGAGATTCGAGTACCGAAAAATGTCGCAGATCTGGAGCAAAATGTGGAGAATGCCTGGCAGAATGCGTCGCAGGATGACATGAGGAATCTTTATCACTCCTTATCTAGACGTATAGAAGCATGCGTTGCTACCTGAGGAAGGGGTTACCAACTATTGATTTGAACATTTAATGTGCAATTCCTAAACATTGATGGGTCCTACGGCCCTGAATATTTTTATCATTTCCTTACCTGCGTATGTGCTGGATGTACATTTAATTTCAATAAAAACAGATAATTTCCTAATGGTGCTTTTATTTATTTATTTTTATGTTTTTCAAAAAAAGTGTTTGTAGATCAGTGTAAGTAAGGCACAAATTCACATTATTGATTCGTTTTCGGTCATTGATACTCATCTAAGGAATTATTTTGAAAACTTTTATGAAATTAGTATTCATATGCGCGCACTGCCTAAAAACAGTTATTCTTATTATAAAAGAAGACACCAGGAACAAAATTGAAACTTTTGAAATGTGGGCCCTTAAATGGTTATTGAAACTAAAATAGATTGGAAGATCTCCAACTAAAACATGCTGAACAAATCACGAACATAAATGGCTATCATGGCTACAATTTTGACAAAAAATTTGCATATTGCGTACACGTAGTGATAGGAGGAAAATACATGCTAACCCAATTCGCACTAGAAAGAGACAGCATAGGAAATACACGTAGAAACATAAAAATAATATGATGGATTAACGACTTAAAGGCTTGGACTGAACTAAGCACAGAAGGCCATCGAGCAGAAACAGAAAAATGTGGTAAATATTGGCAATCAACCTACGAATCTGAGAAAGTGCCATGAAGATATTTATTATCAAATAGCGCTATTTTCCTTCCAATTAACAAGTATGAATTATATTGTTGATTCGAAACGTATGGTAATACTGCATCTTGGGTCTGATTGCAACTACCTTTCTAGCAAATTAAAGTACAGGTCCGATAAGTTGAAGGGATTAAACGTCGTTACTGAATTTGCATATTCAAATATCAGCATTGCGACTTTGCATATTCAGATGTCCTGACTGTGAATAATATAAATCGCTAGATGGGGCTAGCTTAGAAATTAGGAGTTGATGTGGCTCGCAGAATCATCCTTGCAGGAATTTTGGATTATGTCATCGCACTAATGTTCATACATTGTTCATATATAAATAATCTTTCGTCAAAAAATTATCAAGATGTCGGAGATATGTTTCTGTAACTTAATAGCATAATTTAAAACACTGGGCTGGTTTTGTACTAAAAGATCAACTGTGTGCATTATGGCTATCGTATATGTCGCAATACGATATTTTACTTGCAAATATCCTGCGTCTATCTTTATTCAGATGTTCATGGTGTTTGGATAGAATGAATACAGAAACACCTATGAACAAATTAGTGTATAAATTATAAAATAATGTTTAAATTAATATGGAAAATTGTGATTTGAAATGAAGATAGATTGAATCGCATGAATATTTAATTGTTAGTCATTCGATTTTAATAACATCAGTATTCGGAAAGATTAAGGAAGTTGTGTTGTCGCTGTAGCGAAGTTTTGCTCTTCAAGGTACCTAATTAGGGCACTACAGAACTGGGAACTTATTGCAGATAAAAGAAGGTTTCGAATTTCTCAGAGAAAGAAAAAGGCAGTTGCCGAAATGGAAATGAGGTCTGCTCATACGTTATCGAAGAAAATTCATGAGATTCTTGTAACAAGTAATTATAAAAGGTAATGAGCCGTGGGCTATTTTTTGGGTTTTCCAAGAGCAACATTTAGAAACTGTGAAACAATCTATACTTGATCCTTTCATAAGCACTTTTACGATTAAACATCCAATTTCTTGCGCTATTAAACAGAATATTCCTTCACAACCTTCGATGCGAAACGGAGAGTTTCAAAGGTGAGTGAAAAATAAAAGACAAATATTTAAACACAGATATTTATTATCCACCATGGCAAGAGTTAATAAGCATTGCGATTAAAATTCTTATCAAATAAAATGAGTTTCACAATAGTTTCACATAAAGAATGACTAAAGTTT
This sequence comes from Dysdera silvatica, assembly GCA_006491805.2. NCBI lineage: Eukaryota > Metazoa > Arthropoda > Arachnida > Araneae > Dysderidae > Dysdera > Dysdera silvatica. Next base: position 96,030,237 of record QLNU02014802.1, read on the forward strand.
CATGAGGCCATGATGATTGAACTAGGAAATCATGTTTTTGCGATAATGAGGAACAATGAACGTTGATTTCATTGACCTAATTGTGTTACCAGCATTGATTATGGGACAGATACTCACAAAATAATCATCTTTTAGACAATCCCATTAGCAATCGCAGAGACGATTTACAGATATAACTAATTAGGACTAGGCTTATTCCAGTTTAGACGAAGTGACTAAATCGGGTTCCACTCTTTGTGAAAGTGTAATCAATATTTTTTCCAAATCGAGAATACTTTTATTATTCACACACACAGGGAGCCAAAATCTGTAAATGGGACATGTCTCGATGAACTACCTGTCTGGCAACAGATAAATCAATGAATTAATCAATTTTGAGTACTGCAACGTAAAGCAAAATCTTAGTGATCCATTCTGCGGTCATATTTTTGTTACTCGAACTCTTCGGGGCAGAACAAAATATTAAAAGTCAAATTTTAATGGTCACGGTTTATAGAACGTATACTTCCAACTCCAAAATCAGGCCTTCTAGCCAAGGGCGGACATAAACTTTCATTTTGGGGGGGGGGTCAAGGACAGAATTTACCGTGGTCTTGGAAAAACACCGTTCATTTTGAGAGTTGGGATTTTTTACAATGAAAAATTTTGCTTTAGGGGTTCACGACCCTTGTGACCAACCCCTGTGTCCGCCCTTGCTCCTAACGCACATGAAACGTAAGATTCTAAACGTTAATAACTAAAGTTACAATAATTTTTAAAATAGTATTAATACTTCGCATTTGAATTTACATTAAACATAAAATATTTTAAATATATTATAAATTGGTGCAAATTTTTAAAACTACCCTTTAATATTCATCTATTGAGAAAGATATAAACCCAGGAAAAATATGTTATTATTTATGACACACTAATTATATCTGATCATATACGGGTATTATTACCTTCGTATTAGGACACACTGATCATATAAAATACATGATCAGTTATACATATATGGCCTGCAAAAGGGTTGCTGGTATCTAACTGGAAGGAGACCCACACGCTGAACATATGTGACGATGTGTGGAACCGGCCAGGCCAGTAACCTAGTGTCCTACAACGCAAATTCTCAACTGGATTCTAAGAAACCACCGAAGATCTAGAAAACTTCCTAAAACTAGATGGGTGAATGAAATTAGGTTGGGGTGACGTGGAAGCGAATTGCTCAGAATAGACTTGTGTGGAAAGCATTTGGAGAGACCTTCATCCAGCAGTGGATAGATAATGGTTGAATATATATATATATATATATATATATATATATATATTTAATTGATATTATTGTTGTTTTCGAAATATTTTAAATTCCTGAATTGATGCAAGATTTTATATGGAAATGAATCTACATCATATCGAAAATCCTTTATACAGGCCTGCACAAAAGTTTAGACACAGAGGCAAATTATAAATAAAAGCGAGAATTTGCATTGAACTTCGCCGATATTGTATCTAAATAATCCTAGAACCAATAATAAATTGTGCAACTTAAAAGATTACCAAAAGTACTGAAACAAAATATCCCAACACCGTAATATTGGAATCTGCATGCCACAAATGTTTAGGCACATATGTCAGATTTATGCAAATTAACGGCGCGAAGTTCCCAAGTGATCGAAGGGGCGTTTCCCAGAGTTGTTATATAAGGCCTGAAATAATTTAGAATGCTTAGAACGATGCCGAAGTCAAAGCAATTTACGAATGACGAGATTTTGAAGATTTGGAGGCTGAAAACTAAAGGTAAATCTGTTACTCAAATTTCTGTTGCATTGAACCGTTCAAAGCGAGGCATTTATCGAGTGTTATCCCGGGGTGATCAGTATCAACCAAAATCACGATCTGGGAGGCCTCGAGTGACCAGCATTCGGGATGATAGACAAATACGAAGATTGGCTTCAAATGAAAGCCTGTCTGCAAATCAAATAAAAAACACGTTAGCAATGCGAGTGTCAAGAGAAACCATACGTAGAAGGATTGTAGAATGCAGGCATTTGAGATATGCAAAAATGCGCCGCAAGCCCTGCTTGCAATTACATCATAAACAAGCACGACTACAATGGGCAAGGCAGCACATATCATACAGTGACGAATGGCTGCAGGTGTTATTTAGTGATGAAAAAAAGTGGAACTTAGATGGTCCCGATGGCCTTTCGCACTACTGGCACGATCTTCGAAAACGCCCCTTAAGTCGGTTCAGCAGACGTCAAGGAGGAGGTTCAGTCATGGTTTGGGGAGCCTTTAGCTTCAATGGACAGACTTCTTTGGCGTTTTTGAATGGAAAACAAGATTCCAAGGCATACCAGGCAACTCTTGAAAGTCACCTATTACCTTTTGGCGAACTTTTATGTGGACGAAACTGGGTTTTCCAACAAGATAATGCGTCCATCCACACATCCAGGTCAACAAAAGAATGGATGAGCGCTAAAAATATTACAGTTCTCGATTGGCCTGCTCTTAGTCCTGACTGTAATCCCATCGAAAATGTATGGGGCATACTAACGAATGTTGTGTATGCCAATGGAAAGCAATATCCGTCCGTTTTAGAACTTAAAAAGGCTATAGAAGAAGCGTGGTTTAATTTTGAACCAGAAACCTTTCAAAATCTTGTGCTTTCAATGAACGACCGCGTATTTAATCTAATACGAAGTAATGGTGGCTACATTGATTATTAAAATTGTTCATTTCCTTATGCAAGTGCTAAAATTTATGTTTGTGCCTAAACTTTTGTGCCACATATTTTACTTATTTTAAGTTATATATTGCAGCAAGTTCGCTACTGATGTGATTTCTGTTCTCAAATTTTTAATTTGCATATTACATGTGTTCATACTTCGTAATATTAAAGTTCCTACTTCTTCAGTTTTAATAGTATTTTGTTATACTCAAATTTGTGTTGTGTCTAAACTTTTGTGCAGGCCTGTATTTTGTGAAAGAAATGCAAAACTACTAGTAGTACTTATACGATGTTGGTTTAGTCTTTTAAGTGGGTTCTAATACAAAAAATATTTTGTTGTCAATATTTCTGAAGTTCTTTCAGTTCAAAGGGATAATGACAGAGAAGGCAGAAAAATGGGACAAAAAAAAAAAAGAATGAACGTAAAACAAGAGATGCTTGACATAAATAACCGAAATAAAGGAAAAGACACGACGGATCGGATTTCGGGACACGGGAATAGGATTCCTAAATTGTCGACAACCAAATCCAGAAATCAGAGGATACTTTCCCTGCCGGTAACCTAGGAAACCTGGAAATTCCAAGAGACTGATGGCGTTGGAATTTTTCCTTCGAAAGGGAATTTTAAGAGAATCTCCACTGCAATATTTACGGAAGAAGGGTTGAGACAAGTTGCTTTATGGGCTTTTACTATCGAAATTTATTGGTGCGTTCGCAAATACTAAAATTTTGAGATTGTTGCAAAATCAAGGATGAGAAAATACTGGCCCTAGGAGAAGATTTAGGGATAAATGCACGGATAAGTTTCACGTCAGCCTTTGTCTTCGACCAGTGAAATGTACCATGACAGAAAAAGCTACATGCTTCTAAAATTCACAAACTTTGATACTTTTTATCTTTTATGCGATATTCTGAAACTTATTGCAGCAGCTAATTATATTTAATCACGTTATTAAAAAATTTCATACTTTCAAATGTAAACTTATGAATCATTCAGTGTGAAATATTTTGTGGCTAAAGATCTGAGAATATGTTTTTGCAATTATTTGTGTTTGTTTCAGAAATTTATTTTCGATTTAATGGGGTGACACACTGAACTAATCAGTAGAAATAAAAATCACACAGAGTTAATTTATAAAACGTTATAATAGTTTAAACATTTCATTTCAACATTTTTGAGGCATTTCACATTCTATCAAACATCAACATTTCAGTTAATGATCAACTCCTTAGTAACTCTATCTCACCCACTTGGAAAAATCTTTTGTGTCTCACGGCTGGAGAAAACACCACCAATACACTTAACTCTTCCACTCGAACAAGTTTTCGACCGACGAAATGGCAACTCTAACTAGCATCACGGACACAAACAAAAGCAGCCATGCTCTAACGAAAATAGCCGTTGCGCTACTAAAATAGCTATAACAACGTTGTTCAAAATTATTACAAAATATAATTAGTTAATTGAACCAATAAAACTTGTTTGATTTTTGCTCCTATTCACTTTCTGGTTAGCAAGTCAAACGCTTTTGAAGTAAATATCAGCGTCGTAAGCGTAAGGAAAAGTTGAAAAGTGAGTTTTTTGAACAAACTTGACAGTCTATTTTCCGGAATACAAAACGAAAGATATTAGAATATTGAGTATACGTTATTGCCTGATGATTACGTTTCCTGTTGTAAATGAATAATTCTTTAATAATAAAATTATTATATTAATAATTATTTAATAATAATAATAACATTTATTAGACACTTACACGGTAATAAAATTTTGTTTACGCAAAAACACTACTAGAATATCTGCTAAGTTGATCATGTCTACCTAAACGTTTTATCTACTAAACTAGTTATATCCAACATTTTAAGGTATATTTATACAGTTGACATTTAAAGCTACCATTGATCAATTTTATAGCTCATATGGATTGTTTTGCTTTAGAATTATTGGCAGTTATTTTTAGGGTCAAATTAGTCCAATATTCACAAATAGAAATATATCTAAACTTCAACGAAAATAATACCATGATATTGCTAAAACGTAATGGCATTTCAGTATAAAATAGAAAATATACTAAAATAATTAAGTGTTATAAAGCAAATGTAGGAATTGCGCTGTCGGGTTTTTTTTTTTTTCAAATCAATTTCAGGGCATTAGTTATTGATTTATTTTAAACCACGTTAACCACCTTTTATCGATCTCACCATCTCAATACAATTTCTGTGCACCAACCCGCATTTTCTTAATGAAAGCAGACAATCTATTCGAAAGCGCAATTTGCATTTTATTCCTTTCCTTTCCAAACTTAATTTCAATGATTTTTGTTTATTTATATTTCATATCTTATTTTTTATTTTTATGTCAAATCCATTTTCTCTACCCTTAAATATATATTCGGCATCTAAAAATTAGAATTTTGAATTTAAGCTTCGAATAATCGAAGTATTCACAGTAAGTATCATAAAGAAATAAGTTACGAGGTAACAGGGAAGAAATTTACATACTAAAAGGTAAACATTAGCAAAATAGAAATAAAAATTAATTAGTTAATTAATTATATTTCATTGCTACTTTACTAGTGTTTAATAGTTTGCATGTAAATTTATCATAAGGCAAAAAATTACACTCTCATATAGGATGAATATGAAGAATAGTAAAAAAAATAAACGTTCATGTCAAGAAACGTTCATAACCTTCAATTGCATAACATTACTAAAAACGTCATATATCACTTCTAGATGTGCAAACCATCGTTTCAACTATTTTTATAAATGTGTCTCATTCATACAAACATCGCATATCATTAAGTAAATATTTCATTAAACAACAATATAAATCAACGTTTATTGGCGTAGTGATACCAGCGCCGATGTTATGGCGTGATTAGATGGTGAAACGTTCGAAAGAAAATAAATATTTCTGCATTCGGTGGGACCTGAACCCACGACCTTCCACTTGCCGGGCGGAGGCTCTACCATCTTAGCCCGGCAAGTGGAAGGTCATGGGTTCAGGTCCCACCGAACGCAGAAATATTTATTTTCTTTCGAACGTTTCACCATCTAATCACGCCATAACATCGGCGCTGGTATCACTACGCCAATAAACGTTGATTTATATTGTTGTTTAATTTAATCTGCGTAGTGTTCGATTTATATAAATAGATACTTCATGTTTACGTGCAATGTCTACTTAATGATATATTGATACTGTAATCCTTCGTAAGAGCTGTAGGCAATGTTTCTTCTCTCAAATATACGTTGACCTATCAAGTATTCAAGAACTTCAACATGCTTAGTCTTGTTGATTTATAGATAGGTGTGTTATTCTGTTTTGGGAACTAATTGAACTGTTTGATTGAAACGTTGAGCAAAATTTGAAATATTGTATAATTTTCCTGAAAATATCTTAATCTACATTTAATCCATTAAATATTAACTCTCTTTATCCTACTTGCATTGTAAATCTAGTTTCTAGGCTCAAATTTTTAATCAAAATTGGAAGTTTTTGTTTTTGTAAGGGCCTCAAAAATAAAAAAAAAAATACCATATACATTATAGTTAGTCTCCAATCATAGCGTTACAAATTAAATTCTGAAATTAATTCCTCCACAAATTTCTTTTTTTATTAGGGAGTTCCCCCTTTAATATACGAGTCGCAATAATTATAAAATTATATACAAGAGATACCCTTTTTACATACGAATTTAATTACGAGATTATGTACACGAAGCACCCTTTAATATACGAGTTTCGTTACGAGATTATATGCAAGAGATATCCTTAGACCGAAGCTTGATTAAGAGATTATGCGAGATTAAGAGATAGCCTTTAACACGAGATTTTTTCACAAGATTATATACAAGAAGCATCCCTTGATATACGAGTTTAATTATGAGATTATGCGCAAGAGATACCCTTAGACAGGAGTTTAAAGACGAGATTAAGACGAAATAGCCATTGATATATGAGTTTAATTACGAAATTATACGTAACAGATACCCTTAGACATGAGTTCGATTAAGAGATTATATAAAAGGAATAGACTTTGGTATACGAGTTTAGTTACGAGATTATATACGCTTTTATATACAAAATTAAGTAAGGATAAGTTCCTGTACATCAGGGCATTCAGAGGCTTAGTTTTTAAAGCACTGTGATGTAAATCCAACGACTCCTGTTTCGAGAAAAACCTGAGTGCGTGTAATAATTATTTTCTATCTTAAACACTTAGGTACCAAATGTTTATATTTGATGTTATCATTTTAATTCTGCATCTGATGATGGCTGTCCAATGGAACAGCCGAAAGCCAGGCTAATGTAATAAAATAACTTTTTACCCGCTTTACGTTGTCATATATATCGTATTACTTCATCGAGCGGTGATATTCTCTCTTTAATTATCACTTAGGCATGTGTTAAAATATATTCTAGGTTGAACAAAAATTTATTAGGCGACAGGAATAAATCGTCATAATTAATTTCTCCGCAGTCTCTCTTCTTTAAGGAGTTTTCTTTTAACTTTCTCCCTAAAATAAAGAATATTTATGAAAATAAGTGAAACTTCCATCGTTCTCAAATTTCGGTCCTTTTTTTAAAGTGTTGAATTTTTCGTTAGTGATTTCGAGGATTTTCTAGTTTTGAACAGTCTTTTCAGATAAGTATGTTCTCATGAAACAGACTTTGCTGCATTTGATCAAATAAAAGTTTTTTTGTTGGTTAAAAAGCTTTTTTATAATTTCTACTGCATGGGAATAATTTTAAAATAATTTATTATAATTTTAAAATAATGCATTCTGTTTTCATTCCAGGATACAAAGCAGGGATATAAAGACTGTGTGTGCCCAATAAACCGAAAAGATTTTCCTCCATTTTTATATTAGAACACTTCTCGTCAAATGACACAACTTGAAGTTAGATCAAATCAAATCAAATTCTTTATTTAAACGAATCAGATACAAATTATAGTGAAGTATATGGCCTGCAAAAGGGTTGCTGGTATCTAACTGGAAGGAGACCCACACGCTGAACGTATGTGACGATGTGTGGAACCGGCCAGGCCAGTAACCTAGTGTCCTACCCCGCCTTCAAGTGGTGCAGGCTGAGCTTTCTATTTATGTGGCAAATTAATATTTGCTACACGGATAGAAAGGCGGAAGGGGAGGGCTAATTCACCAACCCGTTTAGCCAGCGTGGTGAAATTATGGCTAATTCCTCCATTATGTTGACACACCAGAAACCATGGCCCCTAGTCTCCAGGTGCTGGAGTGCTCCTGATCAAGGCAGCGGTCAGTGTGGCATGAAAGCAGGGGGTGCTAAGAATCACTGGAATGGCCCAGGCTGCCGTTTGTTATTGACCTTGGCTACGTTTAATGGACGATCCCTTGCTTCTGAAGCAAAACTTCAGGAATTGGAAGAGGAACTAGACAAGATCAAATGGGACATTGTAGGACTCAGTGAAGTTAGAAGAAAAGGTGAAGAGTTGGTGGAACTGAAAAGCGGACATTTGTTTTACTATAGAGGAACGGAAACTGGAAGAACAAGTGGTGTTGGCTTCTTAATCAACAAAAGAATTAAAGACTGTCTTCTGGAAGTTGAAAGTACATCAGATCGAGCAGCGAGGCTTGTTGTTCAACTAACCCAGCGATACCAACTTCAAATAGTACAGGTATATGCACCAACATCAAGCCATACCGACGAAGAGGTTGAAGAATTTTATGAAGAAATCAAAGAGTTACACACCAAAGGGAAACAACATATCAAGCTCATCATGGGGGATTTCAATGCAAGAATTGGACAACAGGAACAAGGAGAGACATCGGTTGGTAAATACGGATATGGGGAAAGGAATGAACGTGGCGATCAACTCATCGAATTTGCAGAAGCTGAAAATCTTAGCATCATGAATTCATTTTTTAAGAAGAAACCGCAAAGAAAATGGACATGGAAACACCCCAATGGAGGAACCAGCGAAATTGACTATATCCTGGCAAACAAGAAATCAATTATTGAAGATTGCAGCGTACTGAACAGATTTAATACTGGAAGTGATCATCGAATGGTGAGATGTAAAGTGCACTTAAATACTAAATTAGAACGACAGAAGCTCATTAGGAAACAAGTAAGTAAGAGGGTGGATTTAAAGAAATTAAAAGAAAATACCGAGGCATTCAAGTTGGAATTAAAAAATCGCTTTTCTGCACTGGAAGGACTTATTGATGAAAGTGATATCTCAGAAGCAAATGAAAACATTGTTAAGACAATAGTTGAAACTGCTGGGGAAATTGGTGGTGTAACCTGTAAAAAGCACAATAGCAAATTATCTGAGAAGACGAAACAACTCATGAAAAGGCGAAGAGATATGAAGGTGGACAATCAAAATACCAGTTCCAGGATCGAGTATGTAGAACTTTGTAAAACTCTGCGCAAAAACATGAAAGAAGATATAAGAAAATTCAACTGTGAGTTAGTAAGGAAGGCCATTGAAAATAACAAGAGCCTTAGGGTTGTTAAAGGGAGTTTGTCTATTGGGAAGAAACACATCATTGCATTAAAAGGAGAGGATGGCACCGTAACAAGAAATAGGGAAGAAATACTTAGAAGAGTTGAAGAATTCTACAAAAATCTATACGAAAGTAACAGTGGATTAAACGAAGACATTGAAATAGTCGAAGGAACAGCTCCTAAAATCTTAAAAGAAGAAGTAGCATTTGCAATAAAAAGTATGAAGAAAGGAAGATCCCCTGGCGATGATGGCATTACATTAGATATCTTAAAAGAAGCTGGAGAACATGTAGAAGACATACTCGCAAAATTCTTTACCAAATGCCTCAACAGTGGTAACATACCAAACCAATGGGATTCTGCAACAGTAATTCTTTTGCATAAAAAAGGTGATAAAGAGGATTTAAAAAATTACCGACCAATTAGCTTGTTACCTGCTATTTATAAAATCTTCACAAAAGTGCTAACACATCGCCTGCAGAAAAAATTAGATGCAGCTCAACCAAGAGAACAAGCTGGATTTCGAAGTGGATTCAGTACAGTGGACCATATTCAAGTATTAAGAGAATTAATTGAAAGAACACATGAATATGAACTTCCATTGTGTGTTGCATTTATTGACTATGAGAAGGCCTTTGACTCTATTAAAACATCAGCAGTCATCAACTCTTTAAGATCAACAGACATTGAGGATGTGTACATTGACATGGTGAAACGTGTGTATAAAAATGCAAGTGCAAAATTTCGGTTACATAAAGATACCGAAGCTATCAAAATTGGTAAAGGTGTGAGGCAGGGAGATACCATTTCTCCAAAACTTTTTACTTCAGCTTTACAGATGATTTTTCAGCAGATAAATTGGAATAACAAGGGAATAAAAATAAATGGTGAATATTTAAATCATTTGCGGTTTGCTGATGACATTGTTATTTTTTCAACGGACCCATCAGAACTCCAAGACATGGTACAAGAGCTCTCAACTAGAAGTGAAGAAGTTGGACTCAAGATGAACCTACAAAAAACTAAGATCATGTTCAATAATTTTGTAGAGGAAACAAAAATACAAGTTGACAACACTGAGCTAGAAATTGCTGATTCATATATTTACCTTGGCCAGCTGATTTCAATGGATGGCAACATTATGAAAGAACTCAACAGACGTATTAAACTTGGCTGGAGTGCATTTGGAAGAAACAGTTTTATCCTGAAGGGGAAATTGCCTTTATGTCTAAAAAGAAAAGTCTTCAACCAGTGTGTATTGCCAGTCCTCTCTTATGGATCAGAGACATGGAGTCTAACAGTTGGAGCAATACGAAAGTTACAGACAACGCAAAGGAGCATGGAGAGGTGCATGCTTGGAATAACTAGGAGAGATCGGAAAAGGAACACTTGGGTGAGAGAGCAAACTAGAGTGGAGGACATCATTGTTAAAGTAAAAGGGCTGAAATGGCGATGGGCTGGGCATATTGCAAGAAGAACTGATCAGCGA
>QLNU02014802.1:96041036-96051423 GCA_006491805.2 Dysdera silvatica
GACTTTGCTGCATTTGATCAAATAAAAGTTTTTTTGTTGGTTAAAAAGCTTTTTTATAATTTCTACTGCATGGGAATAATTTTAAAATAATTTATTATAATTTTAAAATAATGCATTCTGTTTTCATTCCAGGATACAAAGCAGGGATATAAAGACTGTGTGTGCCCAATAAACCGAAAAGATTTTCCTCCATTTTTATATTAGAACACTTCTCGTCAAATGACACAACTTGAAGTTAGATCAAATCAAATCAAATTCTTTATTTAAACGAATCAGATACAAATTATAGTGAAGTAAATAACCTGCAAAAGGGTTGCTGGTATCTAACTGGAAGGAGACCCACACGCTGAACGTATGTGACGATGTGTGGAACCGGCCAGGCCAGTAACCTAGTGTCCTACCCCGCCTTCAAGTGGTGCAGGCTGAGCTTTCTATTTATGTGGCAAATTAATATTTGCTGCACGGATGGAAAGGCGGAAGGGGAGGGCTAATTCACCAACCCGTCTAGCCAGCGTGGTGAAATGATGGCTAATTCCTCCAATATGCTAATACACCAAAAACCATGGCCCCTAGTCTCCAGGTGCTGGAGTGCTCCTGATCAAGGCAGCGGTCAGCGTGGCATGAAAGCAGGGGGTGCTAAGAATCACTGGAATGGCCCAGGCTGCCGTTTGTTATTGACCTTGGCAACGTATAATGGACGATCCCTTGCTTCTGAAGCAAAACTTCAAGAATTGGAAGAAGAACTTGACAAGATCAAATGGGACATTGTAGGACTCAGTGAAGTTAGAAGAAAAGGTGAAGAGTTGGTGGAACTTAAAAGTGGACATTTGTTTTATTATAGAGGAACGGAAACTGGAAGAACAAGTGGTGTTGGCTTCTTAATCAACAAAAGAATTAAAGACTACCTTCTTGAAGTCGAAAGCACGTCAGATCGAGCAGCGAGGCTCGTTGTTCAACTAACCCAGCGATACCAACTTCAGATAGTACAGGCATATGCACCAACATCAAGCCATACCGACGAGGAGGTTGAGGAATTCTATGAAGAAATCAAACAGCTACATACCAAGGGGAAACAACACATCAAGCTCATCATGGGAGATTTTAATGCAAGAATTGGACAACAGGAACAAGGAGAGACATACAGATAAGGTTGGTACATACGGATAAGGGGAAGGAATGGACGTGGCGATCAAGTCATCGAATTTGCAGAAGCTGAAAACCTTAGCATCATGAATTCATTTTTTAAGAAGAAACCGCAAAGAAAATGGACATGGAAACACCCAAATGGGGGAACTAGTGAAATTGACTATATCCTGGCAAACAAGAAATCAATTATTGAAGATTGCAGTGTACTGAACAGATTTAATACTGGAAGTGATCATCGAATGGTGAGATGTAAAGTGTGCTTAAATACTAAATTAGAAAGACAGAAGCTCATTAGGAAACAAGTAAGTAAGAGGGTGGATTTAAAGAAATTAAAAGAAAATAGCGAGGCATTCAAGTTGGAATTAAAAATCGCTTTTCTGCACTGGAAGGACTTATTGAAGAAATTGATATCTCAGAAGCAAATGAAAACATTGTTAAGACAATAGTTGAAACTGCTGGGGAAATTGGTGGTGTAACCTGTAAAAAGCACAATAGCAAATTATCTGAGAAGACGAAACAGCTCATGAAAAGGCGAAGAGATATGAAGGTGGACAATCGAAATATCATTTGCGAGATCGAGTATGTAGAATAGGCACTTTTCACGAAGTCAAAATCTTTTTGTTTTATTTTGGCTAACTAAATTTTGCGCCGTTCTTGATCATTTTTTCCATTTGGAATGTGAAATAATTTTACTCCTTGACCACTTCGATTCTTACAATTTACAGTGCAACAAATAACCATTTTTCACAATGAATAGCCTCCGAGTTTATTGAATATTAAAACACTCGTTATCTGTACCAGCCAAGAGTATGCTAACACAGTACTGAGAGCGCGCGATGATTGAGCCATAATGGCCGCTGTCTGTCACTTGCCCATCAGTTAACCAATCAAGCAGCCTGAGCTCGACAACAATACATGACAGAACTCTCCCTATGTATGGCTCTGCATCTAGCGACTCATTTATGCATGAAAGGGAGTCAAGTGAGAAGAAAATGGACCAATCCATTTTAATTTCCGGCCGAGCCAAATCTCTGGCATTATTTGTATTTGGAAGTCGAAAGTGTTAAAGAGTTAATACTGTTTAATGTTTATGTTTCAATTTATGAGTTTGTTTGTCAACGCATTTATTATCAATACAAAAGTTTTTGGCATATATTGAATGTAACAATTTTTATGTTCCTACCACTGATTCGGGTGAACGGACGAATAGGATAGGGCGGCAAATACACCTTGCCTAGGAGCGGCAAAATAATAAATTCGCCTATGTTGATAGGCTCCAACTCCCCATCGGTACGTGACAAACCAGGATACGATCACGAGCGGAATAAAATGAACAATGTAGGCCCAACACAATACATATATGTCAATAAAATTAGATATTACAAAACAAGAGTTAATAATAAAACTACAGTAACGTTGAAATGCAAAAATCTTTAAAATAATAAAATATAATTAGAACGGCTAGCAAATGAGAATGCAAAATCACATAAATTTAAAATTATGATGAAAAAGAAAATAGGCGTTTAAAGTATAAACAAAACGCAGCGGCCACCCAGGCCTCACTGCGCAGTAGATCTTATCCAATACAAAATATCGGCGAATTAAACGATCTCAGCAGCCAGTAGCGATAATCAGGATTGCTAGTACATTTATCCACAGTCCATGAGGGAAGACACCAGAGAAATCAGAACGAAGAAGAAAAACATTTATCCATCGCCAAGCATGCAAGGAGCCAGCACTAAATAAATCCCATCAAAGAAAGGCTAAGCGCTCTCCTAAAAGAATTATAACCCTGTAGGTTTGTTAGAGATGGCTACGAAATATATTACTAACAAATAAAGTGCTAGAATTTAGCATTAGGCCCTAAATTGACTGCATGTCACGTGTCCTTTGGAAATACTGAATGGAGACTCCAGAGGGACTAGAAAAAGTGTACGAGAAAAAGATATATGTATCTTCGACTTAGCGTATGACCATAGATGAATAAGGAAAAGCAAACAAAAATTAGCCATACGTGAAACTAGTATTCAATTTCTGACGCAAAAAACATTTAATACCACAACCATTATAACGTACATATTATAATGTTATCAAGGTGTTACGTCAGCAATGCACATGCACAGCAGAATGTAAAAGGAGAAAAGAATATTTCGCTGTCAACACCGAGCTCGAAACGAAAGAAAAAGTATAAATTTACCACGCGGCTTACATCATGACACTCTTGACGAATCCGGCAGCCGAATGCTAACTTTTGTATATAAAGCACCGTATAGCCACTGTAGCAAGAGTAATGTCTTGAAGCTGGAATAAACTCACACAACCTCAAATGTGAAATGCAACACATTTCATGAACGAGCAAAAGCATAGAAATAAACGGATATACTAGTCTGGAGACAAACATAAAGAAATCCATGTAATTAAGCTAGCTGCAAGGTTCATGGTGATAGCAGTTTGGTAAGTGCAATGTAGGCAGAAATCATCATACGTATGGGACAGCCGCATTCGGGAAGAACTCCGAACGCAATGCAGTGTCAAAATTGTTCCGCATCCAATTAACCAATATCAAGTTTACTGAACGTAGCGCTTAAAGAAAGCTTTGCACATCCATAATTACAAGGTGTCCACTTTATAGACAATGTATTTTGAAACATAGAATCCTTCTGCGATACACTGGTAAAGTATTCGCCTAACGTACCATAAATCTGTATCCGACTCTCAACAACAAGGGCGTTTAACATCTAATCACTCAGTGTAGTCCGGTGCTGTACTGATTACTCGTAAGGACATGGATTTCCGTGCCTCACGGTTGCGTAGTGGTAACTCATTAGTTAATCGTGAATTTAACCAGAGTTTGTCTCCCAATGGTGCTGAAGAATATGCATCGTTTTCAATCCACCGTCGTCAGGAGTTTGGTTCCTTTGGGTTTCCAACGGGTTTGGTATTTCTCGGTAAACTCTTGGTACTGGCTCATACTGATTGTCCTTGCGCCAGCGGCGGCTCGTGGCAAATATTTAGTGAGGCAGAAGTAAAGCCAATTCACCAAAATACATTAAATTATCAGCAAGTAAAAACAGTTTCTTGGCGATAATATAGCATAATGCAACCTCTTTTGGCGAATCAGCCCATTTCTGTCTCACCAGCAAAGCGCGACTGCCTTGCGCTGTATAAACTCGAAAAAAATACGACTTATATCTAAAACGTATAATACAGCATTAACAGGAAAATAAGTTCAACCTATTTGTATATATGTATATGTATATATATATATATATATATATATATATAATGTTTTTAAGTCTGACTTATTGTACCAAGTAGAAT
This sequence comes from Dysdera silvatica, assembly GCA_006491805.2. NCBI lineage: Eukaryota > Metazoa > Arthropoda > Arachnida > Araneae > Dysderidae > Dysdera > Dysdera silvatica. The sequence goes on from QLNU02014802.1 coordinate 96,045,504, forward strand.
AACAAACAGTTATTTCGATAATGTTATATCGAAAACATTCGGTTTACGTTATAGGAAGAAGATAGAGGTTCATTACCCTTCTTAGATGTTCGGATAAATAGAGATGTGGATGGGCGACTGTTGACTACGGTGTTTAGGAAACCAACACATACTGATAGGTATCTTGACTTTCGTTCTCATCACCCGGCATCACACAAAGCATCTGTCATTAGAGCCTTGCACCGACGAGCCTTTACACATTGTTGTAATGATGACCTTCGCAATGTTGAATTACGACGCAATAAAAGAGTGTTGAAAAAGAACGGTTACCCGACTAAATTTATCGCTCGTAACCAATGTGGTGTTAGTGGTGGAAACAGGAATGTAGAGGATGAGACTAGGAAGACATCAGTGGTTTTGCCATATGTGGCGGGTGTCTCAGAAAAGCTGTCTCGAATTCTCAGTTGTGTGAATGTTAAGACCTACTACAAACCTGTCTACACCCTGCGTGATCTATTACTTAAAGTTAAGGATCGCGTCCCTGAGGAGGAAAAATCTGGTGCTATTTACCAAATACCGTGTGGAGACTGTGACAAGGTGTATGTTGGACAGACGGGAAGATCGATACGTCTACGAGGGAAGGAGCATATGCGTGCGGTAGCTAGGGGAGACGATTCAAACCAGTTGGCTGAACATGTCTTCAGGGAGGGTCACGAACCAGATTGGCATTCGATGAAAATATTACATCAGAATGTGACGAATCTGGGGAGTAGACTTTTTCTGGAATCATGGGAAACCTACGGTTTGAGGAGTCGTGCAATAAACATCGCAAAACCTCTACCAGAACCTTACAGGATTTTTGCAAAACCTCGAGTTGGGGGTGTTCATCTGACATCGTCGGGTGCGGGGGCTTTCCCGGCGAGGGTTTCCCCGATTGGGGTTTCCCCAGCTGGAAATGCTCCGCACCAAATGGCGTCAGATGGGGATTCCCAACATGCGGGTATATAAGCTTAGGACTTTCACGAACTCTTCATTCTGCCTTCACTTGACAAAGGGAGCAGTTGGCTCCCGAAACGTCGTGTTTTTAAACCTTACGCCAGTGTCGAAATAACTGTTTGTTATGGAATCTCCTGGTGAAACTCTGTATTGTTTTGTCAAGTAGAATAAATTGAATTTTCTTGCGTTTGTAAACTTGTCTAATGGGATTCTGCGGGTTTTTCTTTATCTCTGACAACCACAGCGTTACTTCTAAACAATTTGTCGTTCGTAAAGTACTCATGAATCACCGTAGAAGAAAGATTCATATCCTCTTATACGAACATAAACGGCATTAACCAAATGTTTATGCAAAACTTGTTTACTCCAAAAATCCAAACATGTTTTTTTCGTTTTACTGTCAAATTTGAGCACCTCTTTGAGAATTGCGTAGAAAGTATCGAGAAAGCTTTGTGTGTTTAGGGGATTTCCTCGAATCCCTACAGAGAAGAGACAAATGACATGAATTTGCATATTTATGGAGGTGGCGTTTTCATCCGCATATGAATGGGAAAACAAAAAGAATGACAAACAAGCCCGCTTGTGGAAGAAAAACTGTCTTCATTTGGCTCGACAGTTTGACACATGGAACAGCAAAATAACGTAACTAAAGGCACATCCACGCTTTAAGCTCCTGACTTCCTTATATTTACTAAATCATTCAGTGTTCCTATTAAAGAAATAAAACTTACCCTGCAAATTTGAATTTCGTATGTCAAGATTTATTCCTCAGTTCTATATTTAGAATTTCTATAATTCTGCCCATTTTCTTGTCTCCCTGCGTTTGCAGAAAGATATCTATCATAACTTGATATCTTTCTGAAATGGATAATGTTTGAAGAATGAGTTCTGAGTACACATATACGTTATTTGTAGTAGGACATTTTGCACAATTTACAGTTTTCTTTTCTTTTTGCGATATATAAATCTTTATGCATTTAAACTTCATATTCCTGGCATCTTTCAAATATAAGTCTTCAAACTTATAGATCTATACTTAAATACAAATTTCTTTCTTTTCACCCAAATTTTTTTTGTTGAAACTCAGATAGATCTCAAAGCCTAATTTAGAGATATGAAGGGATATAGCAAAATAAGAATAGATTTTAAAAAAGTTGTGCATATGTCTCCACTGAGCTAAAAGTACCTTATTAATGGATCTAGTTTAAAATTTACAAGGGACAGAATGAAGGTTTCAGTGCCGAGTTCGATTCTCAACGAAACTAAAAAAAATGTGACTGACTGCTGACAGTAATCCGGTTCCTGAGGATTTAAGCAGCGGCGGATCCACGGGGAGGAATTAGGGAAATGTCCCAAATCCATAAAAATGTGGTGGTTATTGGTTATAACGAGCGCCGATTATAACGATGATGGAATTTCCACAAAGTGTTTGATTTCCTATTTTATTTATTTTGTAAATTACTTGCTAAGCCCGGGGTTAAAAAAGACTTGTTCGCTAATAGCGGTTATATTGTACTGACCTTAATCATTATACAAAATAAAACCCATATTTTCTTCACTATATCTCTGCACTCGCGAAATGCGGGCTTGTTATAAGTGAGTCCTATAGTATTGTACATTTTCCCTCACCCAAAATCGTTCTCTGGATCTACTTCTAATTTAAGAGACATGGTATTAATTCGACTTCGGTTTTCCAGACTTTACAACCAAAGTCTCGGAATCCTCGGAAAACACTAAGTCCCTACGCAGCAAGACTTCGGTTGTCTTTGCGACACAAACACACAAACAACAGAATGGAAGTAAATGAATAAGCAAAAAACAATTCATATTTCTGCGTAACTATAGTCTTCTATGTTAAGACTAATATTATAACCCTTTTTTACCTAAATATCTTGTTCTTTTTGTGTTGTTCTAGCTATATATCTTAAAAATCCTTTTTTTATTTATTTTGTTAGTTTTTCCATCGAAAAATGGAAATAATTCCTTTTAAATTAGTTTTGCATCATCTGAACATCTGATATAATAATCCTACTTCTTAATTTTTAGTAAAAGTACATAAAATCGTTGTTACTGCGAAATTTTTGATAATGTGAAATAATTTTTATTTTCCAAGAGCATCAAACATTGATTTTACGGCGAAAATGTCGGGTTTTAAAAGTAATGAAATAAAAATTTGTGCATGAATTTAGACTTAAATAAAGGACGCTAATACAATGCAATTTATATTCTAGGAAATGGTAGGATCAGAAAAAGTTTCCAAAAAATGCATTGATTACTGAGTTTGTGAAACATTTTTTCAAATGGAATCATACTTTCCACATTGGAATTCTATTGTGGTTTAAGATTTACCTATTTGAATAAAGAGCATATAAATTAAATACTTATTCCTTAAGAATATACGCATATAAACAATTTTATTAAGAAAAATTATATATATGAAAAAATATATATATATATCAAACTATAATCCTGCAACATCCCTCTGCTTTTTGAACACACGACTGGGCTTGTTTAATTAACAGGAAGTTCAGAAACAATTTTTATATTATTTCTTAAGTAATTGGATGTCTACTAGACGTTTCAGCTTTCATAAACAATATTTTGAAACACATTTTTTTTCAAATGAAACAGAACACTTCCTATCCTATTTGATTTATTAAAAACTACCATGGCCTCTCCACTCAACTTCATTGAAGTATGTTTTATCAGAATTTTTTTCTTTAATTATATTAACAATGAAACTTTAAAAATGTTATAGATTATCGTCAGAAGTTCTGTTTTTTCAAATAGTGAAATCTCTCTTTTATTGAACCAAAAGTATTGGCGATACGCCAAACTTGAATGGATATAAGTTGGGGTGAGAAGACAGATTTTTTAATCTAATAATTCATTTAGTTATAGTTTTACTTATCTATAGATTTAGTTATTTAGTAAATACATAAATATATGTACATATAAATACAGTGGGGTTGGGTTGTAACGGGCCCTTCTTTAAATCACCTCCAGATACAGCGAGTAACATGTTGATTTTGTTCGGTATAATAATTAAATGCAATAAAATTTAATTGCTTTTAGGGAACAATACTTTCTCGAATCCCAGATTTCACGAGTAAAACTTAAGTTTTAGTGCAAGAAGTTTTGCAAAGAAAAAATAATTTAACGCTCTACCACGTATACAACATGCGGGTGTTGAAAACAAACAATAATCCAGATTGCATAGCTTTGCTGATCAGGCGGAAATCAACGTGCAAGGCAAGATACAACCTACGGTCATGCTTTGCTTTGAACGTCGTATATTTACGGTGTTTCAGAACTCCAAGTCCAAAATTTAACTTAAGGTAGGGGACACCAAATAAGGCATGTTTGTCCATATCCCCGTGTCCGCAAAGGGTCCGGTTTGGCTGTAGAGCGTAACCACTGTTTACGTCTATCACGTTGCTACGTAGCCAATTGCACGAATTAAATACAATTTTTGATACATAACTTAAGCGATTGAGCTAATAATACAGCAGAGACAAAGAAATCCGGAATTCCGTTTTCTGATTTTGATCTGTGTTACTGTTTAGTGAAAATAAGCCTAAAAATGCCTTTTTTTTAACACACTGGAAAAGAATTGAGAACTGCCAAGTATGTGTAACAGGTGAAGAACATCAAAGTAGCTTATTTTTTTATAAATTTGCTTGGTGAATTTTCCAAAAAAATTCAGTGAAATTTTTCCTGGCGTTGTATCACATAGCGCCCAGTTCAAACTCAAAATTTGGAGCCGCCACCCTCTAAATACTTACTTTGCACGCCCTCAATCCATCACTAAAACGTAAAATTGTGAACTATCATATGAACAAATATAAATAAATAAATATAAATATATATATAGTCATCATCATCATCATCATCATCATCATATTCAACCATTATCTATCCACTGCTGGATGAAGGTCTCTCCAAATGCTTTCCACACAAGTCTATCCTGAGCAATTCGCTTCCACGTCACCCCAACCTGTTTTCTTATTTCATCCACCCATCTAGTTTGAGGACGTTTTCTAGGTCTTCGGTGGTCTCTTGGAATCCAGTTCAGAATTTCTGTTGTCCATCGTTGATCAGTTCTTCTTGCAATATGCCCAGCCCATCGCCATTTCAGTCCTTTTACTTTAACAATGATGTCCTCTACTCTAGTTTGCTCTCTCACCCAAGTGTTTCTTTTTCGATCTCTCCTAGTTATTCCAAGCATGCACCTCTCCATGCTCCTTTGCGTTGTCTGTAACTTTCGTATTGCTCCAACTGTTAGACTCCATGTCTCTGATCCATAAGAGAGGACTGGCAATACACACTGGTTGAAGACCTTTCTTTTTAGACACAAAGGCAATTTCCCCTTCAGGATAAAACTGTTTCTTCCAAATGCACTCCAGCCAAGTTTAATACGTCTGTTGAGTTCTTTCATAATGTTGCCATCCATTGAAATCAGCTGGCCAAGGTAAATATATGAATCAGCAATTTCTAGCTCAATGTTGTCAACTTGTATTTTTGTTTCCTCTACGAAATTATTGAACATGATCTTAGTTTTTTGTAGGTTCATCTTGAGTCCAACTTCTTTACTTCTAGTTGAGAGCTCCTGTACCATGTCTTGGAGTTCTGATGGGTTCGTTGAAAAAATAACAATGTCATCAGCAAACCGCAAATGATTTAAATATTCACCATTTATTTTTATTCCCTTGTTATTCCAATTTATCTGCTGAAAAATCATCTGTAAAGCTGAAGTAAAAAGTTTTGGAGAAATGGTATCTCCCTGCCTCACCCCTTTGCCAAGTTTGATAGTTTTGGTATCTTTATGTAACCGAAATTTTGCACTTGCATTTTTATACACACGTTTCACCATGTCAATGTACACATCCTCAATGTCTGTTGATCTTAAAGAGTTGATGACTGCTGATGTTTTAATAGAGTCAAA
>QLNU02014802.1:96051523-96062314 GCA_006491805.2 Dysdera silvatica
CATGATTAAAAAAAAGTTTCCGTCAAAACTGCTAAATTTCTGTGGAAAAATAATAGTTATATACATAGATTTGTTTTGTTCTAGGATCTTTAAAAAATATTGAATATAAATGCTTTTTAATAGAAAATGTTTTTCCCAATTTGAACGTATCATAATTTTTATACACAAAAATTTTTTTTTCATAAATAATACTCAAATACTGATTTTTTACTTCAGATTGTGCAGTTGGGTCCATATAACATTTGTACAGAATTTTGTACCAATTGAACAAATAGTTCTTTATTTATGTTGTGCGCAAATCCCAAAATTGCGTTTTCAGAAAAAAACGTTTAAAGTTTTAATTATAGATTTTTTTAATTAAAAATGTTTTCCTTTATTCAAAACACATCAGCAGCAAATGATGTACCTTCCTAGTCTTTAAGTGCCTCGTTATCAGCTTTTACTTGTCTTTCGTTTTGTCCTCCGTGCCTCTAAACTTCACGTAGCGCTACGTTTTTCCGTTCTAATTCTATGATAGTCGCCATCTAAAACGCCTCTTTTAATATTATATGTAAGTATCGTGCATCACGTAGAAATCCATATCTTCGTAAAAGATTGGAATATCTTCATATATTTAGTAACAAAAGGTTCAGAAATATTTGTTCTTTCGTAAAAAAACAATTCCAAAATTGAATTTTTGAACCTTAAAGGGTCGTGAGATCCCTTAAAGATCTAAACTTAACTTCGATCTCATTCAAGACACACCCCATTTCTCCTTTCTATCCTATCCTGCTGAAGACACTGTCTCGTGTTTAGGAAAAAAATATTTGTGGCCTTGTTCGCTATGGCTTAACAGGGATGGAGTCGACAGCTTAACGTGAGCCCCGCATCACGATACCTTTAGACATGTATCGATTTAACGGGAATCAAATCATCCCAGCAGTTCCCATGAAGACAATTATAATCACTGGATCACAGAGGTGTCGAAACAATATTAGCAAATACATGACAAAAGACAAAAAATTTAATTTGATGCTATTATGAGCCTTATTAGTAAAAAGAAGATGTGTTATTTCTGTCAACCTCTACGCATGATTTATTTGAATCACCCTCTTTAACTGCGCAAAGCTAAGTTAACAGAAAGTTGTCCAGGCTTTGACTGTGAAATGAATGATAAATGCATCAATATGAGCGTCTACCAGGATAAACACTCCTTGTGGTGTTGAAATTACGCAACATGCATCAACTATATTAAATAAATACATCAATCCAAGTAATCATGCAAAATTATTAACAAATTGCACTGTGTCTGGAAATATCCCCAGCCAGCAGATGTTTTAAATTCACTCGCCAATTTAAATATATTGTTTTAAATATACATCTAATTTTAAAATAAGAAAATAAGAAAAGCGAAGGAATCTGAAAAGATTGTGCAATATGTATACACACACACACACACACACACACACATATATATATGTCTCAAATGATAAATGTGGCAATATATATATAAGTTATTTTAATATATTTATCATAACTAAATACATCGTAAGAATCACTATGAAAATATGAAAAGCGAACCTTTTCATGATTATATAACACATTTTACACAGTTTTTAGCAATACGGACATGATTCTTCATCAGGGAACCGTATCACATCCGCATTGCCGAGTTACAAGCCAGTTTTTCTGAGATGCCCAAAGCAGCAGCATGGTGTTAAGTACGCAACATGCATCAACTATATTAAATAAATACACCAGTCCAAATAATCATGAAGGTATTAACAAATTGCGCACATGTATGCAATATCCCCGGTAACCCAGATATTTTAAATTGACTCGCCAATTTAAATATACTATTTTAAATATACTGTCTAATTTTAAAATAAAAATAAAAGCGAAGGAATCTGAAAATTGTGCAATATGTATATATATATACACACACACACACATATATATATATATATATATATATATATATATATATATATATATATATATATATATATAAGTTATTTTAATATATTTATCATAACTAAATACATCATAAGAATCACTATGAAAATATGAAAAGCGAACCTTTTCATTATTATATAACACATTTTACACAGTTTTTAGCCAGAAAATGATTCTTTATCAAGACCCCTATATAGGTATCTTTATAAACTATAATAAGATTAAATACTAAAAAGTATAAAAATATATATTATTTATATATTATATAAATATTATATATTTATATATTATATAAATATATATATTTTTTATATATATATATTATTATTATAAATATAAAAATATATAATATATATATATATTATATATTATAAATAAAATATAATTTTTATAATAATATTTTAAAGAACCATATTACTATTATAGATTAATATCAGGGAATCATTATATAGTTTATAAAGACCCATAATGGGATTATTTAATATATGCCAATGAATCCAATTCACAAAATTACGCAAATCCTGGCGCACAAAGCCTGCCTAAAATCAGCGTAACATATTATAAGTTATTCTAATACATTTATCATAACTAAATACATCGTAAGAATCACTATGAAAATAGGAAAAGCGAACCTTTCCATAATCATATAACACATTTTACACAGTTTTTATCAACACGGACATAATTCTTCATCAGGGAACCGTATCATATCCGCATTGCCAAGTTATAAGCCAATGTTTTTTGAGATGCCCAGAGCAGCAGCATGATGCTAATAAAGCTTTCGTACACACTCAGATGCTTGCTTTTTCAAAAGCAATTAACTATTAACCTCCCTGCCATCTAAAAGATTTCCATATATCACATGCATACGCAAGGGGCCGTCATGGGATCATAACCCCCCTCCTGCGATTCAATTTTATATGATGTGTTTTCGGCAAAGCAAATTTTTATCAGACCTATAAATTTAAAGAAGAGGAGCGCATATATTAGTAGATCCATATCTCTACTGTATTATTAGCTCATTCACTTAAATTATGTATCAAAAATTGCATTTAATTCATGTAATTGGCTACGTAGCAACGACATGGACGTAAACAGTAGTTACGCTCTACAGCCAAACCGGCCCGGTTTTTTTTTTGTATAAAAAACATGGTAACATGAGGCACATTTTATGAATATACTATCTACCTATATGATACAGCATTAGAAGAAATAATTTCTTTGGTAATATTAAGAAGAATGAATTGATCTTCAACTCCACTCCAACGAACATTACAATCTACTAGTAGCAAATGAATATGCACTAAACAACTTCCAATTCCGATTTGCATATTACTTGTATTTTGAGTCATGCGGTATTCAGAAAACCTGTTGCATTACACCTATACAATGTTTCTAGCTGAATTTGCATAGCATACTTAATATATTCCTGCATCAGTTACTGGAAGGGTAACAATGGCTTGAAGCCATGTCACTGGAATCTCTCCATTAATATGACAGTAACTGAACATGTTCCTGTTAACGTGTTTGACATTCCTTACATCGAGCCTCATCACCATTTGGAGAGCTGGCGTTTGAGTTCGAGACTGTGTTATTATTTTATGTATTGACCGCTAATTTCCGAAGTACAAACGTGCAGGAATCTGAATGTATGGGATTAGTTACTCAAATGTTCTCGTAAATTTATGTGATAGATTACGGAAGATAGTTTTATTCCAGATATGTGTATCTATGATGACAAAGAGAAATCTATAAAGCACATCATGTTTTACCGGAAGGAGGGGAAAATGTTCTTCATAAATTATTGATATTGTCAGGCGCGTTGTCGGTTAAATGGCATGAAAAATAAACTATTTCAATTCCTCGAAACAGATGATAAAAGCGCGTTTTCTTAGATTCGCATAGTTTGGAGCGCAGCAACATAAAACGCCGAGATGAAACTTGGATAATAAGACTTTGAAAATAAGAACCAATGGAAGCATATTAACCGTTCTAGGAAAACACTTCCATTGGTTTTTTATTGTTTGAGTCAGTCCTCGACGTTTTTCATTGTTGCGCCGCAAACATGCGCATCTAATTAAACGAGCCTTTAGGAATAGACAGATTAAAAAACAGATAGACAAACAGACAGACGAACGAATAAACAAATAATAAAACAGATTTTGGATTATCAGTCTTGAAACAAGTAACAACTCAGACGCATACTGTCCATTCGCGAGAAGTTGGCGTCCAGATGTGATTAGCTGAAAAAGCAGCGGATTGTTCCATTGCAGTAGAGGGAAGGGCGACTTTCAGTAACTGGTTTTCGCGCTCGAAAAAGCAGTTTTGGCCAGAGGCCCTTCCCTCTACTGCAATGGAACAACCCGTCTGCTATATTAGCTAACGGAAAACCTGGAAGCCAACTTCTGGCGAATGGACAGCAAATCATTAATAGCCAGAACAGTAGAAAAAATATAGATGCTTGTGTTTAATCATTTTAATATTACTTCATAATAGAGATGGACTCTATGGATGAATCATTCGTCAAATCGGTCAGAGGACGAGATTGCCCATCTCTAATTCATGATAAAAACATGCATGGTAAATATGAATGATTTAAATTATGCATTCTTTAAAATGAAGGGAAATAAGAGCCACTGTCTTTAAAGGAATGATAATTTCTATTCGCGTCCTCTGAGTGAATGAATGACTAAAAATGAATGATTTTTAAAGTGAATGACTCTCAAAAATAGAGTCGTGTTTAAAGAACATAAATGAGAATGTGTTCTGTCGTGACCCTTGTGTTCAGATAGTAGAACAGTACTTCTACTGGATGCTTTACGGAAAAATGTCTGCACTTTAAGATAAATGTCACTGTTCGCAGCTTACTTTGAAATTGTAAAGCAATTAAATACGCTTCTGCTGCCAAATAAAATATATAAAAAATGGTATAATTAGTGATTGTGAAAAACTTACACCAAAAAAATTTAATAATTGCGAACGTTATGTGGCTCAAGTTATTTCAGTAGAGGAAATCCATGCCAAAATGCGTACGCCCGTAATAGGATACACAGTCGTGGGATGAATGTGAGTATACGTTCTCAATCCAATGGCATTTGTGGCCGCGGGATTTAATGAAACTCCGAAACGGATTTATACGTTTATTGTTACACAGAATCCGTTGTTGTCCTCTCCGCCGACGTTCACAGTTTTGCGTGTCCTGTGCCTCCTCACCTTCTCGACATACAGCATGCAGATTTAACCGAGATCTATTGCTTTAAATCAAAACTAGCGCCGTAGCAGTTCGAAGTCATGAGCTAAACTGATTGGGAATTTCATCAGATGCCCAAATTTGCTGCTGTATGTCATAAATGCGTCAAGTACTGGCTCATGCGCAATATGTAAAGGGCGCATGAGCCAGTACTTGACGCATTTATATGCGCTCGCAAAGGGGAGGATGATAGATCGTCTGTAGCTCAGTTGGAAGGCACTTAACAAGAGGTCGTGGATTCGATTCCCACCTAGCACCGTGAAATCACTCTTTTTTAAAAGCAATTTATCATCTACCTAATGGTTGTTGTGCAGCAGTCGATTATCATGAACATGTGCACGATTAACGCGAATCACTTTTGACCCCAAATAGTTCCTGTTAATAATTGACAATAAATTCGTGATATGATCCAATCTTTCTCGGATAGTTTTTAACGCGAATCACTTTTAATGCCAACTATTGCCTAATTTTTCTTGAAATGATTGAAAAATTCGTGGTACGATCCCATCTGTTCCGAATAAATTTTAACGTGAATAACTTTTAATGCCAACTATTGACTATAATTTTTCTTGAAATGATTGATAAATATATGATACGATCCCATTTTTTCCAAATAAGGTGAACTATTTTTAACATGAACGAAGAAATTTTGTTACTGTGAGTATTCGCGTTAACGAGGTTCGACTCTATTTATAGAATTACCGTTATTTTCAATCTTACCAATGCATAAAATGAAAAAGAAATACAATCAAATTCAAGCAGCCCTGCTTCGAATTTCCCCATAAACGGCTATAGCCGTCCTAGCAGCAAACAGAAAAAACCTGGCGAACATGTCAATTCTAAAAGAAAAACAACCAAATCTGATTCATAAAAACTAAATCAGATTTTAAAACCTCGCTCTACGTGGAGATACGTCTTGTTTACAAAATATCCATTCATGACATATCATTACAAATCCTCGTTCAGCCATTGCTGAAGATTCTTATTCGTCTCCTGAAGATTTGTAACAAAAATGAGTTAAAACATGAATCACTTAAATATTTACGTACAAATACTACACAGAATATCGGATAATATAACAAAACGCCAATTATATTAACTATATAATGCTAGCACATCACTACTATATTATTAACACATAATTTATATATACAAAATTAATGATAATAATAATAATGATAATAACATAATAATAATAGTAGAAGTATAGAAATAATAATAATAATAATAATAATAATAATTCCTTTTATTTATTCTTCATTTGAACAGTTAAACTACGTTTGTACTACATGACAACTAAAATTGCATAAAAAAAATATATACCCTATGTATATTATATTCAACTAAACGAAGGAAAGTCCCAAGCAAATATCAATGCGGTTATTATACGCCTGAGACCTAAATATAACAAGATTTCCTGAGACTGGAATCCAGAAATGACCACCAGGTAATTTACCACATCCTTTCCTTTTTCTACTTCCCATCACAAACTTTGCACATTATTTCCTCTATTATTATTATTACCTAACCCGTTATAACAAATAAAATTTTGTTTCACTTCATCATAATAACACGAACTCATTAAAATCATTAAAGGTTCTCTCATCTTTTATGAAATCCAATTCGTCTGTTAATTTATTTTCTAGTTATTTACTTTTCATTTTCCTGTAGTAGATATTTCCTTAATCTGTTTTTAAATGTTTTTACTGTTCAATTTCTTTTAATTCTAATGGTAATTTGTCCCAATATTTAGGACCTTCATAAATTATATTACTCCTTTATATTTCAGTTCTTATTTTTGGCGATGTCAGGTCATTGAAGTTACGAAAAATATTTCTATCCTTTTCGTTTAATTTTATATATTCAGTGTGTTTATCTTCACTGATACTTTCGTACATTTTGATCAGCACATGGTACCCATGAGCTATATCTATTGGCAAAATATTGTGTTTCAGGAATACTTTCTTTCAGTCAAGTCATTTCTGTTTATTAATTTGTAGATACTCATTAATCAACAATCATCGATACATGAGCTCACACTTCCAAAAGGTGAATGATTTAATGTTCACCATTTTGTTTCCTCGCATATACGCTTTTCCCATCCAGAATCCAGATGGACAGACTCATCAGCGGTTCTCTCTGTTTCCGGCGACGGAAAAGATATTAGCTGCAGGCGACGATTGAGTTTAGTGTACAACACGGTACGACGCAAAGATAACTTGATCGTATTTCGTCAAACTCCTTAACCGGCATTTCCTGCTGGACATGATGATTACGACCCTCCGAGTGTGACACCACGAACCCTTGAGTGGAACAGCAAATCATCAATTAGTGTTAAAGGGGTAACCAATGAACATTTGCGTATGAAAAGGGTGAACAGCCAATAAGATCATTGCGAGTGTAGAGACGATGAGGCGAACACCAATAAAAGACATTCTTTCGGTAGGACTCCTAGCGAGATGGTCACGCTGCCCATGATGTACATTCATAATGTCTTATAATAATAATGTCAATTCCTAATCGTAACAATTTAAGTTATTTTGCTATGTGATTGTAAATAATTTGTGTAACGTAGAGACATGCTGTCTACATGGTTCATCTGTATCTTGGTATTTCTGACTCAATTTCGATAAGGTTCCAGGGTAACAATCCACGTGAGTTGACGCACGAGCTAAAACCCTTCTGATATAACTTATAATCTATCGGTGATATTATGGAGTCTATCACCGCTCCATCGTTCTGCAATCCGTCATAGAACGATAACCAAATCTATAAATGTAGAAACCGCAATTGGTAACCCTACAAATTCAAACGTGGTTTCCTACAAAATTTTTTATCACGTTTTCATTCACTGTACCCAAGTTTCCCCACACGCAATTATAATATATCAGATGACTATATATATATATATATATATATATTAATGAATTTTATAGTTCAACCTTTGCTATAATATTTTTACTAAACTATAAAGCATGATAACCATAAATATTTGCGACAATGCCAAAGGAAACACACATCATGATTAATAAGAAATGTTAGCTCTAGGTATTTAACCGGTATTCTTATAGATATAGAACAATATATAGAAAGATGGTACATTAAATATACAGTGCAATGAAGGAAACCTGGGGAAAGAATAAATTATTCATGTAGATTTGGCGGGCGAGAAATGAAAAATTTGTCCTTTTCATCTGAAAAGAAATTAGAAGGAATAAGAAAACTACGTAAGCAAAGGGAAATGGGATGGAAGAACGAAGCACAAAAATACATTTCTTAAAAAATCAAGAAATTAGAGGTTAAAAAAATAAGTTTTTCTCCCGTTAAAAATGTTCTGCCACGATGCATATTTCAGAAAAGATGCAACGTCAAAGGAATTATCGAAAAAATGCAGAATTAAACCAATTTATTTTCGTTCAAAAGCTCCTCCCTTCTGTTTTTCCGGGAAAGCAATATTTAGTGCGAAAAATAGCAAAAATGTGGCGATCGAAGAGAAAATTAAATCATGAATTTTGTGTTTCTTGAATATTGTTTGAAACTTCAGGTTTGAAACACATGTTAAAATATTTCAGAACTGGTAAGAAAGAAGGAATGCATGAAATATTGAATTTAATTACCAACATTAGTAAATTAAACTGGTGAGTAAAATAAATTTTATGCTGGCTATAAAAATCCCGGGCTGTGTAGCAAATAGGTATGCTCTTTATTGAATCTCGTGCTGTTTATGGAATAAATATACTACAAAATTTCTTTCCATTCATAAATTTTATATTTTGGCTTTTATTTTATATCCAAACAAAATTAGTGTTTAGAAAATTTTGGAAAATTGAATTATGTGATATTCCAACTTCTTTATTTCGGGCAAAATTGTGCATAAAACATATATATCTAAACAATGATATGATAATATGAAAATTTTGCCTGGTCAGTAATAGATAAAGACTTTAACATCTGACGAAGACCACGCTGCCCAGATACTTCACAAAAAAAGGAAGGTACCATTTCTAAAACAAAATTATTGGCTCTAGTGCACTATTCTCAACCCTTCACGCGTTTCTTTTTTCCTTACCACATTTAATTTTCTTGATGTTTTGGTCTACCCAGCGCTCTCTGTAATTACAAAGTCACTTTAATTGATAACATTACAGCGGTTTTCTTTTCAAAATAGCGACTTTTTTTACCCGGTAATTTTGCAAGAATTACTGATTCAGGGTGGTATTTTACCGAGGTCCAGTGCCAAAATCCAGAAGGAAGTGGCAGGGGAAAGTCCCCCGCTAGGCATCCACTGACATAAGCAAAGTAGTGTGGCAAAAAAAAAATGGAGCCCAAAACGCGGAAAATATGACTTTTCAAAATGGCGGACGCCTTTTATCCGGTCGTCAAGGGTTGGGAACTCTACGTTATTACAAAATTATTTCATTTCTACAGAAAGGTTTTTCAAAGTGTATTCCGTGGAATACCTGCTTACCATGACGCTATTCCTGGGTTTCGGCAAGCATTTTGTTTGTTTGTTTTTTGGTTTTACGGCTCAAAGACTACAGTGGTCATGCTGCGCCGGGACCTACTGTTTTCCGAGGAATCCGAACCTCTTAAGGCCTGGGGAACCAAACCCCGGACTATAGTGAGCAGTGCGATCTTTTATGAGATCTCTGAGTAAGCGTTCTTTGCACTGTTGGGAGTCGAACCCGGATTAACGGCGTACTAGGAGAACGCGTTACCACACTGCGCCACCGCAGGGCCGGCAAGCATTTTGTAAAACACCACTAATTCGAAAACTCTGAATTTCGTTATTTTCCCCCCACAACAAACACATATAGATTTTACTATAATAAATAACATGGTTAATAACTAATAGGTGGGGTTAACTAATAACGAGTATACCGCAACAGTATAATAGTTTTTCTTACTTTTTATACTGATTTATTATTTTTATGTTTATAGCCAAACAATAACACATAATAACCCTTTAGGTTTTCCTTAAATATTTATTAAATTATGTTATTGTTGTTATTAAATGATTGTGTATTTTCATTAAATAATTGAATTCTTATTTTGGTAAATGCTTTAGAGTTTTCGTCAAGTTTTATTTTTATTCTATTATTTTTGTTAAATATTTTAATTATTATTTTATTAAACATTTTTTAATTAATATTGCTCTTGATATTGTTTTCGAGATTTTTCTTAAATGATCGTTATTTTATAATTATTATTTTTTTAAATGTTTACCTTAAATATTTATTATTTTTTAAATTTTATTACTTGTACGGTGTTCCGTTGCTAGGAATGTAGTAAGAAAAGTGTTCTGTGAAATAAACGTTTGAGAACCAGCATTCTATAGCATACAAAAACCTCATAACAACTTACCATATATGTAACACAAATTTTGTATTGAAAACTTGTAGAAATATGCTAAAATCTATGTCTTTTATTCTTAGTATATTAAACAAGATGGAGGCTTAAACTTATATGAGAAATATAATATACAGATTCGCCACAAGAACCTGTTTTGAATGCATTTCTCACAGCAAAAAAGAAAACCGCACTGCCGTAAACGGTTTTGTACAATGCAAAAAATTCAAAACAAAATTCTGTAATAATTTATTTTG
>QLNU02014802.1:96067179-96101896 GCA_006491805.2 Dysdera silvatica
TATATCTATATACATCTTTATATATATCTTTATGTCTATATTATACTTTATATCTACATATATCATTATACATTATAGATCGATATCTTTGAAAGATAATCTGCCTTCCACAATTCTCCCTCTATCAAAGTTTAAATCTTTGCAATGTTTTATGCTCTTATGGGCATACGTTATCCTTCAGTAAGAAAAATTCTCAGTAAACCCAATTCCCGTACTTTAAGTACACTTCTAGTACTTAAGTACACTAATATGAGGCGTTTTACCAAGGACTACACTTTGATGGCCAGAAATATAGATAAATTAAACATCACTTAAGAACGAAGGTGAAAAAATTAAGCTAGCAGCTGTTCCATCTTAGTCTCATCTGTCTTCATCAGAAACATAAAATAAAAATAAAAAATACATAGAAGTGTTAACAAAAGGTGTGAAATAGTTTTTCTGTACTATCTCTCAGGCTGTATGTAACTTTTTTGCTGTTCATATTAATTTTATATACAAAATATCGCGTACATCATTATCAGCATCGTTCATACGTTTAAAGTAAGAGTTTTCGGTTTCCTGTTCATGTACAAAATCGTTATCTCCATCTCGGGTGAAGGAAAATATTGGTCATACAAATACTGTCAAGAGAAGATTAAAGTGTTGTCCTGAATTTGATTTATGGGCCTTGTAGGATGCGAATTTCAGGAATAGATTGCCCAATAAAAAATTCCTCTCTAAAGCAATTTACAGCTTTCTTTCGCCCTCTGACTTCATCTGGCGAATAAACGGTTTGCCCTGGAAATCATAAACAAGCCAACTAAGGTCAATTTTATCAATGATGCATTAACTTCTGTCATGAAAATTTGTTATGCATTGTATATAAATATCATTTATTTAAACGTTTTAAATTATATCTAATATAATTTGTTTTTAATAAATATATTTTTTAATTTAATCTATTATTATTATTAAAATTTAAAATCCTAACCACATATACGTATTCAACATAAAATTAAGCGGACCCCGATATTATCGTAAAAAAATTTCTGAGAAGGACATAAATTTTTATCTATTATTCAGAGAATTATTTAGTTATTGCAAGTAAATTAATTATTTATTATTCAATTCAGGAACCGATTTGGATAGTTTTCAAAAAATATGACCACCGTGCCACGAAATATAATTTACAATTTACAGTTTGCACTGCCCACAAGAAACATCATCAACAGGACAGTGCTACTAAAATGGCATACTCCTATAAGATTAGGCTCGAGATTTAAGCCCTAGGACTACTGGATTGGGCCAATGGGTTTGCATTCTCATGAAGCTTCAATATATTGGAACCTGGTTTACAAAAAATATCTAATCCGCGTTGCTTCTAAAAGAAGTAGAGGAATTTATTAATATTAACATGATGCAATTGTATACAATTGTATAGTCTACCTTGAATTTGACAACTGGGAATATCCTTTGATAGCAGACCCTTCTCAAAGGCTTGAGATAAACTTTTTTTATGAGATGTGAGCAATTCCAAGTAAGGTGGTGTTTTGGAGTTGGTGCATCATAATTTTGTTAGTTCCTCCTGTATTTAGATAATTTTCAAAATTCAATGGGATTGTTTCCGATGCTCCTTTTCTATGGGGATGATAGCTGTTTCTTCTCGTTTTACCTCAATTTTTTAATTTCAATTTGTAAATCTTTGTACTTAGTGACTTCTCCAGATTCCTTCTCCTGAATTCTTAAGTTACCAGGAACAGCTATGTATATATATATATATATATTATCCAAACTTGCTTCTTTTCCACTATTGTGAGTTCAGCTCTATTATGCGCAAAGTGTTTGTCAGTTTGCAAGCGGAAATGTCATATGATCTTGACTTGGTCATTTCCAATAATCAAATATGTGATCCCATCAATTTTTGCTGACTGTTACGTTATATTTTTGGCAAAGATACCAATGAGTCTCATTGCTGTTATTATTTTATGCGTGTTCTCGCTCTTGGAAGTAGAGATTTGAGACGGGCAGTACCATTCACTCAAGACTTTCTGCTACAGGTTATTCAAATTCTGTGTCCAGAAACTTCCTGGCTGTTTGGCATGTGTTTAAAAATGTAGCCTTTTTTAACTCACTGTCGGTGCTTGTGTCGATTTCAAGTGTTTCAAGGCTTATGTGTATTTTTGTTGCTATTAGGCCTGTAGCTATAAAATTACAGGTATAATGTCAATTCTTTCCATACGGCAAATGTCTTTAATTTCGTATTTGTGGTCTTCATATTTGATGATTTTTGATGCGTATATGTTCTGTATGTCGTTTTCCTTTGAACTTTCTATACCTATAATGTTTGCGGTTTTGTTAGTTTAATTGATTATGCGTATATCTGGTCGATTGTATGGTGTTGTCTTGTCAGGTATTAGTACCATACCTCAGCACAGCTTACGCGTTTTGTTTTCTAGGATACTTTCTGCTGCATACTTGCAGTAGGGCAATTTAGTTTAGATTAAATCAGTTGTGATGGCTAATTTTTGACCAATTATTTTTTCCACGTAGTCATGTTTTCAAACAACCAAGCAGAAGCAATGACGATTGCATTGGTTCTTGAACATTTCAATGAAGAAGCATATCGTAAATCAACTGAAAATGCGATAATTTACAATGATAGCCAGGTAACAATGGACTCCATTTAGAATTTCAGCAATTATTTTCACATCTCAGACAACATTCGGCAAGTTATGTCAAATATTCACTCATATCAATGGAAGATAAAATTAAAATGGACTAAAGCACACAACGAAAATCAATGTAGTGAAAACGTAGATGAATGTTTGTTGTCTGTTTATGTTAATATTTTACAACCTGATGTTACATGTTGAATTGTTTCCGTGGTTAAGTGGCATTGGCGGCATCTATCGTTGTCCAAATTTTTCTTAAGAATGTGCTTTATGTGGTTTTTATTGGGATAAATTGGCCCTGTATGACTATTACGAACCCTTCAGTTTCGGGGTGGAAATTCGCATGTGTCAAACACTCATTTGATGCTTCCTTGTTGTTATAGATTCGTTGCTAGTTATTATTGTTATTATTATAATTTCAGGACCTAAGATGTACTAAACAGAAGATTCATTAAAATGCGAGATAAGGAGATGCGAAAGATTAATTTTTTAAACCTCGCTGCCAAAATTCCTGCAGTATTTGATATATAACAATATGTCTGGGATAGCTGGCAGCCCTTTGTATGAAAAATAATCATAGACTTAATTAGCAATATATATGATAATTAATTTATAATTTTTAATGTTGAGTTTGGATAATTAGAAACAAAATGTGATAGTAATCAATCACTGCCAGTTTTAATTTATTGTAAAATTAAATGTTTAACATTTTTAATAAGTCATAATTTGTATTTTCATATTTCACTAATTACATCGAATTGAGAAATTTTAAGGTTTCCGCGAAATTTAATGTAAATTACAAAATTTTCAGGGGCCATAAATTTAAGATCGCACAAATCGTCATTCTTTAAAGGTATTTAAAAAGTGAAAGTTAGGGAAATGCTTGAAATAGGCAATGGCTCGTTTACTATTTTTCCTCCGTATTTACTACTGTACTAACAATATTATATACAAGGACTCATGTCCTTAATAGAATATTAAGCGGCTAAAAATTTTAAATATTAATTTACTAAAACCTACATATCAATTTATTAAACCTATATATTAATTTATTAAATTATGGATATGAATGTATTAAATATTTTTCGTTTATTTACTACAGTGATGCCAAAACTTTTCCTGCCCATTGTCCCTTGATGCCATAAATTTTATTGCGTCTTCTTCATTATGCAATATGTCTATTACTCAAATCAAATTCAAAATTTTTTTAAAAATGTTTTTACTCAATTAATAAAATATTGACAATTTTTTTAAAACTGTTTCATTATTGTGTGATATTATGGGCCAATGGAATAAAATTTGTTTAAACTTCATTGTATTTTCACTTTGACTCATTTTAAATTATTATGTGTTAATATTATTTGCCATCAGGAGAAGGGTTTTCAAAAGTAGCCTTTGACGCTTTGTCATACGTTCCCTGTGAGAGAACAGTGTCATAAATTAATATTAAATGTGCATAATATTTTTACCATCAAGTTAACATTTTAATGATTACGATAAACGTGGAGATCATCATTTAATTAGCTTTTTGCCTGCTATCTAATCTATCTTCAGAAAACTACCAACACACCACTAGAAAGGATTGAAAGGGAATTAGATACAGAAAGAAAGATGCGGCTCGAAAAGGAAAATCAGCTGGATTTTGAAATGGATATATTCCAGTGGACCATTTTCAAATATTAAGAAAACTTATTGAAAGAACAGATAGACATGAACTTCCGTTATGTGTGTGTGGCATTTGTTCATTATGGGAAGGCCTCTATCCAAAACATCAGCAGTCATCAATTCTTTGAAATCAACAGACATGGATAATGTCTGCACATTATCGTATGTTGACATGGATAAACATGTGTATATAAATGTAAGTGAAACAGTTCAATTACATAAAGATATAACGAATATCAAAATTGTTAAAGGTATGAGACTGTTAGATACCATTTCTTCGAAACTTTTACCTTAGCCCCATAAATTATTTTTCAGCTGATAAACTGGGATAATAAAGAAATAAAAATAGATTATGAATATTTAAATCATCTGCCATTTTGCTTATGACGTTGTCATTTTTTCAACGGACCCATCAAAACACCAAGAAATGGTGCAAGGGTTTCAAAAAGATGTAGAGAATTTAGACTCAAGATGAACTGACGAAAAACTAAAATCATGTTTAATAATTTTGTAGAGAAAGCAAAATTACAGGTTGAATATATTGCATTTCAGAAATTACAGATTCATATATTTACCTTGACCAACTAATTTCAATGGAGGGCAACATTATGAAAGAACTGCACAGACGTTTTAAACTTGACTGGAGTAAATTCGAAAGAAACGGTTTTATCCTAAATGGGAAATTGCCTTCATATCAGAAAAGGAAGATCTTCAGCCTGTATGCATTGCCAGTCCTCTCTTATGAACCAGAGACATTGAGTTTAACTAATGCAGCAATGCGCAAGCTACAGACAATTCAAAGTAGGATAGAAAAGCCCATGCTCGGGTTAATCGGGATAACTAGGAGGGATCGAAAAAAGAACACTTGCGTTAGAGGGCAAACAGGGGTAGAAGATATCATTGTTGAAGTAAAAAAGACTGAAATGGCAATATGCTGAAAAACTGATAAACGATGGACAACTGAAATTTCAAATGAATTCTAAGAGAACACTAAAGAAATAGGAAAGGTCCTCAAATTAGATGGGTGGATGAAATAAGAAAACAGATTTGGGTGGCATGGGAGCAAGTTGCTTAGGATAATCTTGTGCGGAAAGAATTTGGAGAGACCTTCATCCAGCAGTGGATAGATAATGGTTGAATATGATGATGATAAGCAAATAACGCAAAAATATGTAGAAAGCATACTATTACACAATCATCTAAACAAATAATTATGTATATTTAGTTTTGATACTTCAACTAAAGTTACACGCACACACGCACATATACACATACTCACACAATCATGCATGAATGCATAGAAGATGCTATGTGCTAATGTATATGTGTTGCCTTATAAAATTCTGCAACTTCATTCTTAAAATTTATTTCTATAACCGGTTCCTAATAAACATTAACTTTATCAAAGACATTCCTCTATGTGGATGAGCATAAATCTTCCATAGCAATAACTACTTAAGAGAAAAGTTTCCTTTCTCAAGTAATTTTAGTCATAAAAATGTCCTTTTACCAAAAATTTAGAACGAGACATTTCATGTTCCAAATTTTGGTTTGCAAAGGTCTTGCACCAGTAACTAAGCTAAACACTACTAAAACTATCTAAACTAATAAATTTCCAAAACTCTTTCTGACATGTAATTTAAATTCCCAAAACTTTCTATCTTTAATACCCTATCGAAGAAATACTGTCTTTATACATCTGACCCAAAATTTAACGCTCCATTCACTATTTCGTTCTGTATATTTCAAGATAGTAACTCTAAATTTTCTATTTTAATCGACAAATGTTCAAAAGGTAAACTTTCTCCTATTTTATCATATATTTCTGAAAGATGCTTTATATGCAAAAAAACAACGGATAGCAACAAAAAATCAAGCCCCATCAATTTAGAATATTATAAAATCCTATATCGATATCTGAAGCTATTTAATTGGCTGAAAGTCACTTGCTTCAAAATAACATTTCAAATTATAAATATACAATAATAAAAATTTTACTTTTTAAAATGGAAGAAATCTGCTAGCGTGATTCAACGAAAAGTGCCATCTGTCGTTAAATTTTGACTTCGGGTAAGAAAACAGAGTCGAACCAGAGCACCCAAGCATAATCTAGAGAAAAAAAGGCAATATTCCCTCTCATGCAAATAGGGTTTCCTAACTTCCTTTCATCTTTTTTGAAAATTTTCTCGGTGAATTCCTTGAGGATCACAGCGTAACAGGAACTTATCAGACTACAAAATAATTTTTTCGTAGAAACCTTAATTTTGGACAGATAAAAGAAGAGCACTCGTTAAACATTCCTAGTTATCTGAAAAAGAGACTACATGTAGCTTTTTAGCTATTGTTTCTTAGTAAAGTTTAGGACACTTCCACTAAATGGGATGACTATAAAAAGAATATTAGCTCTTTTTAAAACTAAATTCTAAATCTTCATTATGTTTGAATTAAAATCAGCAATAAAGAGTAATTAAACAATTCTAATGATGTACTTTTACTTCACCAAATGGTTACCGTTCTCAAACACATTTATTTTCCTTCGTAGCTAATCTATATAATATTTGTATATAACTTTTATTTTCTATACTAAAATTACATCGGTTTTATATGGTAAAGTTGCGTAATTGCTCATTATTAATTTATTATAACATCTGTAATATAACATCTGCACAGAATTATATATACAGTAAAACTTGCTTAAACTGGCCACCTTTTAAACTGGATGGTAAAGGTCACCGTAGAGAGAATAGTGATCAATATGCACGACAGATTTTGATATAGGGAAGACTAAGTCCCTACCAGTTCTCTCTTATAAAAAGTAGAGACTTTAACAGATTCCACTGTATATATATATATAAAAAGTTTTCCTCGCCCATTCTTGGCGGAAACAGGCTTTGGGACGGGCAGAGCGCCATGTTCCCAAGCCTCTTTTTACATCACTTCTTAATGTGCCATGTCTAGAAACTTCCTGACAATGTGACACGTGTTTAGGATTGTGGCTTTTTGTATTTCAATGTAGGTGTTTGGGTCAATGTTGAGTATCTCCAAATTCGTCGCAAGCGTTTTTGGTACTATCCCTGTTGCTGAGATGACTAACGGGATGATGAGGATCTTTTCCATACCCCATATATCTCGTACTTCATGTCTGAGATCTTGGTACTTGGTGATTTTCGTTGTGTAGGTTGTCTGTATGTTATTGGTGTTGGGTACTGCTATGTCGATTAAGTACGTCTAATTAATCAAATTATTAATCTAATTCATTAGTCTAATTAATAATCTCTGTACGTAATACACACACACACACACACACACACACACACACATATATATATATATATGCAATACATTTTATAATATTTATTTAATATAGAATTCATTTTATATGATTTCCTTCCCTATTTACAATATTAAATGTATTTCCATTACCTAGTGGATTCCCCTTCTTCGATTCAAATAAATGGAGATTTTTAAGATGAACGATGCTTAGGAAACTCAAACTAGTTTTTTGTTCTCTACTTTCTAAATTATACAAAAATATTAAATTTAAATAACCTTCTCTTTGACAGCATAAGTGATCGACTTATTAAATATGTATGATGTATTTGAATAAGCTTTCATCTTCAAAGACCTAAGTTTCCGTTCTACGTCTTTTCTTCTATCAGGTTTCAGTCCTATTTCTTTTAGTTTCACCTGGCAATCGACCAGCTTATTTGCTTTCAGTAAAACGCTTCCGTAAACATGCATTTCGAAGAATGGCGTCAGATCATGAAGTTCCAAAGAATTAAAATGTCTACGAAGTTTCAGTCAGATTCAGAGAACGCATCCTTTATACTTTTCGTGCTTACATTCAATTCCGATTTAAGTGAGATGAAGTTAAGTCTATTTTTCCAAATGCGGTTAAGAATTGTTTCACAAAATCACTCTTTGTCAGTAGAAGTGAAAATGTTTATCTTTTAGTATCTCTATCCGGAACTGGGGACAGGATTCACGGGTCCCTAAACAGTTTAGCAGATCGGGTCCCCTAACTAAATAAAAAATAATTAAAAATATGTTCGTCATGTTAATAAGCTTTTACTTAAGATACCATGGCCCCTGAAAATTTGCCTCATTTGTCCCCTGGCCTTGCCACTTTCACATATATACAATGTCCCTGAAATGCTAAATCTTCCAACGGAAATCCGAGTCTTAAATTGACCCTCTGTTTAGCCTCAATTTTTCTGGTCACTATGTACACCTGTTTAATATAGTTTATTCCACTTGACACATGCAGCGTGGAACAACAATAAGCTTTTCAATATCGTTTCAATTAACGGTTGTTTCTCCTTTAACGGTGGTATTTTACGGTTTCGACAAATGCTTCACTGAATAATACACCTTGCGATTAACGTCTTATTCTGTTTAGTGACATTTTACGTCCGCCCCTTGAAATTCCTCTGTGGGAGAAATTGTTGTTGTTGAACAGTTAGATTTGAGGAAGATGGCCGGCGTAAGCGGCTCTGTTTTCCCAGTTTCGGAGAAATTACTGCCTTTTGAACATTAGATCACCAATCTTTGGGATTCTAGTTCTGTATTTCTTTTGATGAAAGACATTTTATCACTGTTAATAGGTATAATAAGTATATAAGTATATATCAATGTTAAGAATATAAACTAAGTTTGTACTTACACAATCTAAGTAAGCCATCATAGCATTTGATACCACATTGTTCAATAGATATAATAATTTATATCTTGAATAATTAATAACGTGAAACACTGTGCTAAAACTATAATGAACTATTTAAACACGACTACCACAGTTAAAATTATTTAATTAGGTGGATGACGATCGTTTCGGCAGTGAATGACTGCCTTTGTCGAATCCAATTACAAACTTTTGACTTTTGTAACTGGATTCGACAAAGGCAGTCATTCACTGCCGAAACGATCGTCATCCACCTAATTAAATAATTTTAACTATTATAGTCGTGTTTAAACAGTTTAATATAATTTAGATCTTGGGTTCCAGAGCAACAGCTTTAGTAATCTTTATTAACAATTAACACAGCAACACTCTAATTTTGATCTTACCTGACATTATTTTTGTTTATATTTGTACGAGACAAAGACAGCAAAGATTATATGGACCCGGAACCTGCGGTTTGCCTAGGAACCGAACCATGGACCGCGATGAGTTAAAAGCAGCATGCGTTCGATGGTATGAGTGGAAGTCGGACCTGGGTCAATAGCACGATGGACGAATGAATTAACAGTGGGTCACCGCAAGACAATGGACAAATATTTTCTCAGAATGGGAGTAAAATGTTAACAATTAAGCTAATAATGAAAGAATATTGCAATAGTATGTTATTCGGATATTGACATAAAAAAATATTGGAGAGAGATAGAGAAAGAGAAAAGAAGAACAAGAGATCAAAGGCATCACACAAATTCATATGACATTGACATAGATATAGAGCTGCAGATAGAATTGTAATATATATATATATATACAGTGAAAATGGTTTATAACGACGCCAGTGATAATGACCAACCGTATATAACGACGGAATTTTTACAAGAAGTTTGGTTTGCTATTCTACTCCATACTAAATATATCGGTTATAACGACGAAATCGTATATAACGACGGCGATTTTGTAGTCTACGTAGATTCTAACTAGGGAAATTCGTATCGGATATAACGACGCGACTTGACAGTCATAAGTCGGAACAATGTGGGTTAGTTATCAAAATTTAAGCGTTATTTTAATCTTGTTTATTTACAAATATCCGAGAAATTTTTATTACTGCTAAACCTGAATATTAACGATAATAAACCTTAAAGAATACGTTATTTATTAGTTGAAAATATCACGAGGGTCATATTTTTTTGGGGGCCATTTTATTTTTTCTTCATAGGGCCCTAAGAATCGCAAACCAACACTGCTCGGAAGTCGTTAGTCGTGTAATATAATAAATATTATTCATTAGATTTGTTTTCTACATTATATACTTTAGTATTTTCTAGAATTTTTTCAATTTAAAAAAAAAAAGTGTTATGTATTTAGTGTGGCTATAAATATAATATAAACGGAAATTAAATTCATTATAATTAAATATATTTTTATTTAATTTTGAAACCAAAAAGTTTAATACTTTTTACTATCAAAATAATTTATAAAACTCTAGAGTGTATTATACTATAGGCTACTATGATTTTAAAAAGATATCGTTTATAACGACCAAATTTGCACGGTCCCTTGAAGGTCGTTATAACCGATGTGTGTATATATGATAAGTAAAGTTAAAGTAGTGTAATACAATTTTCAATATTACATAAAACAATTTTTCTGCAAGATATCAGAACCAATATTGCGAGAACTATCTACAAGTTATACACAAATTGAAAAATACCTAAGTGCAATGCAAAACAAAATATATACAAACAATAAATATATTTACAATATTTTACATACAAACCTTTTTCGAAAACTATGAAATATTGCTACGATGCAAAAGGCAATATAGTAAAATTGTAACGAAATGAACTAAAAGTTTAATAAAGAATTTAAAGTAGGAGTTTCTTTCTTGTTTTACGGCTCAAAGACTACAGTGGTCATGCTTCGACGGGACCTACTGTTTTCCGAGGAATCCGAACCTCTTAAGGCCTAGGGAACCAAACCCCGGACTACAGTGAGCAGTGCGATCTTTATGAGATCTCTGAGTAAGCGTTCTTTGCACTGCTGGGAGTCGAACCCGGATTAGCGGCGCACTAGGAGAACGCGTTACCACACTGCGCCACCGCAGGGCTTTAAAGTAGGAGTGTAATAATAAATGATATATGAGAAACCCATAGGATAGCACTTTTTCAAGAGAGACGCTTGTCCCAGTGAGTTCAATATTGGATGTGTCTCTGTTTCAGTCCTAGCCAATGCTAAACTTAGGATCTTGAGGAGAGACTTGAGATCCTAAGTTTAGCATTGTCTAAGTCTCAAACAGAAACATCCAATACTGAACTCATTGGGACAAGTGTCTCTCTTGAAAAAGTGCTGTCCTATGGGTTTCTCATAGTTCATTTATTATTACATTCCTCCTTTAAATCCTTTATTACACTTTTGGTTTATTTCTTTACAATTTTGCTTTATTGCAATGTGCATCGTATCAATATTTCATAGTTTTCGAAAAAGGTTTGCATGTAAAATATTGTAAATATATTTGTTTGTATATGTTTTGTTTTGCATTGAACTTAGGTATTTTTCAATTTGTGCATAACTTGTGGACATAGTTCTTTCCATGTTGGTTCTGATATCTTGCAGCGAAATTGTTTTATGTAATGCTGAAAATGGTCTTATACTACTTTAACCTTACTTATTATATTTAATTGGTTTTACTCCAGACATTGGCGCCAGAGTGATTGTTTGACTGAATGTGTCATTTATTTTTATATAAATCGAACACTACGCAGATTAAATCAAACAACAATGTCAATCAATCAACGTTTATTGGCGTAGTGATACCAACGCCGATGGTATGGCGTGATTAGATGGTGAAACGTTCGAAAGAAAATAAATATTTCTGCCTTCGGTGGGACCTGAACCCACGACCTTCCACTTGCCGGGCGGAGGCTCTACCCACTGAGCTACGAAGGTAGTAGCTCAGTGGGTAGTCTGTCTGTCTGCCTGCCTGCCTGCCTGCCTTCCTTCCTTCCTTCCTTCCTTCCTTCGAGTTTAACAATTCAAAGTCACGCCAAAAGTGACCTAAACGTTCCACCCTAAATTTGGAATGAGCCCCCCACCCCCCCATCTGAAATTAAAAAAAAAAATATCAAATTTTGTTGAAATTTCGTTATTAGGAATTTCGCATCTTAAATAAACACATTGGTTCACCTAATAGAGAAACCAGTCCCGTCGATAAAAATTATGTCTGCTTTCCTAGATTACTTTTTCATTTTGAGTGCCGGCACATATCCTTTTTTTTTAATTACGCTAGTGAATCAATTTCCTGTCATAACTTATATCAGCACCAACTGAGGCGATATTTTAATCCGCTAAGCAAAGAATTGTTTTTGGACACAACCAGATAATGAGATGACAAGTAACAAGAAAGGGGCGTGGCAGTTTGAAATATTACACGAGCGTAAATGGAATAGCGAGGGGCAAAAGAGAAAAATTTCTATGAACATAAACGAAGCTATCGTTGTCTTTATGAATATAGCCCTTCAATTTAAACTAGCTATATTGCACTATATAATATATAATTTTTAAAACAATTTTAAATATTATTACATCTCAGGAAATGAAGGAAGCACTTCATTAAAAGAAAACGTGAAAGAGAGAGAAAACAGAATTTATCCGTTATTAGATAGTATTCGGTTATTTTAATTATTTTTCAATAATCAACATAAATTTGTAATTAATTCAAAGCTTCAGAATATTTTAATCAACGACAAATTTTCAGTTAACCAACTGTGTAGCAAAATGATTATTTATTGCTAAAACTTTACGTTTCGATTCGAGCTGTGCGAATCATCATCAGAAGAGGTTAAATTACATGAAAAACTTTTGAGAAAATTGTAGAATATCTGTAAGTCGCGGAAGCAGTATGAATATTAAATAAGTATAATAATAATATTATTAAATATTAATTAATTAAGTGTAATAATAATAATAAATATTAATTAAGCGAAGCAACAATAATCTACGCATACAAACAGATACCTTCATGCTACATCGCACCATCACCCTTCCAAAAGCGGACGGTTATCGACACTCAGTTCAAACGAGACAATATTATTTGCAGTAACAAAACAGTTTTACAGAATGAACTCAATTTTCTTAGTGGCATTTTGGAAGAAAATGGGTACAATCATCATTATATTCACAAGTGTTCAAGTCCAAAACTGAAGCCCATTTTTCATACCTAATTCCTGATCATATTCCTTTTAAAAGAAATGAGCATAAAGCCTTTCTGCATTTATCAACGAGGTCACTGACCGTATTGGCCGTTTACTTTTGAGACAATATCGATACAGTATTTATTCCAAAAAACAAGATTTTTAATTTCCTACGTTCTGCTAAAGAACCTGTGGATCCATACAAAATTCCTGTTGTATATCCCATCCAAATTCCTTGTTCTTGTGGACAGTTATACATAGGGCAAACAGATCGATCCATTGCGTGCCGAAAACGGGAGCATGAAAGCCTCGTGAGGAATAAACAGATAACAAAATCGGCAATAGCAAAACATTCAATTTTAAATAACCATTTAATCCTTTTTGACCATACTAAAGTTCTCGCAAAATCAACTAATTTTTGGCCCAGATTATACAGAGAAGCAATAGGGATCATCAAGCATCCTAATAATTTTAATAGAGACGATGCAAAAACCATTCCCGTTGCTTGGCTACCCATTCTAACAAAACTGTAACGTGTAAATGTCAGTTTTTATTTTTCGATTTCATTTCCTTCTGTTTTGGCTTTTATATTCGTCTCTAAAATTTCATAATAATTTATTTCAACGTATTTATACTGTTTCCGCAACTTATGTATATTCTACAATTTTCTCAAAAGTTTTTCATGTAATTTAACCTCTTCTGATGATGATTCGCACAGCTCGAATCGAAACGTAAAGTTTTAGCAATAAATAATCGTTTTGCTATACAGCTGACTACCTGAAAATTTGTTGTTGATTATTATAATGGGCTGTGAAAGTCTACGTGAAACTATTCCGAACATTTTTTTTAATTATATTATAGAAAAAAATAACTATTTTACAATTTCAGTGGTGAAATTTATGTGTAATATCAATATTCTCTTTTAAATTATTATTTTTCTCTATCAGTATATGTATATTATAAATCTATTACACAAATATGTGACTCACATGTCTATATTAATTTGCTGATTTATGAAAATCAATAGTCGGTTTTTCGAAAAGAATCTAATAAATAATTTATATTCATCATATAAATTAAAATAATTTTTTACAATATGATACTTCGGTTAGTAAAGAAGAGAGAATTAAGCAGATATTTATTAGCAATAGCGTATATTGGTAGTAAGGTAATCAAAGGGACGTAAAATGCGGAGTTGTGATACGGGATCGAAGCACTAGTGCAAGTAGTTGAAAATCCACGGTTTTAGAAATGAGAAAGAGAAAAGTTATTTAAAATGTGCAAAGAGTTGCACATGGGATGGAAGACCAGAACAGTCTGCCAATCTTGCGATCTTAACTGGTTAATCCGTGTTCTAAATGAATGAAATATTTCTATATTTGAAAAAAAAAGGATCACATGGGCAATGTGCAGTAATATAATAAATTAATCATAGAAAAAATGAATCAGGAACTACATCGATTGGAATTTGCAACACACGGTACATTACATCTCATTGACTGCACCAAAAGTGTTACGTTCGTTTAAATATGAAAATGTTTATTTCTGCAGCAGCAGCGAGAGATATATCTAGTAGCAGAATATATTTTACGCCACAGATATATTTCTTCCGAGTTTTATTAGGAGGAAGAAGAATGCTTTTTCCCTTTATGGCCGCCTCAACCTGTTGATCCCAATCTAAGTAGAACGAAGTGCAACAAGTCATGAGACATTTGGATCCATATTCAAAACAAAGAATTCATGATTTTTCAACATACCAATATTATGTTAAAGAGTATTCTACTTGGCTAATTTCAATTCAATTAAATTATTCTTTCAGTTTAATTAATTTATTCTTCATAGTGCTTTCAAAGAAGGAGATGAGGTGAAAGTTACAGCAAATTCGCCTCTCCCCAAGAGACGGGGATAAAATGTCATAAAAGAGAAAAATGTATTAATGGAAGTGTGTGTAATTCTGTGAAATGTTTACCGCAATCGTAAACTACAGCAGTTATAAAGAAAATAACTTTAATTAGAAAAACGATATTGGGAGAGATTACTGCATTAATTAAACATTTTTTATAAACTGAACTTAGAGTACATAAGAAGCTTTATAATTTTTTTTTTACGAAAAGATTTAGCTTAAGCTGTATACTAGAGGTATATAACATAGTTCAACCTAGATCTTTTTGCAAAAAGTTCTAGCTTGATTTATATATTAGCGGTATTCCAGATCTTTCAATCTACATCCTTTTACAAAAATATCTAGTATGAGCTATGTACTAAGGAATTCCATATCGTTCAATCTAGAGCTTTTGACAATAAGATCTAGCTTGAGCTATATACTAGCAGTACGCAATATAGTTCAATGTAGATCATTTTACAAAAATATCTAGCTTATTGAGCTATATACTAGCGGTATGTGAGATAGTTCAATCACCGAACCATCAAACGAATCTTTTATTATGATGCATTAGCAAAATCTTTCATTCATTCGGTCAAAGAACGACTTGGAACATGTGTAATATATGGAGTGATTCAAAAGTTAGTTCACCCCTGTTTAATTTTTGGTGGGTTCAGGAAGATAAACGTCCTTTTGGGAAAGTTGCTTGTTGAAAAGGAAATAACTTTTGCCCTGTGTCGCTACTCACCTCCAGCACCAGGAGGCGCCCTACGGGGGGCAACTCGAAAATTTCAAATGGCAACCCCCCATCGAGTAATACACTGTTTTAAAGGTCTCGTCGAGAAAAAAATAATGATATTTACAGTATGGCGTTTCGACACTCATAGCACCAACGATGTGTCCGCAAAATTCAAAATCGACATTTATTCTCCTGGCTTTTGCTCACGCTAGTAAGGTCGTAGGCAAATGCCGAAAACGTAGAATATAAAGCAATATATGCTCTATCAGCAATAATTTTATCTTTCGTGTTAACTCAATGGGGAAAGTTTCAACAGTCGCTTAAGTATATCAATATTCTAACCCTCAAAAACTCAAATAAAAATATTAAAAAAGAAAACAATAAAATATTAAAAAATAAAAGAAATATAAAAAAAGTAAGAAAAGAAGTTACCTTTTAATGAAGTAGATGTTCAAATTGAAGGTCCTGCACTTCTTGGCAATTATAAAGCCGGGCCTCAAATATTTCCCTGACTTTTTGAAAAGTGTGTGGAGTAATTTTATGGCACTCATCCCCTATTCTTTGGCGCAGTACATTTATATTTTCAGGTGGCCATTTGTAAACTACTGTTTTCAAATGGCCCCAAAGAAGAAAATCCAAGTGTGTCACATCTGGGCAACGAGGTTGCCATTCCACAAACAGAATACGAGTTCATTCAATGGCGGATGCTTTATTTTTGGGCGTCACGGACAGAATTTGCCATGGTCTTGGAATAACACCCTTCATTTATCATGCAAGTTGGAATTTTTTACAGTGAAAAAATATATTTTGGGGGTCATGACCCCTGTGACCTCCCCCATGTGTCCGCCTTTGAGTTCATTCCACGAACAAATAAATGTGCTGCGCCAAAGAATATGAGATTTGTGTCATAAAATTACTCCACACACTTTTAGAAAAATCAGAGAAAACTTTGAGGCCCGGCATTATAACTGCCAAGAAGTGCAAGGCCTTCAGTTTGAGCAGCTACTTCATTAAATGGCAACTTTTTTATTTCTTTGTTCTATTTGTTTATTTTTTAATATTTTACTGCTTTCTTTTTTTAATATTTTTATTTGAGTTTTTGAGGATTAAAATATTGATATTTTTAAACGATCCTTGAAACTTTACATATTGGATTAATACGAAATTTAAAATTGTTACTGATAGAACACACATTGCTTTACATTCTACAATTTTCGTTATTTGCCTATGACATTACTAGGGTGAGCAAAAACCAGGAGAATAAAGGTTGACTTTAAATTAGCGGACACGTCGTTGATGCAATAGGCGTTGTAGCGCCATACTGTAAGCGCCATTATTTTTTTCTCAACGAGACCTTCAAAAGAAGGTATTACTCGTTCGTATTTGCCATTTGAAATTTTGGAGTTGGCCCCCGTGGGGCGCCCCCTGGTGCTGAGGGTGAGTCGCGACACAGAACAAAAATTATTTCCTTTTCAACAAGCAACTTTCCCAAAAGGACGTTTATCTGCCTGAACCCACTAAAAAATTAACAGTGGGGGGACTGACTTTTGAATCACCCCGTACATGTAGATGCTTGAACCTCTTTCTAAAATAAAAATGTCCTACAAATTAAATACCTCACCTTTTCAGCTTTTCAGCTTCAAATATTTTTTTTTTTTGACAATTTTACTGTTTCGGAAATAATTTAGTGAATATAATGTATAAGCTTATATAAAGTAATATTTAAAACATGTGAAAAGTTTCTTATTAGTTTTTTAATTCTAAATCAAAACACACTCCTAAGAAAAGCAGAGTATCACATCTGATATTTTATGGAGTTTTGAATAATAAATTATGAAAGGATCTTAAATAAAACATAGGAGTTGACGGATAAATATTAACTTTAAACGTAGCGGAAAGTTAGCTGAAAAACTATTTTTGCCATCAAAGCAATTTTCCTCATCCGGGAAAAGGTAACTTAATTTAAAGCCTTGCAAAGTCTGTTCCATCCTTCCTTGTTTATTTCTGGACGAAAGGAACATTTTCTAAGAGGTTTCGACGTACTACTTTTAGCTAACATCGAACAGCTTGTTAGTATCTGTGTTCAAAATCAATCAGCTTAAAACCCATATGGGAAGTTAAAATAATATCCTTTTAGCACAAACGATCAACTCTCAATTTTTCATATAGCATTTTTGTCCGAAGTTTTCTAGTATCATTCACCTTTCCTACTACTCGACCGAAAATATATAAATACTTGTTCAATTCATAAGTATCTTTAGCCCTGCGGTGGCGCAGTGTGGTAACGCGTTCTCCTATTGCGCGGCTAATCCGGGTTCGACTCCCAGCAGTGCAAAAAGAACGCTTACTCAGAGATCTCATAAAGATCGCACTGCTCACTGTAGTCCGGGGTTTGGTTCCCCAGGCCTTAAGAGGTTCGGATTCCTCGGAAAACAGTAGGTCCCGGCGCAGCATGACCACTGTAGTCTTTGAGCCGTAAAACCAAAAAACAAACAAAAATCATAAGTATCTTTAATTTAACTAACACAAATTCATGAACCACATACTACAATTTTTTGGGGTAAATATTATTTATTAATAGATCACAGCGATTAAATATATAGTTTAGGTTTACGTAAACTTGGTCATTCAATTTTCCTTTAATAGAAATCTAAGTATTTCCCAGCTAAATCTAAGTCTCTAAGTATTTAAGATATGTAAAATCTAAGTATTTAAGTATTTAAAATCTAAGTATTTAAGCTCTTTGCTGTCACTGCACTCATAGTGTGATAGGCAGAAGTCAACGTTATATACGGTTATTATTAAGTTTACTTCTGCTTACTAGCTTAATTTACGTAGTTTTCCGTTCAATTATCTTGCCTTACTGGGTTTGTTGTCAGTTAAAAAAGATTTTAAAACCAAGCATATAAGTTCGTTGGAATGCAAATGAAGATGAAATAAAGACAAAAGTTCTACATTAAATAAGCATTGGTTAGTTCCTGATGATGCAATAGACAGTTGATAAAACTCATTTAAAACATAATGATAATGTTTATATCAAATTTAGTTTCGTCATTAATTTTATCACTCTCAACTCAGGTAATACAGCGGAGGTACTCTTGGCCTTAATTAAGGCAATTGTACTTAGACACATATATTTCTCGTAGCTCGGTCTATAGCCTTTTTGTCTTCTTAAGTTGGTTGAGGAGGAGGAAGAAGAAGAAGAGGAGGAGGGGAAAAAAGAATAATTTACGTCTTAGGTCAGTCTAGACCCAGGTTTATATCCTGACCTATATATTTGATATTACAGATGCTGAGGAATCTATATATTTATATCCTGACATTCTGGCTACTGAATCAATAAGATACAACTGTCCTTATTACGTTTCCGACCAGTCAGGATTGAGCAATGCTTTATGAATGTGAAAGTTTATAATTATATCCTGATGCTCTTCTCATTGGCAAACAGTTGATGCAATTTTAGAATTGGAGTTATGATGCCATATTTAACTTATTCGACCCCAATAGCCCACGCGCCGAAAACATGCTACCCAGTATTCGTCCCATCACACTTTATTTCCCCATTTCCTTCACGTACTTAAATCCATTCCATCCTTTTCCTTCCAACATTTTAGTTATTTCTCTCTCATTCCCTAATTCCCAAAAACTGAAACTAAACATCGTCCATTACTCAGCAAATCCATGGCAATCTATATTAGCAGGTGTACTACATGTTGAAATACAGCAGTTGCAGTCTCTGTTGATACCATTCCCTGTCCTTAATCTTACCATTCCTGGTCTTTTGACTCACACTTTAAATCAGACAGTCTCAAATTTTTTAATAAAGATACATAGGTTTAAACTAGATCCCTTTACTACTACTACTTATAAAACTACTTACTTATAGCACTAGGAACCAGACAATATGGTATGCGTAGATCTATCATCATCGATGTCAAATAATCGTGTCGATATAAATCGTGTTGATCATATAAAAATTAAAAAATATTTGTATGCATTGTAATTTGTAAACCGACAAATATCCCCATCTACCATTTGCTATATTAGTAATATAGATATAGATTTTATCAGTTACATCCCGAAATGTATTTACTGTTTGAGATTGAATTACTAACGAGAAATAACTCTTATCTTCGAATTCCCGATTACTCAATGATTTTTTTGAAGTTGTCTAGAGACAATTGATAAAGCTGTAATCAAAATAAAAATGTTGTCACAATAGAATAATTTGAATTTTTTATTTGTTGAAAGAAATCTGGATCATTTTGAAGTTAAAAAATGTATCCAAAGTAAACAAATCCATTTTTTATAAATTTAATTAAAATACTACACATCATTTACCAATATGAAAAAAAAAGAATGAACAAGAAAAATGAAATCCTACGAAAACAAAAGCAATAATAAATTAAAAAAAACTGAAAAAAAGATTAAGAAAAACGATCAACTTACGTAAATTGATTTTTTTGTAAAACACAAATTGCTTTTTTGCATTAATAACATGAATGCAATAGCGACTTAAATTTTTATTAGTCTTCTTAGGGAATTTCAGTTAATCCCATATATTTATCCATGCCTTGTAATCACGTCCGTTTCAATTTCATTTTGCTTTTCTTTTAAATACTGATATTTTAAAGTGTTTATTCCGCACTTATTATTCTGAGCTTTCAGAACGATTCACGTTATTTGCTCAGGTTTAAGGCTAGAGATATACTTGAACGAAAATAATAGTTTGATACAGATGAGATAAAATTTAGATACAGTGCGCATTAGAGGTAAAGTCAGCCCTGAAAAATCTGACCTTATAAACGAGATTTTCTTATATATGGTGTGACAAAATTTTGAAATAAAATTATTAAAATTAAAGTGTTTTCGAATATGTTTATCCAAATCTTAGATAATTTTAGTAAAATAATGTATAAACAAGTAAAACAATGAAAAAATCAATTCTTTTGTTTTAAATTCTTTAAATTGAAGTAATAGTTGCAAAACTTACTTGCTTACTTAAAATAATACAGTACCCAGTTATACAGGCATTGACGTACAATTGTCTCTAATAAAAGCAACTTCTCTTTTTTCTTTCAAAAAATTTCTATCAAAACGCCAGATTGTCTTTTGCCATATAGTTTCAAGGTAATCGCATTTGAGGGTGTAGAAATTAGGGCCTGATTATACACGTGGGAGAGTTTAACAAAAAATTTCTATTAAATAAGCAAAGACTTCTAAAAATGAACATAAAAGTGGGGTGACTTCAAAAGCGGGTGATCTTATAACGATTATTGATTTTATTTGTTTTGTTTTTTAAATTAGATACAGTCGTTGTATTGGGATGTAGTTCTGGCACCTGAAACTCTATCTTTTTAAAGACACTCAAAATTTGATGCTGTTTTCCTCATAGGGGGAAATAATGCATATTTAATTTCACTGTCTTTTGTAAATTTATTTCTGTCATTTCAGATCATACTAAAATTGTAATTTAATGCTACTCAGTTGAATGATGGCAGCGTGCTCACAGTTCCTTTCAAATCGATTTCAACTAAATCCTCTATATTTCGTTATATTTGAAAGTAAGCTTACTTCATATTAACCCTTTAACTTGCATAAATCATTGAATGATATCGTTATAATCAGGCTAAAACGGGTTGCATGCTAATGGAAGAACGCGTTACATTGAATTGCTCGTGTTACATTATTATTAAATGTTAAAGGTAAAACTTATTTCTTTATACTATACGAATCAGTTGTACATTATTCCTTGTCAGATGAATTTTCCTTCTTATCTGACTATCACTTAAAACGAATGCCAATAAAATATCTGTAATAGCATTATTCCTTGATGCGCTATTACGTCAAAGATGCTCAATTATTTCGATTACATGTCCAGCCGAATCCATCACACTGCATGCTTTCTATTCGAGCATCTGTTATTTCGATCTTATGTCCCTTGTATCCTCTCGATTCTGTAACATGTTCTCCTGAGCTTATGGCCGCGATGTTTCCACGTATAAGCCTTCAATAAAGCTCATGTTCTGTTGACCGTGAAAGTTTAACGACACACTGCTCGTTTCCATTTCATTTCCGCTGGCAATTACTCTGTATATCTGAATCTTGGGATTGTTTAAAACATAAATCGCCGGCGATGAACGTGAGGGCTCACTGCGGAATTTGACAAGTGGAATGACTAATGGTGACAAGCATGGGTAATAAACGGCAGCGATGGATATAGGGAAACTGACAAGCATACGTGGCATTTATAATTGAATCCGTGAGGTGCATGACTTGCGAAAGGACGTGTTGCTTCAGTTTACCTAATAATCGAGTACGAATTCAGCAAAGCAGAGAACACTAAATACACAGTCGCGATTTCCCGACGTGGAAGTAGAAATTACCCTAGGCAATGTATTCGTGTGGTAACTTTTCAGGAAAACTCTCTAGAAGGTATCTGTTGTCACATAATAATTTTGTTGCTATGAAAGCGTTTAAGATAAACTAAATGACAATGAACTTCGTGGGTCACTCGTTCAATTTTAAAGTAGTTTAGTTAAAATTGTGGAGTTTAAAAACTTCAAACTGGGAATTTCGTTTTATTATTTTGTCGTTATCTGGCGACGTTTCCATACGTTTGTTTACCAAGAAGCGTAGTGTCAGAATGGGTTACATAAATCAAATAAAATTTCGTCTTTCACGGTATTTCAATATTTAATTTTATCTAATAAAATAAGCGATGTTTCTTAAATAACTCATTATAAAACGAACTAAAAAAATTTTAGATTTGTATTAAATTTTATAATCCAAATTATCGTTCCTCTCAAATACGATGTCTTCTGCACAAAAATCTTAGTCACCTACCTGAGAGACTACAGAGGCGGATTAAGCTTATTGGGGGCCCCTAGCGGTAAAAATTTCGAGGCCCTGAGACCAAACCTCCAAAAAACAAAACAAAAATATGTAAGGAACTGGGGACTTTTTCATAAAGATTTTTATGATTTTTAGTGGGTTGCTTAAACCGGCAATATGTAGCTAATAAATAAGCTCAACGTTTCAAAAAAATCAGATATTTATTCAAAATATTTAATTGCAATTTACCCGAGTACTAAAAAATGTTTTCTATATGAATTTGCGTCTTGATTTATCTTTGGCAAATTCATCGATGATTTAAGTATCTATTTCGTCCAAAATTTCTTGTTCTATGTATAATATGGCCAATGTATATATGGGTTCAAGAGACACCTATGATTGCGCATGAATCGATATCAATCGAATCAACGCGAATCAATGTGAATCAATGAAACCCGCGAATCAATGTGAATTAATGAAACGCGCGAATCAATGTGAATCAATGAAACGCGAGAATCAATGAAAATATTTTTAAGACTATCGTTGATTTAGAGACTCACGTTCTAAGTGAAATTTTTGCATCGCAACGGCAAGGAAAAATTGGAGTTTTGTTAATGAAATATAATTTTTAAAGGTATATACCTATTAAACTTTCTTTTAATCATAGTTTACGGCAAGTATAGCATTTTTTATGATTTTAAAACATATTATTGAATTCATGTGTACTAATGAATTAATTATTCTATAACTCGAAGATTTGCCCGCTTTCCTGGAGGTTCGACTTATGGAAGTTCGACTGTATATATACACAGAGGATAAGTATTAAGGTGCGTGCCTAGAAGTCAAATCAAAGTCGTTCTTCTCCTCAGCTTTTTATTTAAAAAAAATGGCGTTATTGAACGTTTCCGCCATTATAATTTAATTATAATTCCATTTATTTAATTATATATATGGTGAAGCTACAGGTATGATTAGAGCTCGGATTATACACACACTAAAAAACCAACAAAATATCTTGATAATATGCACTAAAACCTTAAAATATACACTAAAGAACCTCAAAATATCCACATATATGCATTTAAAATGAATAAAAAAAATCTAAATTTTTCGAACGCATGAAAATCTTATGTCCGGTATTTTAAAACAAATAGATTTATTAACAGCCAAGTAGAAAAACTCGATATACATTAAATCATATGTTTTATATATCACAAATCCTATGACTGTATATCGCAATGTATCTCTCGTTGTTCTAAGCAGTTAAGCTTTATCTTCTATCATATAATGTATGGCATTTTTATGGCCAAAAGGGTCCTTTCCGGATTTGTTTGTTTGTGGTTTTACAGCTCAAGGACTACAATGGTCATGCTGCGCCGAGACCTTCTGTTTTCTGATAAATCGAATCCTCTTAAGGCTTAGGGAACCAAACCCCGGACTACAATGAGCAGTGCAATCTTTACGAGATCTCTGAGCAGATCTCGTATTAACGACACACTAGACCTAGGATGAACAAATGAGGCTCAGAAAGCCGCATGCGGCTCTTCGTTGAGTTAAGTGAGGCTCTCGTCGAAAATTTAAATCCTCCCTTTCATTTCAGAATTTTTTTACGAATCTTGTTAAATTGACTAAGAAAGTGAATCGGTTAATGAAGAATAGAAGTTGTACGTAATCGCTTCAAAAGTAGACCTTCGGTTGCATCGATAGGTCCGTCTAGGAGTTATTATTAAATTTTGAAATAATTATTTTGTATTTTCTTTCTCTTAATTATATTTTATTTTATGTATACTTTACATAGTGTACAATATGTAATCATATTAAATTTGTATATTTAATACTATGTAACTATGCTGTAACTCTTTATAATGTATAATAAATCAGAATGCGGCTCCTAATGACCTCATGCATGCCCACCCCTGCACTAGACGAACGCGTTACCACACTGCGCCACCGCAGAGCAGCCCTTTCTAGAGCTACAAAGATATTAAACAGCACTTATAACAGGGTTCGTACGGTCCTTAAAATTTCTTAAAAGTCCTTAATTGTTAGGAA
The DNA here is from genome assembly GCA_006491805.2 of Dysdera silvatica. NCBI lineage: Eukaryota > Metazoa > Arthropoda > Arachnida > Araneae > Dysderidae > Dysdera > Dysdera silvatica. The sequence goes on from QLNU02014802.1 coordinate 96,091,874, forward strand.
ACGATTTTTGGTCCCTTAAAGTCCTTATTTTCACCCAAAGTCTGCAAAAAGTCCTTAATTTTGTTCTTCTATTTCTCAACATTTTTCTGTAACATATTTTAGTTTCAATTTTTGTTACTGACATTCTTCACACAGTGTGAATCAACATAAAGAACGAGCATGAAATTCCACACCATGTGTGTTGTAATATTTCTATTATGAACAATAGGAACATGCATAGAAGAGAACTAGCTCCCTCTGGAAATATGCATAGAGAATACCCTCACCATCAATGGAGAGTTTTCAAAATTATTGGGGCGGCCCAAGCACATGGTATGAGCATTTATACATTACAGTATATTTAAAATAGCAATTTATTTCAAATTAGTGTGGGGGCTCGGGCCCATACAACTCTACACCTATGCCCCCCCCTCATTGAACTTGCTGCAGTGTTTCTTTAAAACAAGAATGACCAATACATCTCACACTTCTTCCAAACCCAGTTTTAAAGTGAGAGGCTCATTAGGCACGCACAGCTGGAGTGGCTTGAGCACTCTAGGAACTGCGGTCTTTTCTCCTGCCTCCCCAAAACTGTATATTTCATAATTAGATATCCGTTAAGAGAAGTTTCACCCTACTCTGTATATCTAGTGTTCATCCCAGCCATTTTTAGAAGGGCGAATCATCCTATCTAGTCTTCATATTTAAGCTAGCTACCTACCCAAGAAAATATTTTGTTCTGGAAAATCGCGGTTGAGGGGGAGGGGGGGGGCATTTATGATTACCTTATATCCATTATTATAAAATATAGGTATGTGAACTATATGAATAACGATCAATGAATTTATTTTATGTGATGGCGAAATTTTTTATTTTCCTGTTGTTTGGGGAAGGTGGTTGTTTTTCAGGGAATTTTTCAGAATTTAATTCAAAGGCAAAGAAGAGGTGTATGGGGCACTTCCCCGCAGAGGAATGATCGTCGGAATTCTGCGGTAAAGATTGACTACAATTTAAAAGAAAAAGGAAAATTTCAACTTTTAAAAATTTGGGCCCATTTATAATAAACCCGGGCTTTCTTTCTCCCCATATTAGTGCCGATAGTGGGGAAATCCTCTTAGGACCGCATCTAGACGCTTATAATAAATATATTTAATAATACTGTGTGAGCCGACTAAAAATTTGGTATTAATAAATAAATATTTTAACAAATTTTGCATCGAGTCAATAATGGGTCCTGCTATGGTGTATTGGCAAGGCGTTCGCCGTTATCCCAGGTTCGACTCCCAATGATCTCCCCACCTTCAAGAAAAGTGTTCACTATCAAACTGCTAGCTGCAGTTTGGGAGTTGGTTCCCTAGGCCTTAAGGGGTTTGAAATTCCACGGAAAACTGTAGGTCTTGAATGCAGCAAGACCCTTGCCGTCTTTGCATCGTAAGACTCACAAACAAGCACGAGTTAACGGCTGATATAGTGGTTCGCTAGAGAATAAAGGCAGATCTCTCGTATAGAAGGAAAGAAGAGATGAAAGCGTCCCCTAGCGGCATTTCGTGATGGTTTTTTTTTTTAGCCTATTTCCTGAAATTCTGGAACCGGAGTCCCACAGCGGTAACGATCTTTTCCGCCTATCAAGAGAAATCTTATTTGGTGACCTAACGGCACTTTTTTGAACGTTTTGGTTTTATGTGGTTTCGTGACTAATTGTAAGACCATGGACGTCGTTTGGGAGAGGGCAGTGTGTCAGTTGCTCCCCTCCCCTAGAATTGAAATATATGCAATATTTTTAATACATTAAAAGGTTAAAGTGGTTATTTAATTCGGGTTAACATTGGTAAAAAAAATGTCCTCCCTTGTAATTTGCCTCAGCTATGCCCTTGACTAAGATTCCGTATGCGAAGCGGCGTAGCTAGATATTTTGCCGCCCGGGACGAATGCCTGTCATTTGTTGTGTCGCAAAAATTATAAAATAATACACTTTTAATATTTTAAATAATGGTTGGCCATCTACATCATTACGTCTTTTCATTTAGCACATTTTTCCCATATACTAAACCGTGAGACACAACAAATCGTAAAAATATAAACTGTGGTCAGATTCTGCCTTCGTCTTTCATTGTTTAAGGGAAAGAAACCAAACCAGGAAAGAGTACCCGTGGAACTATTTAATACAGAAGTGGCCCGAATTAAAACTTGGACAGCCGACTACAACTCCACATGGAACAGGACCTCGATACCTATGGCCATTAATGTTAATCGAAACACCCAGAAGAAATGGCCTCATGCATATTGACTATTCACCGTTAAAGAAGTGACTGGACTCCTTGTATGAACACTAGGGACTTCATTTTATAAACTCAATATATCAAGCTTTTCCAATCCAGTGGATATTTTCAAACAAGAACTTAATTTTCTTAATAAAATATGCATCGAAATAATTCCCCTTTTTTCAGAGACAACAAGCATGACGGTGGACATAGCTACAAATTTGTAAAATTCTTGTTTTGATAAAAATGTTCAGTTCATTTTATTTATGTGTAATAATTCATGATATCGGAATTAGCTTCAGTGCATTAACTTGTTCATGCACTTATGCAAAATAGGGTAATTTAATATTCAGTGAAAAGTATTTGGTTTTTACTATTCAACTACAACTTTGTAGACAATAGAAACCTCGAAGCAACACCTGAAAGCAAGTTGTACATTTTCGCCCAAATTCTGAGAACTGACCAGCAGTTTTGGTGAATGTTGGCGTTGACGGGACGTCAAAGAATTACGCCACTCACTTGATTCGTCCTGGGCTTCACCATAGAGCAACTCGTTCTACTTGATGGCGTGCTGGCACCATTTGTAGCAAGCTCACTACTTTTGTCTCCAAAGCTGGTCACCAAGAAAGTTACTCACTTTTTCGCTAAACTGTTACAGCATCAAGATGTCCACGGGAATTTTTTTTATATTTGGGTATTTCCCTCTCACGTCCGTTGGACCCCCTCATGATGGATAAACCTAATAATGTAAGCCTCCCTTTTCTTCTTTTCCTCATTTACTTACTAATTTTTGGTGCCCTACCTAATTTTAATTTTATTTATTTAATATAACTATTAATTTAATCCAACTCTATGTCTGTCAAGAATTCAAGTGGCGAGGGGGGCGTTCTACTTCAATAAGTTGATAATTAATTTGTTTGGTCAAACGTTTTCTAAAAAAAGTCTGGTTTTAAGTTATTCCCAGTACTGAAATCAATTATTGCAAAATGGTATGATCTACCATTGTAAAGTAAATCAATATTGTGCACCAGAAATAAACTTTTTATTTCGCTACTAAATTTCTATTGTATAATTTGCGTTTCCTAGTTATATAATTCTGCAGTTTTTCATAAACATATTTAGTTAAGTGAATAGAATAAATTATCTACGGTCTCAATTTAGGACCCAAGTTCATTCATAAATTGGAGGGTCTTTCACCCTGGTTCCCTTTGCTTACCAGACTTGCGGTAACCTTTCTATCAACTATATGTTGGAAGAGAGGTTATTTAACACAACGCGTAATTTTTGCAAAAATTAATAATTGAAATCCACCCTATACGATCTCTTTGGTTTAAATAAAATAAAATAAATGTTTAACGTTGACATTTTCTCTCACTTTAGGTTCATTGCAAACCCAAACCAAAAGTAAATATCGAAAAAAAAAACGTAACATATTGCTCCCCACCTAATGAGGTAATAAAACAAATTTTGTTTTTTAAAGGTTAATTGCCGCCCCATGAATTATGGGGACCAGGGCGACAGCTCTCCTTAGCTACGTTACTGAGTATTTGCGATTAACCATCGTATCTCGAACAAGAGAAACTAGAAAAGAGTACCCAATTCGCCTTCACAAAATTTGGCCTAACTTTTTTTTTTTTAGAAAACGGTACACCTTTAATTCTACAGCTAGAATTCTGCTGTCTGCAATGTTCAATTCCGTCAGTTGAATTAAATTTTGATTATAAAGAGTGTATATTGAATTAAAATTTAATATAAATTTGAAACCCATTAATTTAAATTATCGACCTTGTTTTGATTTATATTATCTTGTTTGAAGTTAACTGCTTGATCAATTTTAGGGAATTGCTTTTCATTCTCAACTCTCCTTGTTTCATAATCGTTAATTCTGAGAATATGTTTAATTATATAATAAATCCTAACTTTTATTTTATTTTTAAAGGAGAATTATAAGTGTAAAGTCATTTTCATACCTTGTATTGGATTTATTCGATTCCTGTTTTCTAATAGATCATTAATTTTTTTCATTTCTGGTCCTTAAAAGTCCTTAAAATTCATGTAAGGATATGTGTACGCAACTTGTATACATTTTTGCGGGTTGTCTACTGCGGATAGTTTATCGATGATAGACCCATGTCTATCGCTGTGGGGAAATGATGTGGAATTTTAGAATAAGTGTTTGTTCGAATCTGATCTTCAGTCAATTGCAAGCTAAGCAAAGTAAATCTCATCTTCGGTTTTCTTTATGAGGATAGATGCTATAATTCAGCTGCAACAATATTTTAGCAACCTAAAACATAATTAAACGTGTACATTTACAAATTCCATTGCCGTTCTGTTCAGAGAAGAAGAAGAAAGTTTAGCTAAGCGTTGTGGTGAAATTTTTCGGATGAGGAAATAATAAAATTCTTAAAATTACTAAAACCCTTAAAATATGCATTTATTCTGGAAATTCATGGTTTTTGTGCATTTATATTCAAAAACACTAAAAACAGCTAAAATATGTAATTGCATATGCGCACATGCAGTTGCATATAATCTGGGCTCTAGTTATGATAGTAGCATTTAATCTTTCTGTGCTCAGTTTTGAACTAATATGATTTTTAATTAACTTTAATTTAATAAAAGAACGTTCTGTACTTATATACGTAAAATACGTGAATAATATTAAGTATTGCATCTTTCGCTTTTTGTGTTGTGGCAGTTTTTAACTAGGAATCCCTTGAGCTCGGGCTCCTGGCGGCCGCCATGTCCGCCAGCAGCTTAATCCTCCACTGCCTACCACATATTATTCGTTAAGAAGAGATTGAAAAAAAAAACTCATAAAGCAATAGGAATATTCAATAACTTGGCAGGGAAAATCTCATATTCATAACAATTATCAAATATTTTACTTCTATTTCCATTTGTTGTTCTCTTATTCAATTCCTTTTTCTTGTTGTTCTTATATATCCGGCCTCTATCTTTTCACAAATTGAGATCTCTCTGTGTGCTCTTTTGATAAACGTCTATTCTGGGCAATTCTTCACCGTGTTATTTCACCATATTTCCTTATTTCATTTATCTAGCTTATCTGGGGATATTTTTGGTGTCTTTGATACTCTTTTGGGCTCCAATTACTGATTCCGGCTGACCGTCTTCGATAGCAGTTTTTCTGGTTATATAAGCAGTCCATTATCATTTCACCATTTTTACATAAAGGAATTTATAACAGTCTAAATATAACAGTGTAAAAGTTTATAACAGTCTATAAAGGAATTTACAACAGTCTTTGATTTTACCATGTTTGGCGCAGTATAGCCCAGATGCTCTTGCGCCATAAAACATCCAAACAAACACATAAAGGAACATATCCTCTTACTCTAGTTTGCTCTCTCTCACATGAGCATTTCCTTTTTTTATCTATCTTATTTATTTCACGTATGCAACTCTCTATGCTTCTCTAATTTATTTTCGACTCCTGTATTGCTTTTTTAGTTAAACTTCATATCTTTATTATAAAAGAAAGGAAACCGGTAATACATAAGTTTGAAAATATTTCTATCCAGGCATAGAAGTGTTTCCTACGTTAAAATAAACTGGTTTTTCGAAGTATTTCAAACCAGTTTAACATATCCGTCGAATTACTCAACAATGTAACTTTAAATTGTTTTCATTTGGCAAGAAAAATCTACGAATATGTACATTCCATTTATGTACCAGTGATATCTACAGTCTCTATAAACTAGTTGCATGTATATTTTTTACGTTAAATTGAATCCAGATTCTTTGCTATTAATTGAAACATCCTATACCATGATGATCCTAGAAAGATTTGTTTGGAACATTCCATTGTCCTCAGCAAAATATAGATGATTCAAATGTTTCCCATTTATCTTAAATTACTTACTTTCACAGTGCACTGACTAAAAGAATTTTTTAAAGTTAAAGTAAACATTTTGTACAAGTACTTCCTTTTTGCCTCACACCTTTATCAATTATGATGTATTTGGTATCTTTATGCAACCAAAATTTATCAGTTTCATTTTTTTACGGGTTTAATCATATAATGTATGGGTATGCATCTTTACGTATTAGTACGTATCCTCATGTATTAGTATGCATCTTCATGTATGAGAATGCTTATTTATATATAAGTACGCATCCTCATGTATGAGTATATATCCTCCTGTATGAATCCATATCCTCGGGTATCAATATGATCATATACGAGTATGTACCTTCACTCTCCATTGTCATCAAAAGGCCAATTGCTAATAATATGTGTGTGTGTATTAGTTAATATAATCCTTCTCTTTTTCAATAAATTTCTGATGCACGCACAATAAAAAATCCATAGTCATGTGCTGTTTCAACAAATTTAATTAATACAGTGGTTATTAAACTTTTTATCCCACTAAACCCTTTCCCAAATCAAATTTCATCGAGGAGCCCCGACCTCTTTTAACCTTTAATATCTGTTCTTTATGTATGGCCTATATGTAAGCTTGTGATAATTCCAAAACGTAGTAATTTATTAATGGGATGGGGTTGGTTAGTTTTGCATAGTTCGTCAATGTTTGCTTTTATTGAGGGTAGCTGCAAGCCAATGTCAGGTTCAGAGCCGAAGCAACTTTTGTATTTAAGTTTAGTTGCTGCAGAGACAAAAAATCCGGTTTTGCACAAGTAACTTTTGGCAAACAGAAGAAGTGATTTAAATTCGTTTGTAAACTTATCTAAAATTCAGAACATAACTTACTTTAGAAAGCAATTTTCAAAACGTTGTCAGACGTAATGTTCATGGAACAATCACACTCAGTTGATGCCAGGAATTGGTTTTTCGAAGTGACGACAAATTGATCCATTATCCAGTTATACTTCCTCAGCGTTACTTCTCGGGCAATTGGGTTATTTTTTATATATTTAAAATATGATATTAGAATAATAATATAGTAACACCGTACTGTGATGAAAAATGATTTTCCAAAATTTAGGATCACCCATGTATTGTTTACTGGACAAGTGGATAATTTTTTCTAAAAGTGTCTTTTCACTCAATGCTTCCATGAAGCCTCTGGCACAGCCGAGCGCAGTTTCAGTACCTTCTCGAATTAATTCATAAATGTTGTTTGTTGAATGTAATAGATTCGAAATATTGTTTATTTTCTTGGTTGAACTATCTCTAGATGTTTTTAAACGATGTACGAACACATGATCGGAAGAAATAAAGACTTTGGTAGAGGCTGTATAAATAGCATGAACAGAGTAAATATTATAGAATGCTAACGGATTAGGAATCCTTTAACTTTGTTTAAGACTTATTTTTTCTCCTATATCAACCCTTTATATCGTAGAGTTACTATGTGCAGCATACCATTAGTTCGGTATACTAACTTATTTGAAATGTTAAGTGAAGAAAATTGTAATCATCTTACTTCTCTGATTTACTTTAGAACGGCTAATGTGATATATATTAATCATCCAACATGTTTTCTTGCTTTATCCATACTTTCAATTACGTAGGCTGTTCCTTCTTTCGGGAATTGGGAAACATTTTCTTTGACTGTTTCAGAATTCGCCGCACTCAATTCGCCATCTCATACAATTTGGTGCACAATCCTATTATTCTTCTGTGTATTTCTTCCCAATTTTTTGTCGCATTGCCACTTTTCTCCTTCAACACAATAATTTGTATCTTCCCAACAGACAAACTTTGTTTAGTATTCTTCAGGTATTTTTAGCGTCAGTAGATGTTCTTGCTAACACACAATCAATTTCTAAGAATCCCTCATTTTCTTTGTGCCTTTGTTCTTGTTTTTTTTATAAATTTTTACCTAATCCTTCGCAATCAACCTGAGAAATGGAATTTTGCTTATTCATTCATCATTATTTTTCTCCTTTCACATTGAGCGTCTTGTCTTCCTGGACAATTGATGGGAATTGGATTGGGCATCTGCACTATATAAAATCCTTTATAAAAGGACGAAGAAAGAAAAACAAAGCACTCTAGCACTCTTTTCGTAAAGCAGCTTAATATTTCTCCTTTATATTAACCACTCATACATAAGTATGCGTCCATAATGCCGAATACATAGGAATTAGTTTCCTTTAGCTTTAATATAAATATGCTAACTAATGTAATAATGACTCATTTTATCAATCTCTTTTCTTTTATTAACAATTCCAAGAAGCAAAATATTCTCTAAAATTTTTTGAATGAAAGAGTTTCACTGAACACTGAAAATTGGATGAATTTATTTTAAATCATTCTGACACCCTTGTTTTCTAGCTCAAACCAGAGAATTTTAGTCACAGGAGAAAAAGAAGCTTCGTCCTTGGCCAAGATTCGAACTAGGGTCTCTCCGTCGAGCGCACGGAGCGCCTTGACCACTGGGACATCAATGGCCTAGATGTCCGTCCTCAATGGCCTAGAGATCAAGGTATTCCGGTTTCAACGGAGAGACGCTAGTTCGAACCCAGGTAGAGGACAATGCCTCTTTTCTCCTATGATAGAAACGCTCTAGTTTGAGCTGGAAAATATGGGTGTCGGAATTATTGCGTATAACTATTCCACGCGAAAAAAGAGAAATTTGCTCCGGAGACTTTTCTGAATTGACTACTATGTGGTCATTGTATTATCCCTAAGAAGGGTGATAACATCTTATAACGTGTGAAGGATTCAGCTAATTATGAGTTTTTTGCCATTCACGATGTCTAAAACGCCAATTAATTTACATTGGGATGAAGTGGTGTGAACTACGAAGGTTTCAAAATAAAATACATAGAAGTTTAACACTATATGAAAACTTAGCTGAAATTGTTGTTTCTTTTTATCTCAATTTAGAAACAGAACAATTGATATTAAATTCAAATAAGAATATAAAAAACCAAATCATATTATTTAAAACTATTAATTGATGTATCTAAATTATTATTACACCTAAACATCAAGACACAAATGTCATATGCGTTGTTTTTCATGACAAAGCTTTCTACGATTTCTCTTCTTTCTTGACCCCGAAGTGCATAAAAAAGCAAGCAAGCGTTAACGTTATCTGTAGTCAAAAGTAAACGTCACATTGGTGACGTTTTTTGGTTTGTAAGGGGGACGACAAGGTATTCTACACGCGATGCTATCAAAGAACTAGTTGCGCAGAAAAGGAAGAGGCTCCGGGGGCTCATGGCTCCGGGGCTCAAGCCTCCCTCATTGGATTAAAAGTACGTTGTTTTCTTTAAAGCCAAATCACACAATTTTTTTTAAAACTGATTGAGCCCCATAATTTTTTAATTGATGCGCCCCAGCACAGCATTTTAGATAAACTTTCAGAAAAAGACAAGGCGTGTGCATTTGGCTTCAAAAGCCCATTGGATTAAAAGTACATTGTTTTCTTTAAAGTCAAATCACACAATTTTTTCAAAACTGATTGAGTCCCATAATTTTTTAATCGATGCGTCTCTGCACATCATTTTAGATAAACTTTCAAAAAAAGACAAGGCATATGCATTTGGCTTCAAAAGCTCTAATGCATTGATGTTTATTAATATCAAACTGATACGTATTAACGCTTTTGTAAAGTTTTCAGAGCCGTGCACGCAATTTATCATTTTATTATCTATATCCATATAGATAACGTTGAACCTGATACATTTCATATTTGTCGAAAGCTCAAAATTTATCGCTATAGACAGATTTATAAATATATGCGATATTGTTATTGGCAGTGTTCATCGTATGTGTAAATAAATTGTATAAAAATTACATTGACTTCCGATTAAGTAATTAGACTTCGTGGACATTGTATTGCAC
>QLNU02014802.1:96101996-96120058 GCA_006491805.2 Dysdera silvatica
TTTCACATTGAGCGTCTTGTCTTCCTGGACAATTGATGGGAATTGGATTGGGCATCTGCACTATATAAAATCCTTTATAAAAGGACGAAGAAAGAAAAACAAAGCACTCTAGCACTCTTTTCGTAAAGCAGCTTAATATTTCTCCTTTATATTAACCACTCATACATAAGTATGCGTCCATAATGCCGAATACATAGGAATTAGTTTCCTTTAGCTTTAATATAAATATGCTAACTAATGTAATAATGAATCATTTTGTCAATCTCTTTTCTTTTATTAACAATTCCAAGAAGCAAAATATTCTCTAAAATTTTTTGAATGCAAGGGTTTCACTGAACACTGAAAATTGGATGAATTTATTTTAAATCATTCTGACACCCTTGTTTTCTAGCTCAAACCAGAGAATTTTAGTCACAGGAGAAAAAGAAGCTTCGTCCTTGGCCAAGATTCGAACTAGGGTCTCTCCGTCGAGCGCACGGAGCGCCTTGACCGCTAGGACATCAATGGCCTAGATGTCCGTCCTCGATGGCCTAGAGATCAAAGTGTTCCGGTTTCAACGGAGAGACGCTAGTTCGAACCCAGGTAGAGGACAATGCCTCTTTTCTCCTATGATAGAAACGCTCTAGTTTGAGCTGGAAAATATGGGTGTCGGAATTATTGCGTATAACTATTCCACGCGAAAAAAGAGAAATTTGCTCCGGAGACTTTTCTGAATTGACTACTATGTGGTCATTGTATTATCCCTAAGAAGGGTGATAACATCTTATAACGTGTGAAGGATTCAGCTAATTATGAGTTTTTTGCCATTCACGATGTCTAAAACGCCAATTAATTTACATTGGGATGAAGTGGTGTGAACTACGAAGGTTTCAAAATAAAATACATAGAAGTTTAACACTATATGAAAACTTAGCTGAAATTGTTGTTTCTTTTTATCTCAATTTAGAAACAGAACAATTGATATTAAATTCAAATAAGAATATAAAAAACCAAATCATATTATTTAAAACTATTAATTGATGTATCTAAATTATTATTACACCTAAACATGGAGACACAAATGTCATATGCGTTGTTTTCCATGAGAAAGCTTTCTACGATTTCTCTTCTTTCTTGACCCCGAAGTACATAAAAAAGCAAGCAAGCGTTAACGTTATCTGTAGTCAAAAGTAAACGTCACATTGGTACCCTTTTTTGGTTTGTAAGCGGGACGACAAGGTATTGCTATCAAAGAACCAGTTGCGCAGGAAAGGAAGAGGCTCCGGGAGCTCATGGCTCCGGGGGCTCAAGCCTCCCCCATTGGATTAAAAGTACGTTGTTTCCTTTAAAGTCAAATCACACAATTTTTTTAAAACTGATCGAGTCCCATAATTTTTTAATTGATGCGTCTCTGCACATCATTTTAGATAAACTTTCAAAAAAAGACAAGGCATATGCATTTGGCTTCAAAAGCTCTAATGCATTGATGTTTATTAATATCAAACTGATACATATTAACGCTTTTGTAAAGTTTTCAGAGCCGTGCACGCAATTTATCATTTTATTATCTATATCCATATAGATAACGTTGAACCTGATACATTTCATATTTGTCGAAAGCTCAAAATTTATCGCTATAGACAGATTTATAAATATATGCGATATTGTTATTGGCAGTGTTCATCGTATGTGTAAATAAATTGTATAAAAATTACATTGACTTCCGATTAAGTAATTAGACTTCGTGGACATTGTATTGCACCATCACAAATGACACTAACATCACTGACAACTATAAACAAATAACTTAATCAACTGAACTACCTCCTATTTGGTCTTACTTCTTACTGGTCACTTTCCTTTCCTCATTGGTAATAACAAAATATTAATCATTGCCGTACTAATAGTGTAAATCATAGTCTGACTATATCTTATTATTCCTAGTACTTTATTACTATTATTTTATTACCATTGCCTTATTAATACTACTAGGTGATAATAAGATCTTTTAAAAATAAGGATGGGTGAAAAAAGGCACACACACGGAAAAACAGGCTGAAATTACGTGATGGAACAAAACAGTTGCAAATATGTATAAAATATACAGATGAACATCACTCTATTGTTAAAATGGATACTATTAAAAGTATATAATGTAAAATACAAATACACTATAACATCGTGTCACTATATATGCATTATATCGTGTTACTATACACTATAACATCATACTTGAAAATCTCAGTAAACCGAAATGATACTTATTGTCCATAAAATAGCACTTGAACTCTCCTTAAACCCCGATAATTTGAGAACTGAATAATTGACAGTAATCCCATTCCACCTGAACTTCGAATTATCAAGATTCCGCTGTAAGGCGAATAAAAGTAGTACTTTTATCCGTTTCTCTTAATGAGATATGAGGACACATTTTATAATACCAAATAATAAAAATCATTTCAAATAATCATGGTAATTTATTCAGATACTCTCAATGTAAAATCAAGGTAATTAATCTTTGTAGTATTTAAGAAATTTATTTAGTTAAATCTTCATTCAATATTTGTTGGAAATAGTCGAATTTGACTGGATTATCGGAGAAGAAATGACAAGATATTCACTAGCTATTTTCTGCTATAAAAGAAAACTTAATACAGGAAACTACCAACAAAGTTATGCTAGAATTTATGTCTTTTTGCATTGAAAGTGAAATTACCGTATCTTGGGTGTTTTTTTTTTGTTTTTTTGCTATTTCAATTGTTATACAAATTCTGCTTGATCCCTAAATGGATCGTCCACATATGTGCAAGAATTTTCAAGGGAAATTTTTCTAAAGAAAGGCTCGCATAAGAACGTTTCCATATCCTGCTGAGATCAACTCGAAGTATAATAGAAGCTATAAAAAAACAATATTTACATGTGAATGCCGAAATACTTAGAAAATATTATATGTAAAATAACATCCGTTGAAAATGGAAGCAAAATTCGTAAAAAGTAAACGCTTGGGACTTAACCTAAAACTAAAATATATGTTGAAATCTTTGCTTGAAAAGAAACATTGATATATTATTTCTTTTAACATAAACGAACTTATAATCTTACACTCACAAAAAGTGCCGTTTAGACTTAACAAATCAAAATTGGTTTTCAACAAAATTTTCAAAATCACGTACGGTTCACTTTTTATCAGTGAAATTTTATATGTAAAATTACGCGTAAAATTTTAAATGTATGAATGCTACATACAGGACTCTTATATACAAGTTAAATATGTGAAAAATCAACGAAATGCAGATGCAGTCGTTTATTTTCGTTGTCTTTTGCTTAGTTCCTAGATTATATAGATTTTTTACCACTATTGGGTAACAACTGAACTCAGGGAAACGAACACAGACAATTCACTTTTTATTTCATTGATTTGTTTAACACAATTGTACATGTAACCTGCATGCAGAAATTTTTCTTTCTATACTTTCTTCCTATTTCTTCTTTTATATTCAATATTTAGCATCACGTATGGTAAAGTGGAAATAAAAGTAATTATGGATGATCCTTTAGAGGTCCGATATATTTAGTCGAAGATTTCATACACACTAGTAAAAAAAAAAATCGATATATAGGAATATCGATATATCAAAACCTTTATTCCCCACGTAACGAACGGGGACTTGAGATCAAGGGCGGGGGCTCATGAAAACTTTGACAAATAGAAAATTTCGATACGTAAAAGTTTGACATATGGATCGTCATATATGGACTGGACACGAAACAAACCAATAAGAACGCAGCAAATATATTAAGAAAGTCTATATACAAATACATATTTACAAGGAGTAACTCACTCCCTGCCCCACCTGGGCAGGAAAAAAAAAATTAACATGTAAAAAAAGAGGGGAAAAAGTGTCCCGCCGAAATAAAGCCACTACTGTTAATAGCCAATATATCCGCCATGATTATATATGACTTGGAAAACACGATGTGGCATACCATTTACCAATCCCTGGAGGACAGTGGCATCAATATTATCCCAGACTTCAATGATGGCAGCCTTCAATTCTGCCACAGACTGAAACTGTCTGCCATTGGCATATACAGCCCTACTGAGGTTACCCCCACACATTTTCTTGGGAAATAAGATCAAGGGAAAGGGCAGGTCATTCCATGACATGCACCCCATTATGCAAAAAACATTCACAAGAGGGTTTTGCAACGTGAATGGGGGCGTTGTCCTGCTGGAAAATCCAACTTGGGCCACCAATTCTCTCTGCAAATGGCAGTAACTGGATTTCTAGCATTTCTTGGTAATCGGTAGCCTTTATGCGGCCTAAGGGGAAAGCCAGGTTAAGTTTACCACCATAGCCGAAGCCTCCCCACACCATTAATGAGCCTCCACCTTATTATCTTTTGGAGAAGATTTCCTCTTCTTTCCTCATGTCACGCCAACAGAGTGCAAGGCCGTCTGGGCCATACAAATTAATTTTTTTCTCATCTGAGAATATAACACGATGCCACTGGTCTTTCCAGGTTTGATGATATTTGGCCCAATCTACTATCCTTTGCTTGTGGATAGCTTTCAACATGGGCTGCTGTTTCCTTTTTTTATATTGGAAGTTTTTTGTATATTTTACAATCCGTGACAGGGTTGATTTTGTCACAGGGATGTTATCCTCTTTGGCCAATTGTCTGAGGGAAATACCACCTTGTGAAAGACGATGCACAATATCTCTTTCCTGCCTGGAAGTCATTTTTCTGCCTGTACACCTCCTTTTTTGATACCTGTACGCATTGCCCTGATTCACAAAATTGTCTATTACGGTTTTAGATCGTTTGATTTGCTTAGATATTTGTCTGTGTGAAAGACTTTGTTCCTTAAAGCTGTTAGCTGGCCTTTCTCGAACTCTGATAGCTGGGTTCGTTTTCCCATTGCAATACTGCAGGAGAAATAGAAAATACAACCTTCTGAAGTCAACATTCGACTGGGATAGAACAGGTAAGTTATTTGACAACTTCCTGACGTCATAAACCTGTTTACCTGTAGCAGCTCGAATATTGAGAGTTACCTAAAACACTAATAGGGATGGTGGCTTTATTTCGGCGGGACACTTTTTCCCCCTCTTTTTTACACGTTCATTTTTCCCCCCGCCCAGATGGAGCAGGGAGTGAGTTACTCCTTGCAAATATGTATTTGTATATAGACTTTCTTAATATATTTGTTTCGTTCTTATTGGTTTGTTTCGTGTCCAGTTACGGCATATAATCACGGTGGCTTTATTTCGGTGGGACACACCTTATTAATATATACAGGGTGGCTGGAATTAAAGTACATTCTAGTGTTTAGACCCGATAGCCAGAAAACTGCTGGACCAAAACTCAACCAAAATGTGCAGTAGGTACTATTTTGTCCGTGAGTTTTGACTTTTAAAAAAAATAGTTTTGTTTTTCGCCACTAGGGGCCAAAGTGGGGCCGTAAGGCCCATTTTGGGGTAAAATAGGCATAGGAAGTACAGAAAAGTAATATTTTACATGCAGTTTGATATTGGCATCACATTTTATACGTATTTAATACAATTTATATTTACATTTGCATCTTATATTTAGATACGTATGACATTAATTTTTATACTGGCATCACTTACATGTGTGGTTCAATATTTTTTTTTTTACATATGTTCCAAAATGTGCATTCTCTGAACAGCATTCTCTACAGCAGAATACAGAAGATGTTCATTGATTTGCTTGACGTGCAATGTTATTCGGTCCTTTAAAGTGGCTAAATTATACACATTCCCTTGATATACCAATCGCTTTACATGACCCCATAACTAAAAGTCACAAGGGGTCAGGTCAAGCGAAGAGGCTGGCCACTTAATATGAAACGCTCGAATAATTATTCGGTCATTGGTAAAATGCTGTCGTAGGAATTCCTGTACGCGTAATCCAGTATGAGGGGCTGCTCCATCCTGCATAAATATCGAAGATTCAAAACATCCATGCTGTTAAAGTTGCCCAATAACAAAGTTCAGTAGCATTGTTCTATATCTCTCAGCACCGACTAGACAAGCCTTTGGACAAGTTGATGTGTTCTCCTCGAAAAAATATGGACCTATGATGAATGAGGCAGTAAAGCCACACCAAACTGTGACTTTCGGGGAGTGCAAAGGGATCTCTTGAAACGCATGAGCATTCTCAGAAGCCCAAATGCAGCAATTCTGGATGTTTACTGTTCCCTTGAGATGGAAATGTGCCTCATCACTCCACAAGATATTCCAAGACCATGATTTGTCGAATTCCATGCGAGCTAGGTATGTCAGAAAAAAGCTCCAGCGAGCTTCTGCATCTCCTTGAAGAAATTATTGAGTTTGGCTGATTTTGTATGGGTAAAATTTTAGCAATATCCGCAGAATTTTCCATATCGTAGAGTACGGCATATCCAGTTGCCTGGATATTGCCCGCGCACTGCTAGGTCCGGCTGTTGGATCCTCTATGGCAGTTGCACCTGTATGAAGTTCTTCATTCCTTATAGGTTTACGCCCTCGTCCTGGTAACACTTGTAAAGTTCCATAATTTTCAAAACGCAAAACCATTTTTCGCAAACCTGCGATAGTCATTGGACCTTTCCTTAGGCCCTTCAACCTTCGATATTCTCGAAGGGCAGCAGAAGTATTATCATTGGTTTGGTAGTAAATTTTACTAGTAAAGCACGATTACGTAATGATATCACAGCGAACTTTTAACAGAAAAGAACGATCGTAAGAGTGTAGCGCATCATTGATTAAGGCACATTCTTTCCGTTTTCCTTATACCCTCAAAACTATTAGTACGTACTAATGCCGTTACCGTCAGCTAACTAAAATTTGCATAACGTTTTGCTTCTCCGTGAAACTTTTCATGTAAAATGTTAATTTTCTGTACTTCCGATGCCTATTTTACCCCGAAATGGGCCTTACGGGGCTAATTTGGGCTCTGGTGGCGGAAACCGAACTTTTTTTCTTATAAAAATCAAAACCCCATGATCTAAATAGTATCTGTGGCAAATTTGGTTAAGTTTGGTCCAGCAGTTCTCTCACTATCGTGCTTTAAACACCTACACTTTAATTATGGCCATCTTGTATATATATATATATATAAAGTATATATGTTTAAAAGGCAAAAAGAGACATGGGTTACCAATACAATCTCACTTCTACTTCTATGGAAAAAAATTGTCCCTTTCGCAAGAAAGACGGTTACGAAAGAAACAAAATTAAATTTAAGGAATAAATGTTATAATGTTATATATTATTATGTTATGTATTATAACACATAACATAATGCTAATTGGCTTACACGTTAGCTAAATGAATAATGTATAGATTTGTTTAATTAATCCCAGGGAATAAAATATGTTCTAACTTTTAAAATGAGCAATTTTCTTACGAAATACATTTTATTATCGCAATGACAAGTGGAAATAAAAAACGAGCTAATTTCGGTTATGGGTTTATCAGACACTTCTTTATTTCCATGCTTATGAATTCAAATTTTTAAAGTTTATTTGAAAAACACGCGGTATAAAGATTTACAAATAAAGACAAAGTTATAAGCGTAAGTAAGGTTGTTAAAACGGTTTTTATTTCAACGTACGTTTCTGACGTACTTTTCTTCAGAGAGATTCGTTCTTGACTAAAGACGGTAGAGTCCATCAGAAACGTATGTTAAAAGAAAAATTTTCAACCTAACGCTTATAACGTTGTCTTTGCCTATAAATCTCAGCAACGAATCATCTCACACGTGTTATATATTTGAAACAGTGCTTTCATACAATATATCCTAGATCGCAAAGATCGGCCTAGGGACGTCCTAATGATGTCCAGAACGTCCTTAGGACGTCCCAAGGAGGATCTTTGCTATCTGGGAATAGGACTGATATATTATTATACTTGCGAATGAAGCTCGAACTCTAGCGTAATAAATAAGACAATAAAACTACAACGATAATTATCGATATGTTTGATCAACTTTTCTTTGTTAAATGTTCTTGTGGCTGTGTGAAGAAATTTTCCTGTTAAATTGTGAAGTTTAATATACTTTCATTGAACTAATATATTGGTATTTCATAAACTCATATGGCTTTTAATATACCTACATGGTTTTTAATAAACTTATATGGTTTTTAATAAACTTACTTGCGTTTTAATAGGAGCTTAAGATGCATATATGAACTATGGTTATATTTTAAGGTCACGTGCATATGCATATTTTCAAGATTTTTACCATCATTGGTGCTTTGCTAAAGGTGGAATGGATGGATCTATTAATTGCTTTTAAATTTTTTACTTTACGCCTTGTTCCTTCTAATGATGCTAACTCGGCTTTACATCGGAAACTGATTTCATATACATATTCTAAAAGACTGAAGGATAGGGAGGCTCGAAAAAACTGAAGTATTTTAGATCTTTTTGCAGTAGTACGGAAAAGTTGTGAACTCCCATCATTAAAAAGTGTGGAAAATCTCATAACTCTGAATTGATATCTTCTGTTGCCTCAATGGCCCGAAAGTTGTGAAAATTGGACTAAAAATGCTTAAAGTTCAAAAATTAATAAATAATCACAAATTCCATTGATCGGTTTACAGTAGTACTTAAAAGTTACTACCTTTTAGCAACAATGCCTGTGGAAAATTTTAGAATTATGGGTTGATACCTTCTGCAGCCTCAACGGCACCGAATTTTGGAAATTGAAGGCAAATTTTTAAATAAATACACTTTACACTTACCTTATTTTAATGCAAACAGAAACTTTATTCCACTTTTCGAACATAAAAATCACAAAAACATTATTGCTTTCGTAATTTAGAATTATAGGTTTATATCTTTTACCGCCTCCTAGAATTTTTGGCGTCGTCCTGTCTGCCTGTCGCACAAGAACCTGTTTCCGTGTGTTGTAATCTGTTTTAAAACGTTTAATTAATAAAGCAGTAGCAATATCCTTTCAGTTAGCGGGCGATCTTTACACGTGCAACTGCAGTCGTGCATGTTGTATGTGATGTTTTGTCTTATCGTTTTTTAAGGGGTTTGTCTAATAGTTTTGTGTATCTCATCAGTATTTTTAGTACGAGATATTGGTCAATATTAGAAATGGCAAAATCATCGCAGTCAAAGTTTTCATGTCGGCAAATGTTGCAATGCCCTATTTTTGGAGCATCGAAGGATATTTTACGTATGCTCCCAAAGCATGAGGACATTATAAGATGCTGCGCTCACGAGAGCTGGCGTAGCGGTTGAGAAACTGTTACTTTGAAGATTGAAAATTTATACCTCCATGCATCCGTTCCTTCAATTTCATATAAATGTGTTTGTGATATGATACTCTCATACCATGGAAAATATCGATCGATCATGAAAAATATAAAACGTGTGAAAAAAGCAAGACTACTCGAGAAAATGTTGAGAACTTTAAAATGGAAGAAAAAAACTATTTGGCATATCTGCTTGCAAATGCGCGATTTTTTCGGAGTGTATCTGTCCAAAAGAAAGCAAAGTTCTTGCAAACGAGCAGGCGTTCCTCATTGACCAAAGAACTGAAAGAGATATGCTCATCGGAAGTGTTGATGTTCCAAAAAAAAAACATCTCAAGAAACGTCAAATGCGAAAGAAACAGGATACTATTCGTTCTGCAAAACAGACGTCTTCTGATTCAAGCTACTATTCAGTGGAGAATGAAGGGGGAAACTGAAATAGAAGATATGATGGCGATGGAAATGGAGGAATATCAAGAGGGCACCAAATACGCCTCTTACATAACATTTGAAAGCAAATCTCTTCAGCAGTCCACTTTGAGTATGCAAATGCGTTTAAAACTGGATAAAACAGCTATTGTCAGTCACAGATATGGTGTGTCCAACAGAGCCACGGCTGCTATTGCATCGAGTGTTATGCAAGATTTGGGTTTAATATCTGAATCAGACACCAGCCTCGTCACAGACAAAAGTAAAATATCGAGGGAAAAATCAAGAATTAAAAAAGAATTGGTCTCAAAATCAAATGAAAATAGTTTTACTCTATCCGGCCTTTATTTTGGTGGACGGCATGACAAAACTTTTACAACCGAAATACTCAAGAACAAGCAGTTCCAAAGAACAATTGTAGAAGAGCATTGCTGTATTGTATCGGAGCCTGGTTCCACGTACATGGGACATGTTATACCTGAAAGTGGATGTAGTCTTGATATATCCGACAGCATTTACGAATACGTAACCAATGCGTTATTGGATGATTTTAGCAACCTTCTTTTTATCGGGTATGACGGTACGGTCGTGAACATTGGAGCGTTTAATGGTGTAATTCGCAGGCTTGAATTGAAACTTCAGAGATCAATCCAATGGATTGTCTGCTTACTTCATTTCAACGAGTTGTCATTACGACACCTATTTGAGTACATATGCGGAAAGTCTTCTGGTCCCACGTCTTACACGGCAGACATTGGACGGAACCTGAGAGGATGCGAAAAGCTTCCACTTGTTGCTTTTAATAATATTGATTGAGACTTGTCAGGCATTGATCCCACCGCCCTAAGTTCTAATCAGAAATACTTCTTAAACATTTGAACCGCGATGAGTTCTGGCGTTTGTTCTTCAGATCTAGCTAAGCGTCAACCATCAACGTTGAATTCGGCCCGCTGGCTAACAACTGCTAATCGAATACTGAAGTTTTATATCTCTACATCAGACCTATCAAATGAGTTGCTAACGTTGTGTTCATTCTAAGAGTCTATGCACCCTCATGGTTTCGAATTAAGGTTCATCATTCCATAAAGGACGGTGCTAGACACCTGTGGCATTTCATCAGCTCATCTCGGTACTTGACTAAGAAGTATCCTGACATAATCGAACCAGTAACTTCTCGCAGCGCTTACTTTGCGACTCCAGAAAACATGCTTTTGGCCATGTTAACTGATGAGAGATGCCATATTAGGACGCTTGCAGCTAGGCGGATTATCAAGGCAAGGGAAAATGGCTCAGATGAAAATTGTGTTCGCAGATTAGTTATTCCTGCTGTTAACTTTCGAACTACGGCTGACGTAGATCTCACTGACTGGCAAACTTGTTATGTGACATCGCCTCCGATTTTCAGAGAGATCAGTTCTCATGAACTGCTGAAGATGATGCAGCACGGATGTGACAATGGGCGGCTTTATTAAATACCCTTTACACACAAAAGCAGTTGAGCGAATTGTAAACTAATCAATGAAGCCTCCCGAAAAAGAATTGGACCTCGGAATGGGGATGGATTTATTGGAGCGACATTAGAATCTAGAAAAGACATTAGGGTGGGTCGAAAAAACGAAATTACTGTTATCGAAAACCCCTAGTGCGGAAAAGTTGTAAGTGACCACCACTAAGAATTGTGTGAAATATTTTTCGAATCGGTTAATATATTATCATTAATATATTATATCACTTATTTATTATATCACTATTATAATATTTAATATATTATATCACTAAATATATTATATCACTAAAAACATGAAATTTTCGAGTATTCGTAGAAAATACCCAAATTATTCAGATCGAAAAGTCCTTGTACGAAAAAGATATTAATAACTATGAACAATAAGTGTATATAGTATAATTCCAATCCGTACATTTATTCGGCTCTGACCAAAGCCTTGATATTTCGAAATTTTACATAAAAAACTCAAAAAGCAGTGCAATGATTACTTAATATATAACATATTATTGCACTGCATTTTGCGCTTGTTATTATTTATTTAATATATTATTGTTATAATAGTTACTAGTTAATTACCAGGTAATTAATTTTAGTGCTTTTCCTCCACTCCTTCGCATTTCCAAGCAATCTAGCCATCCTACAGCCTACCCGTGCTTTTTCCGTCCTCTCTCCTCAGAACGATCGTTTGTTCGTGGTTTTATGGCTCAAGGACTACAATGCATATGACATATCATTTTGCGCCGGGACCTATTGTTTTCCAAGGAATCTCTTAAAGTCTAGGGAACCAAACCCAGGACTACAGTGAGCAATGCGATCTTTACGAGACCTCTGAGTATCCTCAGAATGAATTCGCCTGCCTTTGCTCTCTACTACCTAACCACGACTTGCATCCCATAAACTTTTCAAACTCGAGTTGACTCGCCAGTCTGTAGAGTAATGCTATTCTTACTCCTTTTCCCCTTTATTGGTGTAAGCCTTGTGTTATGTGTATTGTTTGTTTGTTTGGCTTTTTTATGGCGCAAGAGCATCTGGGCTATACTGCGCCAAAACTTTGTGTTATGTGTAAGCTCTCATGCTAATTCTTCCTTGCTAATATATTCGTATTCGATAGTGTAGTGGCTAGTTTCCGGAACTGGATAGCTGGATACTACAGTGACTAGTTGATATAGTGCTACAAAGCAAAAAATGATGGCAAAGCCGAAATCTCCAACTTCAATGTTTTTTGTGCAAAAGAATTTTGTTGGTCCCAATTTTAGGCCCCAAAAAAGTCTGTGTGAAAGTTAACTTCCGACAAATGAAGATGTCATAAAGTATTGGTTGAACGAGGGACGTAAAATTATTTTGGAGACTGACAGCAAACAAGACCCTAGATTCTCAAGTATTGCAGACACTGTGACTGGGAAAATTGAAAAGTTTTACCAAAAAAGCGTCTATTCCGACAGTTTCTCAGCAACGTGTACGTATTATATTGTTCTTATATCACAAGAAGTATATTAACATAAAAAATACTAGTAGACCGGTCATTAAAAGTCAAACAGTGAAAGACAGGGTTGAAAAGTTCAGGCAGGAAGCAAGTACAACCCTTTTTGATATATCTTGCAAGTGTTCAGATATCAGTAAATACACTTGCCCTTTGGGGAATAAAGTCCCAGCCAAAGACCGACTACTCCTTGTCGATCAGAGATCAACAATGCTATGCTACCGGTTCCGTCATCTTAGCCCAAACACGACTCCAAGCGAATGTAGAAAAATTACAAAAGTTCACTTTTTCCGAAAAGAGATGGCTTCTCTGCTTGCATCTTTGCTGGGACTTGTTGTCGCCCAGTTGAAGGACTGGAAATGGTTGCTGACGAAGAAAAGTATGATTTATATCACCAAAGTACAGGTAAGTCAATCCCGTCTTCTTCTCAAATGCGACTACCACTTCACGCCACTATACTTACTACTCAGCGATATGCTGTGTCTGATAGAGCAACTGCTGAGACTCGTCGAAGTCAACGTCAACCACTGGGATCTCCCAAGTTGTTGAACGGACAGTGAAACAAGTGAGTAAGACATAAGTTCGCGAGTGTAGGTACGATAGTATGGATGGCTACATTCGATCAACCACATTGTCCAGAAAAATACCATACTTCGACCAAAAATCCAACTTCAACATCGATATCAACACGCTGTGAGACTCTGAACATTGAACGACCATGAGACAATGATTATATTATTGAGTTACTCCACTATTAAATATTAATCCATTATCTAGTTATACCACTATCAATTCAATATTAATGAGTTATTCCACATTTTAGCCATGTGATGGTAAAAAAGGTGAGTATTATCAATTTTATAAATTTAGCGTTTATATGCAAAATTTCGAGCTATTGGTCAGAGTCGAATAAATTTACGGATTGGAACTACATACGCTATATACACTTGTTGTTCATGGTTATTAATTTCTTTTCCGCTCTATGGCTTTTCAATCCGAGCAATTCAGGTATTTTCTACTAATACTGGAAAATTTCGTGCTTTTAGCGAAATTTCAAAATTTTGTCCCTCTGGTCAGAGGCAAAGATATTAACCTATTCGAAAAATATTTCACACAATTCTTAGTTGTGCTTACTTACAACGTTTCAGCACTAGGGGTTTTCGATAACAATGATTTCGTTTTTTTCGACCCACCCTAAAACACATGCCAAAATTTGAGTCCAAAAAAGATTACAAGAAATAATGCATTTGTAATTTGTATGTCTGAAGGATGGAATAAAGTTTCTGTTTGCATTAAAATGAGATAAGTGTAATATGTGATTATTTCAAAATTTGATTTCAATTTCCAAAATTCGATGCCGTTGAAGCGGCAGAAGATATTAACGTATAATTCTAAAATTTTGTACAGATGTTGTTGTTAAAAAATAGTAACTTTTAAACATTACCGCAAACGGATCAACAAAATCTGTGATTATTTATTCATTTTGAATTTTAAGCATTTTAGTTCAATTTTCACAAATTGCGGCCCATTGAGGCAATAGAATCAATTCAATGTTATAAGACTTTGCACACTTTTTAATAATGAGAGTTCACAACTTTTCTGTTCTACCTCAAAAAAAGATCTAAAATACTTCGATTTTTTCGAGCCGGGCTGCTGAAGACGTCCAAATAAAGACAATTGAAGTCTCCCTTCATGTGATAGTATTCTGACTACAGATGTAGTTCGGAACTTGCACATGATTATAGAAATGTGTAAACGATTCATGAATTCTTATATTTTTCTGCAAAAATAAGAGATTTTACAGTAATTTATTACTTCAATAGATGGAGTCCTCCAAATATGAAAGTTTTCTTTCTGTTACTCTCTAAATAGATATTTTTATAATCAGTTGTTTGCACAAATTTTTTATGAATTTTCGTATTTCACAAAGTTCTTATATACCGTGTTTGGAACCAAATATTTTCCATTGAAGTGTGTGCAATTTGCAAAGGCACGCAAAGTAAGTGAGAAAGTTTATAATTTAAGCTTCTCTTCACTGAATCATCTATACTTATGTGAATCAATACTTTTTCGTATATTATTTTATGTGCAATCGAATGTTACCAAATATTATTTTATGTGCATGTAATTAATTAGATATTTTTCGTCATATAAATTAACTCCATAACTACAGAATTTTAAAAAAAGGTTATGCTGTTTCACTTACTTAATATGTAACGTGCCTGTTTAAGGAAAAGCGAATAGAAATAACCTTATCCATGAGTCGTTAATATCACACAGAAATCTTCGTTGAATTTAACAAACATCATCTAAACTACAAACCAATAATACCGTGTTAGTTTACTTCTTTGATGATTAAAAGGAAAAGGTTGCCATTTATGTAATATAGGAAAAATTACAATAAAAACCCCTATATAATTTTTGTGTTGTCTTTTATCACATTGTCTTTCAGGTTTATATTAAATACTGTGCGTATAAGAGTATTTCTGTTAATAATTTAAACTCCAAGTGTATGTATATTCATATGTATGTCAAATATATTTCATTCCTATAACTAATAATATATAACACCATTAAAATTACTATATTAAGGTTAAATAAATATATTTTAATGTGCGACTTTTTAATTATTCTTTGTTTGCTTTGTATTTAAATGAAATGTGTATGTAAAGATGTAGATAGGGTGACTTTATACCATCTTTCATATACTCTTTAATAATAAACCTTACCTTTGTTGTAAATCAAAAGCAGCAGAATCGTCCCAACGTAGCTTGAACATTCCATTTTGAAATACGGCAATCAAATTTTACTCAGTTTTCCAGTATTAAAAATCAACACTCTGAGTGCAACAACATTTACAAGATGTGCGTTTCCCACCGTTTTCTGGTACTAGAATTGCAATCTGGTCCGTTCGCTTAATGCGTATTTTGATAAAGCGAAGATCATCATACACTTTCAATTGTTTGAATTAACTTAGTTAGTGAAGATTTAAACTCCAAACATGACCATAAAACCGTAGTTCTGACGAGTATCTTGAAGTTAAGTTCAGAATTACGAAGAAGACACATATCTGCACATCCTTAGAGAAACGAAGCCACACATATCAAAAGAACTCTAGCAAGTCATCTAGAAAAAAGTTTCAGTTCTGAACCATCCCAAACCGGGAACTGCCGAAGTTGAAATTGTTTCAATCCACTTTCAAGAACTTTTTCAAGAGTAAAAACAGGAAGCGTTTGAGTTGAAGTCATTGCTAAAGCAAACATAATTTTATTTTGTGCAATTAATCCATGAAGGTCTGCGGATCCCTCAAAGATAACTTTGGTGAGAGAGTCAGAGACGACACCACAGACGGACGGTGTCTTCTCTCACAGGCCGCTAGGAGCTCTGAGACAGACCTGACCAAAGCGTCGTAATCATAGCATTGGTCCAATCGATCAAGGAGTTTGTGGCTCCCACAGTCGAAGCAAGCGCATGCGCTGAGAATCGTTTGGCAGATAAAATAAGGAGGGTAGAAAAGCAAATTGGAGCTTCATCAAATGTGGAGGACATCTGTCATCTTGAAGGCTGGCGATTTCAAATTTTTCCATTTACTCACTTGTTTTAAGGAGGTTTCAACTTCCATATCCAACAACTTTATCTTTTTAATACCTTCTGAATGTTTGGCGTGAAGTCTTTATAGTTATAAAAGAAAATATCACTTGTTTTTCTTGGAAGCGTGAATTAAATTTTTACTAAGACTACTTTTATTCTTTTTGATTTCTTTCCTATTTTTGTATACTTATATAAAATTTTAATAGTATATTATTTTAATTTTAGGATCTTATCATTTTCTTTATTTTCATTTTTAGAATTTTTTTTAAATATCGTTATATGACACCAATTAACTTACCGATTAACAAATTCCCTGGGTAATATATTCCTTTAAACGCAATGTTTTATAACATCTATAAAATTGAGTACGTCTCGGAAGACAGAGAAGAGACTATTCTACTTTAGAAATTATGACTGCATATATATATATATATATATATATATATATATATATATATCATCATCATCATCATCATATTCAACCATTATCTATCCACTGCTGGATGAAGGTCTCTCCAAATGCTTTCCACACAAGTCTATCCTGAGCAATTCGCTTCCACGTCACCCCAACCTGTTTTCTTATTTCATCCACCCATCTAGTTTGAGGACGTTTTCTAGGTCTTCGGTGGTCTCTTGGAATCCAGTTCAGAATTTCTGTTGTCCATCGTTGATCAGTTCTTCTTGCAATATGCCCAGCCCATCGCCATTTCAGCCCTTTTACTTTAACAATGATGTCCTCTACTCTAGTTTGCTCTCTCACCCAAGTGTTCCTTTTTCGATCTCTCCTAGTTATTCCAAGCATGCACCTCTCCATGCTCCTTTGCTCAGCAATTTCTAGCTCAATGTTGTCAACTTGTACTTTTGTTTCCTCTACGAAATTATTGAACATGATTTTAGTTTTTTGTAGGTTCATCTTGAGTCCAACTTCTTTACTTCTAGTTGAGAGCTCCTGTACCATGTCTTGGAGTTCTGATGGGTTCGTTGAAAAAATAACAATGTCATCAGCAAACCGCAGATGATTTAAATATTCACCATTTATTTTTATTCCCTTGTTATTCCAATTTATCAGCTGAAAAATCATCTGTAAAGCAGAAGTAAAAAGTTTTGGAGAAATGGTATCTCCCTGCCTCACCCCTTTGCCAAGTTTGATAGTTTTGGTATCTTTATGTAACCGAAATTTTGCACTTGCATTTTTATACACACGTTTCACCATGTCAATGTACACATCCTCGATGTCTGTTGATCTTAAAGAGTTGATGACTGCTGATGTTTTAATAGAGTCAAAGGCCTTCTCATAGTCAATAAATGCCACACACAATGGAAGTTCATATTCATGTGTTCTTTCAATTAATTCTCTTAATACTTGAATATGGTCCACTGTACTGAATCCACTTCGAAATCCAGCTTGTTCTCTTGGTTGAGCTGCATCTAATTTTTTCTGCAGGCGATGTGTTAGCACTTTTGTGAAGATTTTATAAATAGCAGGTAACAAGCTAATTGGTCGGTAATTTTTCAAATCCTCTTTATCACCTTTTTTATGCAAAAGAATTACTGTTGCAGAATCCCATTGGTTTGGTATGTTACCGCTGTTAAGACATTTGGTAAAGAATTTTGCAAGTATGTCTTCTACATATTCTCCAGCTTCTTTTAGGATATCTAATGTAATACCATCATCACCAGGGGCTCTTCCTTTCTTCATATTTTTTATTGCAAATGAAACTTCTTCTTTTAAGATTTTAGGAGCTGTTCCTTCGACTATTTCAGTGTCTTCGTTTAATCCACTATTTCCCTCATACAGC
>QLNU02014802.1:96120158-96138313 GCA_006491805.2 Dysdera silvatica
TGGCATTACATATTTTGTTCGATATGATATGACGTATTTTATTGAAAAATGTATTACGCACTGTCTTCCACATGGTATTACACACTGTGTTCAACATGGCATTATATGCTATGTTTGATCATATTCTTCAAGTGTAATTTTCTCATAACGTGAAATTGGTATTTAATAATAGCAATAAATTAACTAATACACCTAAGTAAACTTTTTTAAAATAAAAAATTTACAAAGGCATGAATCGCAATCAAAAGTCAGTTATAATTCTTTTGAAAATAAAAAAAATTTATAAGAATTTTACAAATATTTCTCTTAACTGTACTAACAAAAATATTATATAACAAATTTCCTGTCGGCTTAATTGTTTACTCATAAATAATTCAAATAATTTCCCTATACTGAAGACGTAAAGTTCTATACTGAAGACATAAAGGCTATTCACTCTCGAAAAGGTACTATACGAAGTAAGCTTTAAATCCTTAACCTTTCTGAGATATTTCTTAGAGATATTGAGTTAAGTCGTTTGCACCTGTGAGTTGAGACTTCGGAAATTGAACTCCAGATCATTAATTTTACTGTTACTGAAGATAAAACAATTTCCGATTATTTTCGCTTTGCAGTGAAAAAAAAAATGATGCGATGGATATAAATGGATCTCTGGATGTCTCTTTAAATTGGAACTTCTTTAGCCGTGCTGCTGTTGCATTCAGTACTTCAAACATCGAGAGGGTAATTATGATATCTTTTCATAAACTCTGTCCTGCTCATTTATTTCGAGTGGGACATAGATTAAAGTCTTAGTGTTATTGCGATGCAGGTACACGGTATTAAAATCTACGTGTACCATAATTTTGAATAGCCCTAAATATTGTAGTTATACAAGCAAATGAAAGCACCACATGACCAGGGCTTGATTACCGATTACGCCGGTGAGGCCCGTGTCTAGGGCCCCCGTTTGTTGGGGACCTCCAAATTGTAGGGAGTTTGTTTACTTTTCTTTACTCACTTTTGATCAGAATCTACATAATTTTTAGGTTAAAAACTAAATGTTTTGTGGCTATTTTGGATAGTTTACCAAAAATTTGAGGAGTTTTAGAATGAATATACGTAGGCACTTATTTTTTATATCTTTTCAGACGCCCTAAATTTTTCATCGCGCTTAAATATTACTTGCCTACAGCGGCCATGTGCCTTAATCGGACACTGCATATGACGAGTTACGTTACGTAGTTTAGCATAATTTATGGCTATTAGTTTTGCAGATACCATTTCAATAATTTTATTTATGCTTAAGAAATTAATTTGTTTACAAGGTAATTTACTGATAATCAGATCATTCTCATCGCATATTGATTTGTTCAAACAAATACCGTCTTTAAATTTCGGGTATAATTGCTATGGATTTCCAGTTAATTTAATATGCTGATATCAAATAATATTGTTTTTGTTACATTTCCAATCTTTTATGATGTAAAACTGGAGCTGTATATAAAAAGTTACCTCTGTTTTATATTAATATTTTCATTATATATGTTATATTTCAAATATAATAACGTATTACTAAAGCATGGAAGTGTTATAGAAACAGTGACTGTAGAGTATTTTTATCCTAAAATTCAAATTATTCGGAAATATTGAACAGTATGCAGAGCTTGAAGCAGAATCAGGTGTCCATTTTTATCTTATATAAGGTGCACATTGCAATTTTTCATGTATCATAGATTTCGGTCAAAACTCAATCCGTTTCACAACATTCTTTACCACATTTCGTTAAGCATTGGACAATTACCCCTTAAATCTTTGCTGGTAATTGTTCAGAAAGAAATTGCCATTTACAAAATATTTTATCAACCTCTCTCTGTTTATTCGAGGTCAAACTGTTCTTTACGATGCTGTCATGAAAGAAAGACATTAAACGTGTGCAGTATTTCAAACAGCCACAGTTTAAACTCCCCACCGAAGATAAGTTAAGGGGGTGGTTAATTATCCTAATTTCCATTTTGCTTCAATTTAAAATTTATTTTACTGATTAAAATCTCTAGAAAGAGTCAGCGTATGATTAACACAACTGTTCATTGATGCAGTCCCTTTCACATATTTTCAATAGATATCAACATACAGATCTTTTTTTATAGAAACAACAATAAGAGTTCGCGAAACAAATGGACATAATGAAAAACAAAAGAATGATATACAAGGATGAATAAATATAAAGTCTTTCAAATTTATTCCCACGGATAGTGATTTAATTATGAAGAAATTTTCAAAATATATCCCGTTTCCAAAGCCAACGTTTAGTGACCGTACACACAAAACGACATATTTTTTAATTAATCGTAAAACGCTTATTTAAATGTAATATAATGTATTAACCACATCGAGTTGGCAACACTCCAATGTTGTTTATTGCACGCTAGTTCCAGACGAGGAGAGACCTTGTTCTCTCGAAACGTGCGTCGAACCATCTTTTAAACTTACAACTACGATAAAAAACGTTGTTATTTTTCCATTATTGTAATATAAATATTTTTCATTAATTTTTCATTAATTTTTCATTAACATTTTAAAAAAATGATTCACTGAATATTCGCAACTCATAATTCTCTTTCTTACAAACTTTCTTGTTTAAAATATGCAGATTACCCTTATTGGATTAAATTCTTTTGTTTGCAAACATGAGCGAAGATCTGTACAATATATATAGTAGTGTGAATTATATCACACATTAATCTACAGAATATTAATTACCCAGGATACCCTTGTAGAGGGAATCTCCTATTAAACGAGAATATTATAATATTAAGCAGATTATTAACAGTTCTACTGGGCAAATTTGCTAATAGATGCATGTAGACTATCACTAAATTTATTCCAATCGCGAACTTGTATGTCCTAAATATCCTATAATTCTGGCTGGTAATTATAAATGTAAGCACATTCTAGAGTTCTATAATTTATGCATATTATTTCTAACTATAATTTCTATACATCTATCATAATAAATATATAATTTCTATATATTCTATCATAAACAATGTTTTCGTAATTAATTACAGAAATGTTATTAATTAAGAAAACATCGTTTATGATTTCAATAAACACATTTGCGATTCTATTGAACTTTATTAATAATAATAATTTATTAAAACCGAGATAACTGCTAAATAGTTAATATAGAGGGCGAATAATATGCAAGTTATTAGCAAGGACAACAAAATAATAATATTAAATTACGAGATTTGACTTCACTTTCGCCATTTACAAAATGCATTTAAAATTATCTGCTTATCTTAAAATAGTGTGTTGTTTCTAAAGATTAGAAAATAACATTTCTGTAAATTATCTTATCACTTGAGAATCAAAAGAAAATTTTGGAAACAGAAGATAATATATTTTGAGATAGAATATTGACAAAAATTTAAATTTCGTTAAAAGCAATCGATGTGGAAACTAAAGATGAAAGGTGTGGATGAAAGATGATGGAGAAAGTTGTTCCAAAAATTTTTGATGGATAGTTTAGATTCTAATCTCTGCATAAATGTTGTAATTACTCCTAGGGCGACATGGGTTTAGTTAAACTTTAAATCTTTTCCCTCGCTGTCCAGGCGACTAGGTACTGTCAAACCTGTATATCGCAAACAAAAAAAAATGCCTATTTCGCCTGAAATTTCCGGCTCAAACACAGATTAATGGCACGCTAGACAAATGCGTGACCACTGCGCCATTGTATAGCAGGGGACCTACATTTTTCTGAAAATTTCGAACCTTTAAAACATAGGGAACCAACCTCCAAACTACAATAAGCAATCAGCCTGTAGCATGACGTCTACCAATACTCTGCAGATTTCACACCAGCGCAATCTGACGCCAAACCATGTTAATACAGTTTCCACTGTATAAAGGAACAATGATTCATGAATGCCAACACTTCCAACACTGCTCAAACCCTGTTGTAACATTCTTTAGTTCATTGGCCGTTGATCAATGCGTTATATTTTTACTATTTAATATAACGACGTACGCCTGTATCAGTAACTAATCATATTAAAGCATGTTATCGTTTGGAACGAACTTAATCGTACTTTCTCAGCTCTTACGGGTATTTTCGAATGAACGCGCAAACAAGAAGGGGGTACAATAAACCCACGGTAACCCACAAAACTACAAGTCTGTACGCAATTTTCTTTGGCACGTTGGGATCCAATACATATTAGCCGATAGGTGAGCCATTTACCATTACACCGATGGACGACCGACCAAATTCGAGCTTTAACATAAACCTAAACATGACTTGCTAAATACAAGCCTCGAAGATTGCGTTTTTCCTTCGTTTGGGTTTTCCTTTTCTGTCATATGTTTTCTTTTGCACATTCGTGTGTTATGACATTCATAGTCAGCTGGTAGACACTCCAGTAATAATTGTACACACACACACAAGTAAGGGTAATTGTATATCCAGCTTTTTGAAATATGGATAAAAGGACTCTAATTTGAGCCAAAACTAGGATTGCTAGAAATTTTCGACAATTTTGTTTACCACAAAAATAAGCTTATTTTCATTTATTCCGCTTTTGAACTTTATGTTCTTTATTCTTCATTTTATTTGTATAATCCTCAGTGACCAGCAAAAATTCTTGATAAAATAAATATAAATTGACCTTTAACTCAAAGTAGATCAGTAAGGATATCTAGAATGTGAGGAAGAGTGGGAAATACCAAAAAGTTGAATAGAATTTTCACACTGGATATCAAAAAAAAATGAGAAATGTGCAATTGAAATTTAATATACTTTCATAAAATATATATCAATAAATAGGTGTAAAATTTTCGCACAAATGTAATTAATTTAGTGATTTATCCTTAACCTGTTAACTGGGTATGACGACATTTTTCGTCATGCCCAGAAGACTACCAAAATGCAAATGACGACATTTTTCGTCATGCCCGGAAGACTACCAAAATGCAAATGACGACATTTTTCGTCATTAAAATTAACCGTATTATGTTGAACGCATTACGTTTTATGTAGTTCTTATATATTTAATCCTAGCGTGATGGTGTGATGACATTACTTATCACTGCGAAAAAAAACGAGTTTCACAAAATGTTATTCCCCGGTTAACAGGTTAAATATCTCATATGGGAAAACCGATGGCTCGGAAGCTTTCCTAAAGAATCGAAAAACAAAACATAATCATATGGAAAGTTGGTGAAAAGTAATATGATTTAAATTAACATTTTATTTCCATTTATGTCAGAATGGTTATTAAAAATACTTAGAAAAGATTGGATTTCGGATTTTTTACTGATGTAAGTGATTAAGGTTTTAATTGTGATTACGTAACAAAAGCTATTTATTAGTAATTTCACAAGACTCGATTAAAAGCTAATGAACAAAATATCCTTTGTTTAAAAGCAGTTTATTTTTCACTAAAAAATATTAATGTACATTTAATGATTAGGAAATTTTTTTGAAGTTACATGATAATTAACGACTGAAAGCGAATAGCTGAGTTATAATAATGAAAAAAATAATCCTTTGTAATAATATATTTAGTGCGAATGCATTAGTGTTCTATTTTAACCAGATATGGATAATTGAATATGGACATATATTTCTATGAAACTTATTCAGAAACTTGTTGTTTTATCAACAGAAAGTTTACAATAGTCTTAGAAGAGTACATAATAACCTGTCTAAGGCGGAAATACACGATTCTATAAACGTATGTGACATATGAACGAATATAGCGTTATAAAGTACATAAACTTTTTAAACTTAGGAAGGCGTCCAATATGTACTGTAGGATGAAATTTTCTTAGATTTTTTTCAGTACAATCATTTATAAGGAATCCCTGCTCCTTAAAAGACTTCGGCCCTAGAATAATACCCAATTATGAATTTATAACCTAAGCCAGATATCGGTAACATTTTAGTGGTGGTGTGCCAATCTAAGATTGCAGTGTGGCACTCCATAAACCAGTCTTCACCCACCAACATATAATCCTCGAACATGTATTTTGCTTAAAGAACACTCCAAAAAAAGCAGACGCCTCTACTTTCTAATCCCCAGCCCTAATGCTTGTTATATTTCAACCCCTAAACAGCGGACACCTCCAAATAGCAGTCAGAATCTTAAGTTCCGAGTCATTCACTATTCAGAAATTTCATTATATTTTAAAAAATACAATACTTTTGTTTCCTAACAACCGTATTTGGAATTTTGTTGTCGCTTTTCGAAATCTCCGAGTGCCATTAAAAGTCTGTAGGCATGCCACACATGGCGTGTCTGCCTTAAGTTTCAGACTCATGACCAAACCTCAAGTACCCTTTTTTGGGGTTACTTAAGCCACTTTTCAATTTAAGACATCTGCGAATTCAATAGCATTTACTTTAGAGATTAATTAATTGTTGTAAAACTTGGGTCTACAGTTACACTCTATATTTACATGTATGTTAAAGACAAAAAAAACAAGAATTTATTAAAATTGTTACGGTAAATCACTATGTCATACGTAAGTAATATTGATTTTGGAGGAAAATTACAGTAATTTTAAATTGTGGGACAATTTGCACTAACTAACTCGAATTTCACTGATTCTGATAATTTTTCAAGCGCTTATCTTTTTCAAGCCCAGTTACGGAAGAAAAAGTACCGTATCTTGGGACTACTTAAGCCGCTGGGGTAACTTAAGCCATTGTGCTGGGTAAATTTCGAACACTGGTTCTGGCAGCATTGAAATGGACAGCAACAAATTTATGACGAAATTATCCTAAATACAAATAAAGGTTTATAAACTTAATTTTAAAACATACACACTATTAAAATATGTGGCCCAAAGCTTCGTCAAAATATGGAATTGATGGCATGAAAGTTAACAATCAAACTCAAAACAGTGTTGCCAGAATCAGTGTCCCAAATTAACCCAGCATAATTGCTTAAGTTACCCCATCGCCTTAAGTTGCCCCGAGATACGGTATTTTTTCCTCCATAACTGGGCTTGAAAAAGCTAAGCGCTTGAAAGATTATCAGAATCATTGAAATTCGGGTTAGTTGGTGCAAATTGTCATGCCATTTAAAATTACTGGAATTTTCCTCCAAAATGAACATGACTTATCTATGACATAGTGATTTACCGTAACAATTTTAATAGGTTCTAACACAAACATTTAACGATTTTTATGGAACCAATGAAACTGATAGTTAAAGAGAAGAATTCATTATATTGAGGTGAATATATGTATCGCAAATAATGACACCCGCACGGGGTGGGGTGATGGATCCTTGGCTCTTCCTTGGACTGAACATTTACCTGTAGAATACGCTAAAATTAATAATTATCACATTACAAAAAATAATATTTTTTATATTTTCGGCCCTCCCTGAGCAAAACGCATGTGTGTGCTATTGATCGAAACTGAAATAAGAAATTATCGAAAAGGAAATTCATAAAACTACTTAGTAGCGTTCTGAAAAATGTGTTAATTTCAATAAATATAAAATACATGTACGTATGTAATTACTACTTCGGAAAGAAGTCTTTGAGTGACATTTGTTTTGGTTTTTCTTGAGAGTTGGCACTTGAAATTGCCTTTTCGATTTTTTTAAATGCATTGAAAAGACCGTCCTCGTCGTCGAAATGCAGTAAATATTTCTTTACACACCGTAAACCAACCAGCATGTGCTTCAATTGAGTAAACTCAATTGAAGTTGATTTTCTTCTACAGCTAATTTTCCAACTGAAATTCTACTTGCAGCTACAGGCTAAGTTATCGTTAAATCAAGGGAAAATAAACGTTAAATCGAAGCATATATAACACTGGACTCAATGTAATTCAATGTGTACCAATCAAAACAATCGTTATACCGAGGATATTGTTAAATCGGGTATCGTTAAACAGAAATTAGACTGTAAATTCTTAATGAAATAATAATAAAATTTAATAGATTTGATTATTTGAAATACTTCCGAACAAAATACGATCCTGCAAAGTAATTTGAAATATCACTAGGAATAAAAGAGTTATAAATAAACGTTATAAAGTAATTTAATTTACGCCTATAACGCTGACTTACAGCATTTACAGCTAAAAATTATATTTTTTCTTTCACCTTTATTTAATTAGAATTTAATTTAAATCTGAAGCGTTCTCGTTATTCACTAAACCTGCATTTCATTGTGAAATTGTAAAATTAAGTGTTCGATGGGCTATATATTTGCTTGAATGGGAAATTCGTTGATCTCATTGTCTAGATAGTTCGCGAAATTTTTTTAATTGTAGTTCAAAGGGAGTAAACTTAATTAATGCTGCAATAATTTCGACTAATTATAAAGCGAATTTAATTGAACGCTTTCTAAACTCAGAAGCGCTAATTAATCGTTATTTGCATTTTTTAAATAATTTTACCTTCTGCCGTGCTATGTCAGAGAACTCTTATTATACAGATTCCCATAATTTAAAAGTTGATAATTAAGACAAACTCATGTCCAGGCAGCGAAATTCTCTTCGAATTACAGTATTTCGAAATTAAATAAAAGTGTGACAGCTCGTAAAAATGCGAAGTAAAATTAAAAATGGAAGTAGCGTAAAGTGACAAGATTATCGGAGGTGTTAAAAGAAAGGTAATACAAGTAGATTAGAGTTTTCAGCAATTTGAAAACTACGTATTTGTATGAACTCTTTATTGCGTTAGTCCGAATATTATTCCGTACAAGAATAAAATATTAATTCTTATTCTAGTACAACGACTCACAGATAGAAAAAGAGTCTTCGGGAACCTGGCGGATACGATTATTTATCTCCTGATTGCCGGTTAAATGTTATAACCATTAAGCTACAGTTGACTTCTAATTCCTCTTTCTGTGAGTGTATTTAAAGTTATTATTTTTATGTGTTCCCGCTCTTTGGGTATGGACTTGAAACGGGCAATAACAGGTATTGAAAACTACTTTCTATATGTTATTCGGGAGTCGTGTGTAGAAACTTCCTGCTTGTTCGTATTGTGTTTAAAATTGTGGTCTTCTGTAGTTTAATGTAGGTGTTGGGGTCGTCTTCAAGTGTTTCCGAGCTTCTATGCAGTGTGGTTGATATTAAACCTATAGCTGACAACAACTACGTACATCGTCAATTCTTTCCATATGCCACAAGTCTTCAATTTCAAATTTAAGGTCTTGATATTTGGTAATTTTTGTTGTATATGTGGTTTGTATATTGTTTGTGTTTCGGATTTCTATATCTATAATACTTGCGGTTTTGTTAATTTTATTAATTAGGGCTATATATTATTGGTTGTTTGGTGCTGACTTGTCAATTATTATTGCCTTATCCCAGTGCAGCTTACGTGTTTCGTTCTCTAAAATACTCTCTGGAATATAATTGTAGCAGGGCAGTTCCGGTTTTATTCAACCAATTCTGATGGCTAACTTTTGGTGAATTATTTTGCCACCTATCCATGACAATGTTTGTAGTCTGTTTGTGATAATATTTGACAGCCTTAAATAACGTGTTGTATTGTTTCTATGGTTAAGTTGCACTGGCGGCCTCTATCGTTGTCCAAATTTTTATAAGGATATATTTTATGCAGTTCTTCGTTATGGATAACTTGCTCACTTATGGAAATCATGAATTCTTTAGTTTCGGACTTCAAAGCTCCATGTGTCGACCAGACATTTGAGGCTTTCTAATTGATATGAATGTTTTGCAAGGCGTTGTAACAATGCCCGTCATGCAGTGCTTTGCCTGCTTATGTATTCAACTTATTGTTTCCATGCAGGAGAGGTATTCCATTATCTGTGTCGAGTTTAAGTGGAGTGTGAGAGGTTTTTGTGTTATTACATTATTAATAATACTATTATAATCATAGTCAAAATATAGCCAAGCATTTTCCAAGAAAAATCTCTTCATAGTGAATGACCTAAATATACTCCCAGAAAGAGGAATGACCGGTCACATGTAGCTTACCGGTTAATTATTTACCGGCTTACCATTTAACCGGCAATTAATAGATGTAATTGGGGTCGTATCCTACCAAATATATGAAACTTCTTTCTGTTTCTGCTATTAATGGTCAGGATGAAACCAAATTGTTATTGTTTATTTACTAACTTTTGGAGTATGAGTTCGTAAACTCCAAAATCTGAATTATAATTGAAGAAAAATAACCGCAATACTAAATAGCAGAAACACAAAATAAGCTCGATATTACATAGCAGAAACACCACAAAATAAGCGCAAAATGAATGTACCAAGTTCAAAAATAAGAAGGGAAAATAATAAGCATCCAAATTTTTTAGGAAATTTACTACTCAGCGTGTGTACGTTTGCTGATTTACAGATCAAATAACGTTTTAGATAAAAAAGTATTATTTTTCTATCACAATTTGTAGAAATAATAACTACATTGCCAAGTTTTTAAATCAATTTTTGTATAAAAATATATTTTTTATCAATATGGGGAATTCTGAATTAAAGTTGTGCATACCTCACCGTTTCCGAATTCACGTATTAGGCTACAATAATTAGTCCAGTTTATACTTTATTTACCACCAAATAACTACAGCATTTGGGATTTCTCTGTAGAAATAACGATAATGTAATAAATTTTAAATAATTTTTCTAAAGTTGCAATTCAATAGGCGGGGCCCAGTTCAGCTGTGAAAAATACCATCTTTATCTCTGCTTAAATTCAGGAATAAAATATCGAATAAAAATTAAATTTTTAAAATTTATTCTATTCCCCTTTGTTTAAATATCAGTAATTATATATTCTTTCAGCAAAATTTGATGTTAATAAATAATGTTTTTATGTTAATGTGATTTACACTTCCTTTGTGTCATCAAATAAATTTATTATACATAAATTTTATATCACGTAATTATGAGTCTTTAACAAATAAATAATTTCTGGAATTTATATTTAGCTTATCATTACTCCTGAACCTATACAAATTTTAATACCTGAATATAAATTATTTACATCACATTTTAAAATTGAAATTTTTGCAGCGTTTATAAAATGGGGAATCTGAACAATGAATGAGTTCCTTCTCTGAATTTTTCAGATGATTGAGTTCTCAGTAAATTTATTCAACGAAGCTGCAAATAATATAGGAACAATCACTTTCTTCCTAATTCATCACCTCTAAAACCAAACGATAAAAGACGACTTTCAAGTTTGTGATCATTTTCTTACATTCACCATGTGTTATTAACAGAATTGACCGACAACGAATAAATATATCGACAAATACAGAATTTCACTCATTAAAAATATGTTTGTAACATCATCGAGGGTCTCAGTTAGACCAGGCATTAATAAACATATCTGACCTTTATTGAAAATATGAAAATATGTTAAAAACTGTGGACTAAACTGTGCTATTTGTAGCACTCTCCTTTACGTCATAGCCATCCAGACAAAAATTAAAAAATCAAGCCACTCAAAAAACGCTCGATTGGAAAAAGCTATAACCTTATTTGCATGGACAAAAACAAAATAAAATTCCGTTTTCTTTATATTTATATATATATATAAAAGTTATATGAACCTAGCTTTTCCGGTTAATTCCAATAAAAGGGGTCCCCTTTCTTCCCAGTAGCATTACCTTTTAGCATTAGAAATAAAAATCAACTCCTCTCCTAAAATGAAGGGATACCTAAGCCTTTCATTCAACCACCGACATTTGTTTATCTTTAATCTTAACACAAAAAAAAATTGTTTCATCTCGATCAATGTCAAATTCGAGCTAGTTCTGGTCAATCAATAATCAAATACATTTCCAGAGAAGGTTCTCTTAACAATGGGAAACAAAGTTTATCCGTTTTCCCACAATTTTTTGGACTTCTTTGACCGATTGCAAGTATCAACAGTATATAATAGAACGTATCGCTTTAACTAATATGATGAAAAATGCCAAAATTTCGTATTAGTACGTCTAGCTAAAACATAAAATAGAGCTCGTATCTTGTGAATGATAATTATGGTCTCTTTGTTTACAATCCTTACTTTATGAGCTGTTTGTTTCAACCTTAAAATGCGAGTTATTTACTACCTAACGATAACACATCTGTCTGACCTTTCTGATCGCAGCTACCTTCTCTTGCGTCCTTTAAGCCAATAACTCCGTAGTTCACACTACTTCCTTATCTTAATCTAAACTGACTCTACCTTTTAACCCAAGTTCACTTTCCTGGAAAAGAACAATGTTTTCTTTTGGCCAGGCTGACTTCGATTTCCGTAGCTTTCTCGCTCGCAGGTCATCCCTCCTTATGCCTCTGTTGTCAAGAGTAAGAACCTTTCTCTCGCTTTTCTGTCACGTTTTCTCTGCATTTCTTCAAAGATAAAATATATAACAAATACGTAGCATAAAAGTTCGTAAAGGCAGCACTTCTATCTCACCAGGACGGTACCTGATTAACATACTGGTCAGGTAGGTAGAGGCCTAGAGGCATGCAATTTTAAGGCTCATTGTATCCTTCCAGACCTGGCCCATAAAAATGTTAATCAGCACTACATTAGGATTTCAATAATTTTTTTTCAGCAAACTGTCATATTAAACATTGGACAAAAACGATGAGCGTGCATGTGTGTTTGTGCGAGTGCATGAAATAGAGAATGTATGGCGGAAGTACATATATGGTTCTCTTTTTACCTATTTATGAATAAAGAACGATTAAGAATAAACGATTATGAATAAACGATTATGAATAAACAACGAATTAAGAATAAAGTATTCTTATTTTTGCGGCATTATTTAAAAATTATGCTAAACATTGAGGGAACAAACGCTGATGAAAGCAGCGACACATATCCTTACCGTTTCATTATAACTAATCTAATGAACATAGCTAAAATTTATAGCAAAATAAGAATATATTAGCTTTAACAATCATAATCAATTACTGCTACGTCAAACTGTGGAACTTCAAATAAATTTAAATAATCTTGTGTAGAACTATTTAATAGGGGATAGCTTTTCTAGTGGTTATAAATTTCAAAAATTATATTCGTAAAATAAATAAAGACATCTTCATTAACAAAATAATCTTATCTATTATACTGATGACAAAATATATACGAAATAAATTATTTATTCTATTTTTTCTAATTCTAAAATGATTTAATTATTTTATCTGTTTTGTTAATCATTTACTACGTGCCATTAGAAAAAATTAATCTTTTTAAGATATTCCACTCCTATTTAAATAAACCTTTACAGCTATATAATGAAAGCTATATCCAACTA
Organism: Dysdera silvatica; assembly: GCA_006491805.2. Taxonomy (NCBI): domain Eukaryota; kingdom Metazoa; phylum Arthropoda; class Arachnida; order Araneae; family Dysderidae; genus Dysdera; species Dysdera silvatica. Next base: position 96,133,401 of record QLNU02014802.1, read on the forward strand.
TTGACCAAGAGAAGTTGTTTTAAGTACAAAATTCAAATAATGGTTAAAGAATATTTCGTTATTTTGGAACCCATTTTTGGAAAGAAATTCAAGGAAATGTTAATGAATAAAAGCGCGAGAAAGGAGAGGCTTCACTGCACGGTCGCCGTTATGAAGGAGAAACATACCGTCTAGGGGATGCATTCTTCTCAACAGAAAAGAGTGGCTGTTTTATACCAGAAGCTCTTAAAAAATGGAAGATAGGGTGATAAATCTAGCTCTGAACAAAATTTATAACATTGTTTTGTTGACGAGTGTGAGATCTGGACAATTTCCAAAATAAAGTGAAAAATGGTGATTTTATTAACTTACGCTAAATAAAATTTGACCTTTCGGCATTAAACAAGTTCCAAATCAGTCTTAATGCTATTCGTTATGTCACAAGCATTAAGAATTAATGCCCATTTCATATGACATATTAAACACATCCTCGCCGCCTTTTACAAAAAAACACATTCGGACAACATAAAATAAGTGAATTTTATTTTGCTTAGACCTTTAAATATATACTTCATTATTGATTGCAGTATACCAAAGTAATATGAATGTAAATTAATAGTTATGCGTGTTTAATTATACGTAATTTTTGTAAACATATTTAAGACCACAACACTGTACGTCATTTCGTACCTACAAAATAAATAATCAAAATTAATTCAGCTTCCGGTAAAAGCTTTATAAATGCATTTAAATCCTTTTGCGGTAAGAATAATTATCGCAGTGTATACTAAACAACACTGATATCATAATTTGACAATAAGGTAATAAGAAAAAATAGTGTATGAAAATAATAAAACCAAAATTACTTTTTCATATTCAAAGCATATAAAATCGAAGTTGCGCTAATTTACACAATAATCTGTTTTCCCCATAAATTGTAACCATATATTGTAACATAAACCTGGCGGTGATTTTTAACATTTTTAGAAAAATCCTAAATTATTTTTCTATTTACTTTTGTTTCATCCTGATCTTTTCCATGAGGATGAAGGATAGGTTGTTAACGATGCTTAGACTTCTTCCTTCTTTCTTATTACAGCACAGATTTAGAAATTATATTTCCTCATTTACATGATATATATATATCATCATCATCATATTCAACCATTATCTATCCACTGCTGGATGAAGGTCTCTCCAAATGCTTTCCACACAAGTCTATCCTGAGCAATTCGCTTCCAAGTCACCCCAACCTGTTTTCTTATTTCATCCACCCATCTAGTTTGAGGACGTTTTCTAGGTCTTCGGTGGTCTCTTGGAATCCAGTTCAGAATTTCTGTTGTCCATCGTTGATCAGTTCTTCTTGCAATATGCCCAGCCCATCGCCATTTCAGCCCTTTTACTTTAACAATGATGTCCTCTACTCTAGTTTGCTCTCTCACCCAAGTGTTCCTTTTTCGATCTCTCCTAGTTATTCCAAGCATGCACCTCTCCATGCTCCTTTGTGTTGTCTGTAACTTTCGTATTGCTCCAACTGTTAGACTCCATGTCTCTGATCCATAAGAGAGGACTGGCAATACACACTGGTTGAAGACCTTTCTTTTTAGACACAAAGGCAATTTGTCCACCTTCATATCTCTTCGCCTTTTCATGAGCTGTTTCGTCTTCTCAGATAATTTGCTATTGTGCTTTTTACAGGTTACACCACCAATTTCCCCAGCAGTTTCAACTATTGTCTTAACAATGTTTTCATTTGCTTCTGAGATATCACTTTCATCAATAAGTCCTTCCAGTGCAGAAAAGCGATTTTTTAATTCCAACTTGAATGCCTCGGTATTTACTTTCAGTTTCATTAGATCCACCCTCTTACTTACTTGTTTCCTAATGAGCTTCTGTCGTTCTAATTTAGTATTTAAGTGCACTTTACATCTCACCATTCGATGATCACTTCCAGTATTAAATCTGTTCAGTACACTGCAATCTTCAATAATTGATTTCTTGTTTGCCAGGATATAGTCAATTTCACTAGTTCCCCCATTTGGGTGTTTCCATGTCCATTTTCTTTGCGGTTTCTTCTTAAAAAATGAATTCATGATGCTAAGGTTTTCAGCTTCTGCAAATTCGATGAGTTGATCGCCACGTTCATTCCTTTCCCCATATCCGTATTTACCAACCGATGTCTCTCCTTGTTCCTGTTGTCCAATTCTTGCATTGAAATCCCCCATGATGAGCTTGATATGTTGTTTCCCTTTGGTGTGTAACTCTTTGATTTCTTCATAAAATTCTTCAACCTCTTCGTCGGTATGGCTTGATGTTGGTGCATATACCTGTACTATTTGAAGTTGGTATCGCTGGGTTAGTTGAACAACAAGCCTCGCTGCTCGATCTGATGTACTTTCAACTTCCAGAAGACAGTCTTTAATTCTTTTGTTGATTAAGAAGCCAACACCACTTGTTCTTCCAGTTTCCGTTCCTCTATAGTAAAACAAATGTCCGCTTTTCAGTTCCACCAACTCTTCACCTTTTCTTCTAACTTCACTGAGTCCTACAATGTCCCATTTGATCTTGTCTAGTTCCTCTTCCAATTCCTGAAGTTTTGCTTCAGAAGCAAGGGATCGTCCATTAAACGTAGCCAAGGTCAATAACAAACGGCAGCCTGGGCCATTCCAGTGATTCTTAGCACCCCCTGCTTTCATGCCACACTGACCGCTGCCTTGATCAGGAGCACTCCAGCACCTGGAGACTAGGGGCCATGGTTTCTGGTGTGTCAACATAATGGAGGAATTAGCCATAATTTCACCACGCTGGCTAAACGGGTTGGTGAATTAGCCCTCCCCTTCCGCCTTTCTATCCGTGTAGCAAATATTAATTTGCCACATAAATAGAAAGCTCAGCCTGCACCACTTGAAGGCGGGGTAGGACACTAGGTTACTGGCCTGGCCGGTTCCACACATCGTCACATACGTTCAGCGTGTGGGTCTCCTTCCAGTTAGATACCAGCAACCCTTTTGCAGGCCATATATATATACTTTCTTTTTATGGAGATATTTTTGTGCGGTTTTGAAATTGTGCGGTTTAAATTTCATCCGTTTTTTACGCATGTTGTTTAAAATTAAAAAATTTCACTGCGGTTGCTGCGATACATTCCCATACGCAATATTCACCGGCGAAGAAATGTTTACACGTAATGTGTTTTTACTCTCTATTCTGGTGTGAACCTGCGCGTTGCCACGTTACACTTCCCAACATAAGCTAAAGAAATGTATCTGGGTATCTTAAAATGTGTAAAAAATTCGTAGAACCTTCACCGCGAAGTTTAATTTAAGGTTACGTTGTCAGAAAACAAAGAACTACACAGAATATAAATGAAGTTTGCGAAAATCCATTGCCTTTAGTGTACAGATCAGATGCGAAAATTGTTTTTGCTATTAATGATAGTGATTTGGCACATGTTTGCAAATGTTGCAGACCATTATCGGACAGAAAAAATAATTCTTGTAAAAAATTCAAAAATATTTACTTTTTAATAAACTAAAATGAATTAAGTTTGAAAACAAATTTTTTTTAAATTTCGTCGTCATTTCTTTCAGATTTTCGAAGAAATTTATTAAGCATTCATATTTTTTCAATTTCTATGAGTATTTTATGCTGCTTTTAGTTAATTTTAACTAATTTGTTTTGGTTTTGTACGATCTTATAAAGTTACGAAACATATGTATAATCTTTCAACTTAAGTTAAAACTTTTTGTGCTATTTTTTATATGCGCTGTTTTGAGTAACGTATCTACCTATTAAAATGAGACCTGGCTATATATGTATTTATTTTTCATCATTATATAACACACGGTGATATCGTTTTATGCTGTGAAATGTGATATTTAATATTTTGCTTTTTTCTCCTTCCGTCAATAAAATTCTAAATGAGTTGTAATTATCTTCTCCTGCTCAAAAATAAATAACGGGTTGATGTCTATGCAACTAAGGATAAAGTTCGAATTTGCATTTTTTCAAATTAATTATATTGTTATCTAGATTAGGTTTCGGATTTATCATAAATTGTTGAAAGATCTATTTTGTCCCCCACACCACCTAGAAATAACCCCAACGATGTGTGTTATTAATTGAATATAAAATTATAATATTTACTAAACAGAACATGATAATATTGCTGAGATGGTGCGCCGTAACTGGACAATATAAATTTAAAGATAATTACCTTACAAATGAATTTGTACATAAAAACATGTTCTAATGCAATTAAATTGAATATATAATAATCATAAGTATTAGTATTATTCAATGACAAAAAGTCACTTTCATTTTTAATGACCAATAAACTAACAGCTGTTAAGCTTATAGTTTTCTGTATTTGTTTTTCTTAAATAGTACACACTCTTCTTTCTTCTGTTTTGGGAGTGATTTTGTTTGGCTGGACTAACTACTTAGTTTTAAAAAATTTGATGTTCGCAATTTGGGGCCAAACTTACGTATATAAAGACTTAAAATCATTATCATCATAGGTTTGAATCTAACTGTCATCTATTAAATTCTTCTCCTTATTTCAGTTCATAAACTTCTGATTTCATTTATATGTGAAATGACTTCATTCGGCAGAATAAATTTATTTTTTTAATTAAAATGGTTTTTTGTAACACCCAGAGTTTAATAAGAACCCACATATAGCAGACGTTTCCAAATTGTGCTTCGAGGCTTTTGATGAAGGACGTCACGAAATTGACTAATATTTTATATGACGTTTTATATATTTTGTGGAAAAACCTTAACATGTTCATTGGATATTTAGGAGCCATTGACAATTTATAAAAGGTGAAGGGATTCAAGGGTCAAAAAAGGTTGAAAGGTCAGAACGGGTTGTTTTAATATAGTACGTGGAAATATGAAACCACAGCTTAGTAAATCTCGCTAAATTAACG
>QLNU02014802.1:96138413-96212745 GCA_006491805.2 Dysdera silvatica
AGGAAAACAAGAGCTATCTTTATGTGGTCATGATGAGCAAAAAAAATTATAAATAAAGGCAAATATATTGAACTTTTAAATTTAATTCGAGAATATGACTCTCAACTAAATAAGCATTTAAATGCATCGAGAATGTTTCAAGGAACATCTCCTACTCTACAAAATGGCCTAATTAAAGCTATAACGTGACGAAGGAATTTATTAAAAATAAAGTCGTCAGCATCTTTCGTGACATCATTTTAGACGAACCTTCGAATATCACTTGCAAACCACAGCTCTCAACAGTTCCTGTGGTTTGTTTTGAAGGAAAACATGAGCGTTTTATAGGATTTACAGATGCAAGTTCGGATAGAACATCTGCTGGTTTATTTAATCATGTTGTCAGTATAGTTGAAGAATTTCAGGTCCCGGGAAAGTTGGTTGGACAAGCTTAGGATGGTGCCTGCATGATGAGTGGTTTACAAAAGAAAGTGCTCGATAGACACCCAAGAGCACTTTTTACCCATTGTTATGCACATGCTTTAAATTCAATTTTGCAACAAGCTCTTTCGCAAGTCAAAGAATGTAGACCTTTTATTTTTAAACTTTAAGTGGATGGTGACTGCCTATTTTTCAAAATCGTCTAAAGGAGTATATCAACTACAACAATTTGTTACCAAGAAATTATCATCCGTAGGCCGTACAAGATGAAATTTTTAATTTTGTTTAAGTAATACAGTGTAAACGCACAGGTCTGAGCTAATCCTATTTTTCGAACATATTATTGAAAATCTTGGAGAATGGGACGTTGATGACATCATCAAAAGGCATGCACGTCTCTCATTTTCGCAAGATTTTCAAAATATTTCGCTTTTAGAAATATTTTTAAAATTTTTTTTAAACCGTTTACACATACCGATGTGCTATACACTGAAGTGCCAGAAAAACTGGTACACCTACGTAATATTGTGTAGCCCCCAACCCCACGCATGCACACAGAAGTGCCACAACACGACGTGGCATGGACTCGACTAATGTCTGAAGGTATCCTGGAGACAATTCACACCAGGAATCCTGCAGGGCAGTCCACCAATCCATAGGAGTGCAAGGAGGTAGAGATCTCTTCTGAACAGCACGTTGCAAGGCATCCCAGATATGCTCGATAATGTTCATGTCTGGCGATTTAGGTGGCCAATGGAAGTGTCTAAAGTCAGAAGAGTGTTCCTGGAGCCACTCGGTAGCAACTCTCGATGTGTGGGGTGTCGCATTATCATGCTGAAATTGTCCAAGTCCGTCGGAATGCACAATGGACATGAATGGGTGTAGGTGATCGGACATGATGCTTACGTATGTGTCACCTGTCAGAGTTGTCTCTAGACGTATCAGGGGTCCCATATCACGCCAACTGCACACGCCCCATACCATCACAGAAGCTCCACCAGCTTGAACAGTCCCCTGTTGACATGTAGGGTCCATGGATTCATGAGGTTGTCTCCATACCCGTACACGTCCATCCGCCTGATGCAATTGGAAACGAGACTCGTCAGACCAGGCAACGTGTTTCCAGTCATCAACAGTCCAATGGCGGTGTTGGCGGACCCAGACGAGGCGTAAAGCTTTGTGCCGTGCAGTCAACAATGGTACACGAGTGGACCTTCGGCTCCGAAAGCCCATATCAATGATGGTTCGTTGAACAGTTCGCACGCTGACACTTGTTGATGCCCCAGCATTGAAATCCGCGGCAATTTGAGGAAGTGTTGCACGTCTATCTCGTTTAACGATTCTCGTCAGTCGTCGAAGGTCCTGTTCTTTCAAGGTCTTTTTCCGGCCGCACCGCTGTCGGAGATTTGATGTTTTACCGGATTCCTGATATTCACGGTATACCCGTGAAATGGTCGTACGCGAAAATCCAAATTTTGTCGCTATCTCGGAGATGCTATGTCCCATCTCTCTTGTGCCGACTATAACGCCACGTTCAAAATCACTTAAATCTTGATAACCTGCCATTGTAGCGGCAAGAACCGATCTAACAGCTTTGCCAGACATCTCTTGTCTTATATAGGCGCTGCCGACCGCATCGCGTTACGCTGATTGGTTGCAAAGCTCCGTTATTTGCATACGCACGCCTGTACCAGTTTTTCTGGCATTTCAGTGTATAAAGTGGACATAAATATGTGTACTTTTCCTAGTTATAATGGAACTAAGACTAGGATTATGATTTTTCACTTCAAAATCTAATTACTTCTTTCTTAAATAATTGAAGAATATATATTTAATACGGTATTTGTAGATATAGAAGGCATTTTCCAGAGAAACGATTTATCTTCATAGCTAAAGTGAGGAAAGTCATGAAAACCCGATTGTTAACCGTGTACGGCCTGGGGTAGGCACACGCCCCGCACTTAAAGAGCCACTCAAGAATATCTTTGGCTCAGTTCCAAATGACTCGATATGCTCTTGAAGAGTTTACACATTCAGTTTAAGGAATTGGGCTGCAGCCAAACTCATATCTTCTTCTTTTACATATCTCTACTTCCAAAACTGCCGAACGGCGAAGTTTTCTGCACGAAAGAATCCACGTCCGTTTTATTATTTCAGAAATGATGAGTCTCAGATCTGAAATTACCTCCCAAAATTCCTGCTTGCCAAGTTTTAGGACCAAAAGTGAATGCAGAACAAAATAAAAAGTAGAAGCTCCTACTTTTAGTCGAATTTTAATAGAAACAAATCGCCTCCATGGGACTCGATATGCTCTTGAAGAGTTTACACATTCAGTTTAAGGAATTGGGCTGCAGCCAAACTCATATCTTCTTCTTTTACATATCTCTACTTCCAAAACTGCCGAACGGCGAAGTTTTCTGCACGAAAGAATCCACGTCCGTTTTATTATTTCAGAAATGATGAGTCTCAGATCTGAAATTACCTCCCAAAATTCCTGCTTGCCAAGTTTTAGGACCAAAAGTGAATGCAGAACAAAATAAAAAGTAGAAGCTCCTACTTTTAGTCGAATTTTAATAGAAACAAATCGCCTCCATGGGCAGACAGGTATACTTCAAGAAGGCAAAGTGTGTAAGCCCATCATGTACTTGAAATTTCTGGTTGTTCCAAGAAACAAAATAAAGTAAAACTATGAAGAAAATAAAAAAGATGTCTTCTCCAAGATATATGTTATACTTTACAGAAGCAAATGACATTTAAATGCATCGCATACTTAAGGCAAAATTCTAAGTCACGGTAAAAATACACAAAATAAAATTTTAAGGGCAAAATAAAATTTTAAAATTTTAACTATACGGCGAATTGTATATTAATCAATGGCCGACTAGTAAGTAATGAATCATGTATTAATAATTGATTTATTAATAATGAGGTTGGTCTCTACTTGTAAATGGTGTCTTCATAGTACGTCAAATAGTGCGTCAAATTATCTTGCATAGTTTTGACTATTGACATTATGCTGATTTTATTTTCAATTTTGGTGTTTTGTTTACTTTTATACGAGTTTTAAAAAATAATAAAAATTAACTTCACAAAACGAAATTAAAATACGATTCAAGGAAATGTAATGAAAATGAATTATATACTTTCATTTAATAAATTTTATTGAGGCAAAAATGTGTAAATATGAAAAGGCATAGAGCGGTAATAGTTATAATTGTAGTATAAATAGTATATAATTGTATAAATATATATTGTATTTCAAATAGAGTCAATATACACTCAAAATATAAGTTAATTATGCATATAAAAATAATGCAAAATGAAATAAAATTGCATAAAATATAAATTTTATTGAAAGCAAAACGTAAAATGCATAATAAAAAAATGAAAACAAAAAAGCAATGAACAATGTAAAGAAAGTGAAAGGGAATAAAGAAGAGAAGAAAACAATGCAGAAATCAAAAAGTAAAACTGCTTTGGCTACTAGTCTATAGGCTAGTAGCCAAATTTATTTCCCATAAAATTTATGTGGGATCAAACGTTTTATGCTTTAAATTACAGCGGAAACTCAATAGATTGAATTTCAAGCGAAATATTTATTTCGAATTATTTACTTTTTAAATTGTCGAAGTTTGAAGGTACTTCAAGGAAATTAGAATTACATCCTTTTAGCGAGGTTTTCAGATTATCGAGATTTCATTTTGTAGAGATCGCACTAAACTAGAAGTTCCACACTTTGTCAGATAGTTTATGTTTCTGAAAAAATTAACTATTTTCTTGTGTTCTAGCTACAAAAATTTATAATACAGGGAGTTCAAGGGACTTCAATGATTGGATTTTTGTTAAATTAGAAGTTTCCAATGGTGAATATTTTATAACTAATTATTTTTATAATTAATTATTTATATAATTAATTATTTTATCACATCCATTGTTTTGTTTTGTACATCATGGCTCTTGTCATGACTCATGAAATCCTGATTTGTGTTTATGAGGAAAGATTTTCTTAGGACTTGTTCATGCTTTTCCTAGAAGACATGTTGTCTTGAGTAATTTCACCTGTCTATCTTTTCGTGGTTCTCGCGTGTTCTTTTATATGGTGTAAAAGGAGGCTGCCAGTTTTATGGTCTCTACACCATGTCCCTGTCTTTACCCGGTATATGATAAATTGCCTCTGTCTGGCTTCGAAACGCCGCTTTACTTTCTGAGAAAAAACATCGCTAAGCTTCTAAAGAAATAGCAAAACTAAAACACTTGTTGTCAAAGAATGGTCTGAACAATTTCTATCCTGTTGATTTTGACATGTCGATAATAACCTTGCTGGTTTATTTAACGAAAATTGGAGATTTTTAGAACAGAATTTTAAATTGCAATCATGAGGCCGTAATGTTCAAAGAAATGGTTTCAACGTGGTGTATTTTCGCGAAAAATCGCAAACTTCGTTTCTCAGAAGAGAGGTTATAAACCAGGCCGAGAAGAAATCTAAATTACGAAATGAAGGGCAAAAGGCTACATTATTAAAAGAGTGTATTAGAGGGTGATTGAAAACTCGCGCATATCAATGGAAATGAATTTTTTAGAATACTTTAACGAATACTATATACAAAATGAAATTATTGAAAATGAAGTATGGAATATGACCTTTAAGATTACAATATCTCTTTTACCTAATTATAATATATGTTTAAATTGGCCATCTTTTTTCCACAAATACAAACACATGCTTTTTCAATAGATTTGACGCCACCCTCCGAAGAACGGAAATGGAAATTTCAGTAATCGCTGCTGTAATGTTATTTTTTAGCTTTTCGAGTGTCTTTGGGTTAATTTTGTGAACAGTGCTTTTAAACCAACACCAGAGGATATAGCCTGGAGTTGATAAATCAGGTGACCTATGGGTAACAAAACCTTTTTTGTAATGAGTCGGTCAATAAACAAATTCTTTCAAAATACGAATCGTATCGTCCGATGTGTGGCATGTGGCACCACCTTGCTGCAAGAAATAAAATCGCTCATCGGCTTCCAGAAGAGCAATTAACTGATTGATAATGTCTAGGTGCACTTCACAATTCACTGTTGTATTGTGTTGTATTCACTGTTGTATTGTGTTGTATTCACTGTTGTATTGTGTTGTATTGTTGTATTCACACTGTTGTATTGTGTTGTATTCACTGTTGTATTGTGTTGTGTTCACTGTTGTATGTATTATGTTGTATTCACTGTTGTATTGTGTTGTATTCACTGTTGTATTGCGTTGTATTGTTAACAGTCTTTGATTTTACCATGTTTGGCGCAGTATAGCCCAGATGCTCTTGCGCCATTAAGACATTCCAACAAACAAACAAGCACTTCACTATTCACTGTTGTATTGAAGAAAATGGATCCCACAATAGGAGCACGTGAAATGGTGCACCACACTCCAATTTTTGCAAAATGTAATGGAGTTTCATGAAAAACATGAGGATTTTCAGTAGTCCATATTCTACTGTTTTAGCTATTCACATATCCACCTATGTGAAACCAGGCTTGGTCACTGAAGAAAATTTGTTAAGCTGTACAGTACCATGTTCAACAAATGATCGAAACCACCTGCAGTATGCCATATGTTTTGTCTTATCGTGATTTTTCAGTTCGTGGACAGAACACACATGGTACGGATAAAATTGTAATAATTTTGCAGCTTTTTGAACAGTTCCGTACGATAATCCTTCTTAAATTGATAATTTCTGAAGTCTTTTTCCAGGCAAATGCAGCCTGTACGTCAGCCAATTTTTCATCGCTCAAAATGGGGAGCCATTCTGCCCTTTTCTATTTTATTTTTTTTAAATTGAATACAATTTATCTCCAAGTGTTTACACCCTATACCACGAGGCTTACAGAAGTAAGTTAAAACACTAACACACATATTGAAAACAAAGAATTAAATACATTAAAAAGAGTAGCTAAAAACATATATAAAAATACAAGAAAAGCCAAAACTCCAATTTATATACAAAAGACCGAAATGCAGAACAAGTCTCTTTCGACGTCACTAAATAAAAAAAAACGACGGTGGCCAAGAAATAAACTTCTGTTTCTATAAGGTGGCCTGTAGAGCGTCTTTCTGCGGAAAGTACACAGCACAATTTAAAATAATGTGCTCAACATTATCTTCGCCGTCACCACAACTGCAAAATTCACCTAAAGGGAGTTTGAAACGCTTCAAGTAGCTTCCAAAATTTTCATGTCCAGTCAAAATTTGAGTAAATTTGAAGTTTGTTGTGAATGCTTTTAATTTTACGCAGTAAATAATAGCCAGAAAAAATGTTTGGTCCACTTAGCCTTGGGTGATCGGAGATATTCTGCATTCTAATTAGAGATAGCATTTTTCTCGAAAAATCCACTCCAATGGGAAGCAGGAATACTCAGGTGAAGTTCAATATTTAGATGGGTGGCCAGCTTTGCCAAGGCGTCAGCCCTTACATTGCCAAAATTTTCGCTATGACCACTGACATGAGCAAAATAAATGTCTGTATCCAAATTTCGCAAAGTTTTAAAATTGTTTGTACTTCAACAACAAGTTTCTCTACAGTATTAATGTTCTGCGAAAGCTGCAACGAAGAAAGAGAGTCACTTCAAATCAAAAATTAAATTGATCCCAAAACGAAAGTGAACTCATGAATATATTTCACTGAGAGATTTAAGCACAACAACTCAGCCTGAAAAACAGAACAATTATTGCAAATTCGATATTGCTTATATTCTCTTTCTTTTCCATTTTCATACACCACAAAAGCAAGGCCAACTCTGTCATTCATCCTGCCTGTCATCCTGCCATCATCATTCCTGCCCCTTGACAAACTTTTTTGTCTGCAACAGAACCGTTTTCTCGAAAACACCTTATTAACTTCATAATTGTTAATTTCTTAAGCAGTTTTGAGAACGGGTATTTCATCTTAAACTCCTCAATTACATGCTTAAAAGATTTTCTGGAAAAATATTGCTCTAAAATAAAAATTCTTCCTTTTTGGTAAAATGTAATGTCCATCGCTTGATGGAATAAGAGCTATAAATGCTAACTTACGCGTTCAATACATTAAACAAAGCTTTTATTATCTTTCTAATGGTATAGTGGTGCCATCCAAACATAAAAAATATAAGTATTCTACTTTCTCTTTAATTTATATATTTTTAAAATTTAATGTGCGCGACTTTCCGATCACTCTGTATAAGCACAATTTGTTTTCCTTCGAACTTAATATTCACAAAGCCTTATTACGCGTAAAGAGGGGCTAGTACACGCGAAGGTTTTCAAACACAATTCTAAGACGCTGCTGTGGAAATCTCAAGAAACAACAGGAGGATGTCTTATGACGCATACGCGAGACGTTAACAGAGCTTTACCCAAATGTTAAACCGGTTGGATACAAGCATATACAAGCAACAGGGGGTGTCATGACCCCAAAAATATATTTTTTCACTGTAAAAAATTCCAACTTTCATGATAAATGAAGGGTGTTATTCCAAGACCATGGCAAATTCTGTCCTTGACTCCCCAAAATGAAAGCCTGTGTTCATCCCTGTTGGGTATCCATCGCCTAAACAGCAACGTGCTTTCCTACTTCTTCGAAAATATTACACAAATGTATTTCACCATTATTACCGAAATAAAAGAAAACGGTTGGCTACGACGTATTCACAACCTGATTCCTGGGCAAGTATTCATAACAGAGTCTGCGATTATTATTAGCCTGTTAGTTCCAGTAATTTTTGCAAAAAGTGCGTGTAATTGCAGATAATTTTTTGAAAAGCTGGTTCCAAGATATTTCTTTGTGATAGTCATTAATAGTGTTCGTTAAGCAATCCGTTTAATGTCAGTTTAGAACGATTGAAATCATTATAAACTTTCACGCAAAACCCATATAGTTCTTGCACATACGATTCTAGAATATTATCCAATTGTGATTATCCCAAGTGATTATCCAATACCGATTTCAAGAACACAAAAAGAATTATATATTTAAAGAAAGTTATTGAACTAACCTTTTGGTACACTGATTTAGAAAATAAAAACGTTTATCAGATATTAAATTAAACAATTGACGGGTTTATTGGTGTACTGATACAAGCGCCGATATTATTGCCTGATTAAATACTTCGCGACAGAAAACTCTATTCAACAAGTAGAACATGACATATCGGTGATTTCTCTCCTTTGGCAGATCGTTGTTTTTCTTCAGTTTAAAAAAAATTAAATTCGAATTGTATAAATAGGAGTTGGCCCATTTTGAAGAAGTAGTTATTGGAAGGAATATTTAATTTTAATTAAGAAGTTTAAGTGTGATTTATCGCTTTCAAAAAAACTTGTTTTATGTGTAGTTTTAATTAGTTCTATGCATTGATCAAATGATCTTTGAAACTTATGAATGTTTAACAGGACGTATAGGCCGCATAACGCGTTCTTTTATTGCAACATTAACTAGGTTTCGAATCCAATATTACGTCAGAAGGAAACGTTCAAAAGAAAATAAATATTTCTGCGTTCGGTGGGACCTGAAGTGGAAGGTCGTGGGTTCAGGTCCCACCGAAGGCAGAAATATTTATTTTCTTTCGAACGTTTCACCATCTAATCACGCCATACCATCGGCGTTGGTATCACTACGCCAATAAACGTTGATTGATTGACATTGTTGTTTGATTTAATCTGCGTAGTGTTCGATTTATATAAACGCATGTTCTTTATTAAGCTTAATTTGACATTAGCTGCCAATTCTTCGTCAAACTCTAAGAAACAAAAAAAAAATACAAGCATTAATTTTTGTGTTTTCATTACAAAAAATTCATATTATTTTAAATTTTACTTTAAGTTACTGGCCGCTTCAAGAATCATAACATCACACATTCAATATTTACGAAAGCTACAGTTATGGAACTATTTTAACAGTACAAAAAACAATCTGTCGAAAAATTATTGAGAAAACTCAAGAGGACATATTTGGTAAAAGTAGTAAAATAGAACTAGATACTATTTCTAATAAATAAAAACATTTTTATCTATATTTTGTCACGTTCTAAAACAGTTTGCTCTGAAATTTCATTTTCATTTTACTAAGGAATCAAATGGGATACGTCTTAATGTTCAGTTTATAATTCGAAAACCTCTATAGACACGAAACGATCATTTATTAGGCGCTGAATATTCCAACACGGTGTTAGACCTTATCTTACGAATTACTACTCACAACTGTTCGCTACTATTACTACTACTCACTACTATTATTACTCGCAAGTCTCTGGGTACAGAAACAGCCGTTTGGCCCTCATTTTTCGTTAATGCCGATTCCATACTCACGCAAAGTTGCTCGCGAAAGCGTCGGGTGTAGCTCGTGGATGTAATACGTCCTTTAAATAGAGAAGTTAATGGAAGTTTTAGGCGTAGTAAAATCATGGAAACGGTCAATAGATGAAAGAAATGTGGTTTCACCTTTTCCGTATTATTGCGTGTAGTTCCAAGCGAGATTTAGTTCATGCTGCGGAAACAAACTCTCCTTTCTCTCTTGTGGTCGTGATTCTCAAGTTCATTAGCGTGTATAAGTCTATTCGTACGTTTTTACTAGGAAATAACTAATTTCTGAACCACTTTTTCCAAACATCTAAGAGTATAGTCCAACAATGAACAAGATGCTGATCCAAAAACAAATGTCGCTCTGAAATTGAAGCACTGACGTCTGGTTTGTGAACAACTGTTCGCTCTCTCATGATAGCTAACCTTCTACAACTTCAAGGGCGGATCCAGTGAGGAGCAATGGGGCGATCGCCCCCCGCAGGGTTAAATATGAAAAAAAAAGACTATGAAGTATAATTTATGTGTTGCGCTTGTTACGAATGTAATAAAGAAAGATCTTACTCTGGAGTACAAAATCATCAAGTCTTGGAAAAATGGGATCCAGTCATTTTTCCACGAATCTACAAGTTTCTCGCCCTTCAAACTACGTTTTCAGTAAATGTTACTATAGAAAAATACAATTTTTTTATAGCTGAAGTGCTTTCAAACTTGGCTTCGAACGCGGATGACAGAAGAGACTTTTAATACACATCCATAGAGACATTCATATTGATGTAAAAAAAGGTATTGACAAATTTTCAAAGAAACCAAGATGGCTTGATTTTGCACTATAAACTTAATTGTTTTTGTTATAAAAAAAGTAAAATAATTACAATGTTTTTATAGTTTAAATTTAAACTTGTTCTATTAATTACATTGTAAATTATCGTTTTGGTTATTGTATATGTCTCCTTTGCTAAGTTATCCTTCTGTCATACTCGACTATAATATGCCCTAAACCATATAGTTTAATTAAAGAAAAGCCCAGCTTTATTTTTTTGTCGCAAAATAAATATTTTGTTCAGTGTAAAGGAAGGCTAGTAATATATCAACAATTATCTGAACTACCTAACACTCCAAAACTAAATATTTTCCCAGTAAGGGGCCTCCGAAACCGCCCTCATAATGACATTCAGGATCCGCCCTTTTACAACCCTTGATAATTAAGGTATCGACAAAGGCGCTACCAGCATTTTCTTATTTAGAAGCAAGATTTATTTATTAATTTGGGATTTAGTTCTAAACTACGGTATTTGTAACTTAAAAAAATGAACAGTAGTTTCCTTTGATGTTAAAATGTTTTTCTAAACAATGTTTTGTTCAATGTGTTTTTTTAAACGATGTTTGGTTCAATGTGGTTTTCTAAACAAAGCTTTGTTCAGTTTTTTTTTTTTTCAAAACAACTTTCAAATTCAGAAGAGCATAACAGATTCTGAAGTTTGGATATTTTTGAACTTGGATGTTTTCTAAGACGTGAGGGCAGATGGGTTTTTTTTTTGTGAAACTTCTGAAAATGAGTTTTTCATCGAAATCCGACTAACGGTCTGAAAGGCCAAAAACTGAAACTTTCGAAAGTTTAATTTTAAATTAAAATATTTTTTTATAATGATAATATCTTGAGAGGGCAGATTACGTCTAAATTGTTTGCTTGGTTCAACGTCCGAAGGTAAAAAAGGAAGTGGAATTTTCCTTTCTCAGTCTTTAACATACATTCGCACATAGAGGAAGAATGGTTTTCAATGATCTCTGAATGGAGGTAAATTAAGCATTAAATCCATGAGGGTAAAATGTATCTCAAAATGAAGTGATCATTGAAGGAGGTGATCTCTTGATAGAAGTGGTCATTTAGAGAGATTTTTCTCTACATTAAAAATACCAAGCTGTTTAAAAAAGATTTAAAAGTTGATTCTTTCGTGAATTAGAGTATTTCCGTTGGTGTTTACAAATGGGTACAATTGAGGCCAACGAACTGGAAACTACAAACACTTTACAAATTAAAGTCAATTATAGTGAGTGACAGAAGCCAACTAGTCCCCGTTTTCGCAGTGGTTAGTGTTACTGACTAACTACTGCAGCTTCTGATTAATGCAGATTAGACTACCAAAGGTTATAAAAAAGAACATTCCCCTTTTTACAGTACTTAGTCTTACCGACTAACTACTGCTGTCAGTACTGCAGGGGCTGGTTAACTAGACCATAACTATTCAAATTCCTCGGCAAAGTATGGGTCCACTGCACGGTGATGACGCAGTGGTTGCGTATTCAACTACCGTGCCATTAACTCGAGATCAGTTTCCAATAATGTCGTTAAACCCCTGTCGTTTTCTCTGTTGGCCAAGTACTGAGGTTCGGATTCCTCGGGAAATGACACAACTCTTCGCGGCATGGCACCTGTTGCCCTTGCGCCGTAAAATCACGAACAATATTTAAAATGACAACACGAGCAAAAGTATTTAAAATGACAAGCGGATTTTGATATGACATGATAAAAGAAACACTTTTATTTAGGTATGCCAACTGAATAAAATTCAGTTGACTTACTCAGTTCTTACTCAATCTCCATTTATTACTCACTTACTCATTCCCAGTACATTTAGTAGTTATTTCCTCACTCTCAGTTCATTACTGACTTACTCACTTGCTTGTTCTCCATTCATTGCTCACCTACTCATTCTCAGTTCATTACTCACTCATTTATTCTCAGTTCATTACTCATCTATTCATTACTCATTCTCAGTTCGTTATTTACCTACACATTACTCATTCTCAGTTCACATTACTCAGTCACATTACTCATTCTCAGTTCATTATCCACCTACTCATTACTCATTCTCAGTTCATTATTCACCTACACATTACTCATTCTCAGTTCATTATTCGCCTACTCATTACTCATTCTCATGTCAGTATTCACCTACTCATTACTCAATCATTCTCAGTTCATTTTTCACCTACTCATTAATTATTCTCAGTACATTTTTCACCTACTCATTAATTATTCTCAGTTCATTATTTACCTACACATTATCCATTCATTCATTCATTCTCAGTTGATTACTTATTTACTCATTCTCTTACACATTTCCAGTTCATTACTCACTCACGCATTCTCAGTTCATTACTCACTTACTCGTTCTCAGTTCATCACTCACTCATTCTCAGTTCCCTACTGATTCTCTTACACATTTATTGCTAATGATTTATTCTATCCTTACTCATAGTTTTATAAGCTTGCGGAGCGGTACAGGGAAACCAAATACCCAAATATATGCTATGCTAACACGACTATAATATTGGAGAAATCATTACCAGTTCAAACACGACACAATTATTCGCTTACAATTAATTAACATGCATTCAAATTTACCAACAAAAATCCAATTAAAATATCTTTGGGGAAAACTCTGTGTGTGTGTGAACGGTTCAAAAGATGTAAATAATTAATAAAATTATTTAGACTCAGTATCGCGACAAACTTTTATTTTTGATATTAAACGAAAGACGTTAACGAACAAAACGTTAGAAAAGATAAATTATTGTAGAAAACGTTGATCATTCAACCGAAACATATAAACATAACGAAGTATTCGATTGAACGGGAATAAAAGGTTTAAAATTCATATCATTTCTTAACATTCTACCCCCTCAAGAGTATTCAACTCCTGAAACTCTAATTAAAAATTAATAAATATTTATCGAAATAATACACAACCGCTTTTATTTTTTATTCCAATAAAGATATTCATGTAATGATATGTAAATTGATGAAAGGGTTCAAAATTTAATTTAATAATCTATTTTTAATTTAATTTACAAATTACATCTCTTTGCGAGCAACAAATAATATCATCCTCAGTCTATCTAAATGTAAAATTTCACTAAACAAATATATGTTCCCAATGCTCATAAAAGCAAATATTTTAATGTTTAAATGTGGAGATAAAATCATTTGGGAATATAAAATAACATTTTAATGAATATTCGCTAACAGATTAAGCGATAGAAATATTTTTTAAACATTTTCTCGCTACAAATTTTTAGGAAAGCTATACTATTATTTGAAATCAAAAAATATGTATTTAAAATCCTTGGTGTGTTTTAGAATCTTCTAAATCCTTAAAAGTATCTAAAATCGTGTAGTCCTAGAATCATATATTATAGAATATAGACTCTAGAAGAATGTTATATCAAACTCTAGAAGGATGTTATATCAAACTCTAGAAGGATGTTATATCAAACTCTAGAAGAATGTTATATCAAACTCTAGAAGGATGTTATATCAAACTCTAGAAGGATGTTATATCAAACTCTAGAAGAATGTTATATCAAACTCTAGGAGAATGTTATATCAAACTCTGGATGTATGTGTTATGAAATCTAGAAGTATGTGTTATGAAATCTAGAAGTATGTGTTATGAAATCTAGAAGTATATGTTATGAAATCTAGAAGTATGTAGTATGAAATTGTATAAGCATGTAGAATGAAATACTAGAATCTGGTCGTAGGGGATCTTAGAGGCATATAGTATAAAATTCTAGAAACAGGTAGTATGAAATCCTAGAAGCAAGTAGTGTGGATTTCTAAAGTATGTAGTATGGAATCCTCTAAAAGCATATAGTATGGAATCTTAGAAGCACCTAAAGCCCTATAAGTATAAAGAAGTCCAATAAAAACGAAAACGAAGGTTATGTAATCAAAATATTGCGAGCATAAGACGTAGAAAACTTGAAAATAAAAATAAAATCAGTATCAAGAAAAATCCGGCTTCTCCCGCATTTTCTTCTAAGTTTCAAAGTCATGGAAATAAAAAATTTTAAATTGAAAACATAATCTAATTAACGCACATGCATTTACATAAAATATTCACCGCACATCTGCGAATCAAATATATAATTATATTTTCACATTGTACGTAAGCGTGTGGAATAGCTTGCTACGTAAGCTGTTTATCTATTAACAGATGGCATAAATTTTTAGCTTATATTCCTTTGCAGTATGCGATGATGGCCAAACATAGCAGAGCATATGTAGATGTATGTAGAGCATATATGACAGAGTATAGATTATAATATGACAACAAGGAAAAAACTGAAATGTGGCATTAGAGATACTAAATTCAAACAGTAGAAAGAAAGAAAGAAAGAAAGATAAAGAAAGAAAGAAAGAAAGAAAGAAAGAAAGGAAGGAAGTCTTTATTCCTTATTATTATGTACATCAGGAGACCATACAAACGATTTGCTTGGGAAATGGAAAGAGAGCAGTAGCGATGCTAGTAACGGGGCTCTCTTTCCGGTAGAAAAAGCAAGGGATTTCTCGTATTCAACAAGAAACAATAACGATATAGATTCGCGCGTACAAATCCGCATTGTTATTAAGAGATTTACATTCGCAGGTGTATCACATTTACAGAGTTTATGAGCAGAGTCTTGACTCGAAGATGTTACAAGTGAAGGTTGAAGTCCAAAGGTGGAATCTTTGTGGGCTGCAGAGTAAGAATGTTTTTCCTTGTAGCCTGGACCGAGAGAAGAAGTAGGAGAAACAAAAATAGTAGAAAAATGTAAATGAATTTTGAGTTGACCGTTGCGGGTGCAGTTTTAAAGGACATTTAAAAGGAAAGGCAGACAAAAGAAAAATGGAAAAGGAAGAGCAGGGAGAGCAGAGGAGGGGGAAGAACTGAAAACTAAAAGGAAAGAGTGGGAAGGCAGAAGTAGCAGGCAGAGCATACTTGATTTAAGTACTAATCAAAGATTTTGGCTTTAAAGGCGTGAAAAGACAGGGCTTTAAATTCTTGAGGGATCGAATTCCAGATTTTAGAACCCGTAACGGAGACACTGTGTGTTTTATAGTTTGTGCGAGTCCGCGGTAGCCTGATATCGTCCTGGTGACGTGTATTGTAATCATGTGTCGTCTGTGAGATGGAGAAAGGTAAAACTAGGTCACCTTTTGTGACTTTGTACATAAGGAGTGCAAGTTTATATTTTACTAAGAGAGTGAAAGGAAGAATGCGCCATAATTTAAAAAATTGGCCAGCGTGTTCATGGAAGCCTGCAAAGTTAACTATTCGCATAAGCTTTTTTTTTTGCGTTCCTATCAATTGCCTAAGGGAAGTAAAATATGTGATTCCCCAGACCTCAAGACAGTAGGTAAGTTTTGAATAAAATAAAGAATAGTAAAGAATCATTAGGATATATTGAGGAACGACATGTCTGAATCTCAAAAATATTCCCAGGAGACTGCTAAGAGAATTGGTGAGATCGTTAATGTGTTCTTTCCAGGTTAAATTTGAATCGAAAATTACTCCAAGAAGTTTGGCTGATTTCGTTTCCTGAAGGATGGAGTTGCGGAAAGTAATAGGAGAACTGTTAGGTAATATTTTTTGCCGGGAATGGAAGATAACGTAGTTAGATTTGGCAATGTTTAGCTCTAGTTTGTTAACGTAAAGCCAGCGTGAGACGTTATCTAAATCTTAGTTGACTTTTTGCACTGTTTCTTCGATATTTTTTCCCGATACCAGAAGTGTCGCGTCGTCAGCATAAAGAAACAGCTGACTATTCAGGACAGCTTGGGGCAAATCGTTGATGTAAAGAAGGAAGAATAGCGGAGCTAAACAGCTTCCTTGAGATACACCAACGCAAATAGTTTTGCGAGTTGAGGGAGTTTTACCTATGAAAACTTGCTGTTGCCTATCAGAAAGGTAGCTGTTCAGTAATTTTAGAGGTGTACCCCGAATACCATACCGTTCTAATTTCGTCAGTAAAATGTCATGCTTAACATTTTCAAACGCTCTTTGGAGATCTCTTTGCATTCCTATTACAAAATTGCTTTTGTCTATTTCGTCAGAAATCATCTCTTTGATATTAAGGAGGGCGGTAGTTGTTGACCTATGTTTTCGAAAGCCGAATTGATGTTTGTAAAGTAAGTTTTTACTTTCGAAATATGATTCAAGTCTACTGTGTAAAGCCTTTTCAAAAATTTTGCTAATAACTGGAAGGATAGAAATAGGATGATAATTCTGAATGTCAGATGGGTCGCCTTTTTTAAATATAGGAATAATTTTAGCCATCTTAAGCTTCGAGGGGAAAATACCCTTATTGAAGCTGATATTGATTAAATGCGCAATAGCATTTGCAAAGAAATCTGGGTTGGCTTTAACAATATGCGGCGGGATATTATCGAGACCTGTGGACTTGGAACTAAGAGCATTAATAGAACGCTTGACCTCGTTTCTGCTCAATGGTTTAAGGAAGAAAGAAGACCCGGCGGCGGGGAAGGGTTCAAAAACATCTGAGTGGTGTGCGGGGGAGTGGAACTACTGTTGGGAGGGGGGGATCGTTTGCAAAAAGTTCGTTGAAGCCGTTGGCTATTGTATTAGTTGTGTGGAGCTCAGTGCCAAAGGCATTGATTTTGGTGGGGAGGAGATTATTTGATTTTTTGCGGTTTAGGGCCTCGTAAATTGTTTTCCAC
This sequence comes from Dysdera silvatica, assembly GCA_006491805.2. Classification (NCBI taxonomy): domain Eukaryota; kingdom Metazoa; phylum Arthropoda; class Arachnida; order Araneae; family Dysderidae; genus Dysdera; species Dysdera silvatica. Next base: position 96,155,663 of record QLNU02014802.1, read on the forward strand.
GTAGATTTGTTGTCTCCGAGTGAGATTTTAAACTTCGCATCAAAGTAGTTCCTTTTGGCTACTCTCAGGATTGTAGTTAACAAATTTCGATAAGAAACATATTTTGATTTTAAAAGGGGGTCAAAAGGACTGTTCCTGTATTTAGCATGAAGCCGATCCCTATTGATGATGGATTTCAGGATACCTCCTGTGATCCAAGGCTTTCTTGGAGTGCGTTTATAAGACTTATTAGTTAAATATTCGGAATTTTTTAAAGCCCCAGTTACCCCTTTTGTAAGAATATTGTAAGCCTCGTTGGGATCGAAACTGTTGTACATCGCGTCAAGCCAGTTTGCATTGTTGAGTAGTGAGGAAACTTTTTCTAGGTTGTAGGAAATTCTCGGGGTTTTACGATCAATAGTGCATCTTGGTAGTAAATTCGATATTTTAATAAATACCGGAAAATGATCTGAGATTCCCGTTTGAATTATGCCTGCCTGAAATGGATAGTCGGTGATGTTGGAATAAATATGATCTAGGAGGGTTTTTGACACGTCTGCAACTCTGGTAGCTTTATTAATGAAGGGAATGCAGCCGTGGGAAGCAAGGATGTTAGATAAAGAACGGTTAATAGGGGTGTTCTCGAGCGAATTTATATTAAAATCACCGCAAAGTATTAAATTCGATTTTGAAAAATTTTGGAAAAGAGAAATTTCAAGTGCTTTAAGGAAGTCGGCTGCATTGTTGTTTGGTGAACGATAAATAACACCCACAGAAACTGTATTCAGGGGGAATAAGTATTTATGTCCAGAAAGAGTGATTCACAGGAATCAATTGGGCCGACGTTTTTAATTTTGTAATTAACCGTTTTATGCACGTAAATGGCTACACCCCCGTGAGAGCTGTCTGGTCTGGAGACGTGTTCTAGACGGTAATTATCTAGATTTAAATATTTAGCGTCGATTTGAGAAAGAGTTCTGGTTTCGGTTAATGCAATAATTTTGAAAGGAATTTTTGAAAGTCATGAGCAACTCCGAGATTAGATCTAAGTTTTTAAGGAGACTACGGATATTGATGTGCAGGACGCTTAGGTCGTCCCTGCAATTAGCTAATATGCTTTGCAAATCGCCCGCACAGTGATAGTGACAATTAATAGATAAGGGAGAAAGAAACCGAGAAGCCATAGCGAAGGAAGGAGAAAAGAAGCGCGCGATAAAGGTAAAAACATGAAAGACATCTTTTAAATCCGGAAGCACCCCACACGGATCATTGACGCCGGATAGATGGGTCCGAAGGCTGGTCGACAATGTTGAAATATACTCACCTTTTTGCTCAGTAACCTGTAGATCTAAAGCCGATTCTTCTACTTTTAGACATCCATGTTATTTCTTTGAAACCTGAATTTGTAGCTACAGAAAACGTTACCTGAATAAGTAATGGGGGAATCCGAAGTGTTAATGCTTAAATCCCAAGCAATCGAAACATTTAACAACTTCAAATGAACTTAGAAATGGCAATGGCGTTCGTCCGACGGAGTTGGCCTTCCTAATCGTTGTCATTAGTATGGGTGACAAAAAAACTTTAAAAAAGTACTATTATATGATACCCAGAAAATCTATTGTTGGAGATGTGAAAAGGGGCTAAATTGAATTTGAAGCAAAATATATAACTTTAAATTGCTGTATTCGTACAGCATATGGTTCATCTTTTTTTATTATTGAATATTTATTTTACTTGCTTCTAAATAATCTGGCACTGTTGAAAATTACGCAACAAAACATGCTCAGAAAATTAAGAAAAATCACAAATATTGCGTACAGCGGTAACAAAACTTGACATATCTGCTTCGCTTATTCTTAGCTTTGCAATGGCTCACATGTAGCGAATTTGGTTATCATGCGTGAAACAAGTTTGATATATATTCTCATATGACTCATATTAGAAACTGCGCTTTATAAGTGAACACATAAAATGTTCCTAAGTGTGATATTATATTTTCCCAGCGGCAATTTTGTTACTCCATTTTCGTCCAATCGAGAATCTATGGGATGATATATAAATGGGTGTTATAAATGGGTATACAGAATATGCGTCAGCTGCACGAAATTATCCTAGATTCCTCGCATGGTATTCCCCAGGAATATTTTCAGTACATTTTTTAATACATACCAAGAAACATTTGGCAATGCTGGTCTAAAATAACCCTAAATATGCAACTATTATGACAAATAAGGTTGCTACTCTGTCTGTACGGCGAAAGCTGAAATCTTAAATAAATTAAAATTTTAATATTTTGAAACTATTAATTTGGCATTTTACCATCATTCTAAAATCCTCTATAACTTAAATTTCCTAAGCAATTTAATTTTACACTTTAAAGAACATTTTTACAACACACGCCATTTGTAGCGTACTTGTTGAACTCGTAATTACTTTGTTAAAAACAACAGCTGTGTTTTTGTTTTAACAAACAAGGGTATCACTAAGAGAACATGATACTTGCGTAAAACTAACAGCGGGTAAATTTAGCTTAAATTAGCGAAAACAAGATTATTATTAATTAAAAACTAAATTTTAATTGAAAAGTTACATGCCAATAGTGAAACCTTTGAAAAATGCACATGTCCTACTTTTAAAATTAGTGCCATCATGATACACGGAAATTGACTCCTTCAAATAAGCCGATTAAATAATATTTTCTCATTAAATTATTTGATAATAAACTATTTTATACAATATGATATTTGATCATTGAATGTGTGTGTATGTGTTGTGTGTGGAGATGGACCACGTATAATTAAAATATATTATTTCATACAATAAGTGTCTGTTTCCGCTCAATTGTGTTTCATTAATTAAGAGTTTAAAGTTTTTAAATTTGAAATTCTGTACATTTTGTCTTATCGTTAAACTCAGAATTATTATAAATTTTGAAAGATATTATAAACCTTCTCATGATGACACAAAACACAAAAACTAAATTTCGGTCAGCATATAAAGTTACCGAGGCACGATTTTGTGATTTTCGTGAAGGATTAAAATAAACAAAATTTTCTCAACCCACACTGTATATATTATAATATCTATCAAAACATTAATTTACGAAAAAAATAAATATTTCTCATGTCCCGACAGACACTAAGGCATTTCGTTTCATTTGGAATAGTGGTTCCCAACCTTTTTCAAGCCGCGACCCACTTTTATAGTAGCCAAGTAATCCGCGACCACCTTTTATAGTAACCAAAATATCCCCTACACGCACTGCCGCCGCCGCCACATTTGCATAATAAACGCATTTTAACAGACTAAGAAAACCCATTAAATACAAATTATATTATATATATTTTAATTAATTATACTTATTTATTATATATATTAATATATATGATATATATACATATAAAGTTAACAACCATTAGTAGAATATTGCAATGTGTGTAGCCATGTTGAAATATAAAAGCGTTGGAAACATTTGGTATGAAATTCTTTATAGCAATAATAACAACTAAAATTAATTGCGGCGACCACTTAGAAATATGTTTACGACCTTCATGTTGTGAACCACTGATTTAGAAATTCCCCAATTCGACTATGCGCCCCACGGTGTCTCTTTTCCCTTTCTACAAATGCAGCTCTACTTTATTTGATGTGGCTATAAGTAATAAAAATTATATAAATAAACCTTTTATCTTACAAAATAAATTATGACAATTATATATAAATCTGAAATATTTGTACTATTAGATGAAGCATTTATCTTTCTCAGTATGTCTTTTTACACAACGAATAATCTTAATGTGGACAGCATGAAAAAAACGTGGAAAAAGAAGAGAAAATTCGAGAAATATCATATATAAAGACATTTTTTAAACAAAGGAAAGAATACAGGGTACAGAGAAAAAGACAAAAGCTTTTTTCCGGTTATAAAAAATAGATTATAAAGCAAGCAATTTTTGAAGCAGCTTTGTTCTAAAGAAGTTTTGTTTTTTCTTCCTTGAGTAAATACCCCTGGAATCAGCATTTCAAAAATTTCTTTTTTTGAAAATTTAGGTTCAGAAAGACGGAATGAACATGGATTGAAAACTTCAGTGATTGAAGGCAAAACTCGCAAGCCCTGTAACTCAAATGAAAAGGAAATAAGTCCTGTACCTCGAATTTTACTTGTTTCCTGCGACTTTTAGCATGACATGTTCTTACTCCTACGTAGTAAAAAAGAAGAAATGAATTATAGCACAATAGTCCTGAATATAACGACAGCTTTTTCCGAAAAATAAGCTGCAGAGGAATAAATATTTAAGTATAATTTGATAAAGATATCCTCATAAGGAAAGATGAAATAAAACAACATTACAAATAGAGCCAATTATCCTCAATTAAGATTCGTGCCACATGTGTTTTAGTTGAAACAGTAGGGTGATATATATTACGTGAAGCAAATACAAAAACTATATAAACTACAATAAATTTACCAAACTTAGTCTTAATACCGTAATAAGATTATTATACTATTATGTCATTACATTATCGCATAAAGAAGAGTTCGTTTGAAAATGATTGATGCTACTATTTGATAACCATCACAAATAATTATTTGCCATCAGGGGTGTTGTCGAGGCCTAGCGCATCCTAGCGGTGCTAGAGCATAATTTTAGAATATCATTCATTTGGCAAATAAAATTCTGTTCAAGTTGTAAATAAAAAATATGTGGATTCTACAATTTTATTAAGAAAATTGCTTTAGAGCAATGACCCTAAAATTTTGAATAAATCAACTAAGAATCGTGGGAATTTAAACGAAACTATAGCTTGGAACACGTATCACAAACTGTGTTCCGAAAATAGAAAAAGCTACAATGCATTGTTTGACTCAGCGAAGGCGAAAACGTGGTTTTTTGGCTATCTTGTTCAATTTTTTTCTTTATTTTATTAGCTCACTTCAGAGGTCATCCTTGGTTTGCTTTCGCTTGGGCACATTCGTTTGTATCACATAATTATTATTATTTTTCGCTTATATGCCCCGAATCTATATGCTGTATGCGGTCGGATACAGAGGAGCATTGGGGGAGTCTTACAATGCCAGCTCGATAACAAAATGATAATTTCTGCTCAACTAGACTCCCAACTACTACTCCCAACTAGACTCCCAACTACTACACCCAACTAGACTCCCAACTACTACACTCAACTAGACTCCCAACCACTACATCCAACTATACTCCCAACCACTACATCCAACTAGACTCCCAACTACTACACCCAACTAGACTCCCAACTACTACACCCAACTAGACTCCCAACTACTACACCCAACTAGACCAGACTGGAACAAGAATGGTGCTCCCTTTCTTTGTATTTAAGGCTTGTACGACATTATTACCCTTCACAGGAATAACACAATTGCCAAATACTAGCCAATATACAAAGTGATCGGACCATTCTTTTTAGAATTTTTGCGGTGCGGAATTAAAATCAATAAAATTTTAACACCCACGCACCATTAATGTACGTAGGTAGGTTATAAATGAGGTACAGAGGTAACGAGGGGTTACGGACTTACAATTCCACATATTCATACGTTTATAATTATACGCATATACATACAAAATTGGATCGTAATGGGGGCTTGCAGCCACATCACCACCACCCCCTGCGTATGCCATTGGCGCACACGACTATAGGCTTGAGCTTGTTTTCTTTCTAACAAAAATAATTCAAACTTCAGTTTACAATCACACAAAAATACTATCCACTAATCATCATTATAATTCGCACGCAATTTATTATTACATAAATTGGGTGCCACAATTAACACTTGCAGTCCTGAAAGGCGTACAACTTTAAACAAATTTTGCTTGTACTTAGCTTTCAATGAAAAGTCAAGCAAACAAATAAGCACAACGTAACTTAAAATCATTAGAAAAGACTATTTGTCAAATGACTTCCACAGCTTTTCTCCGATATTGACATTTTGTCAATATTTACGTAACGAGTTTGTTAAAAAAGTTACTAACAACTTAGCAATATTTTTCTTTATTTTAGAAAAAGCCCATGCCCCTCATTTAACGTATAGCTACTATTTGCAATTTTCCTTCGACATTTTCTTGTCAGAAGCGGAAATTATGTATATCATTTCCTTCTGATTAGTTTTAAACGCGGGTAAGATCAATCTCATGCCTATTTAAACTAAAAAGAGGCTAGGGGCAACATGATATTAGCTGTTTTCCCTTGTGTTTCAAAACACAAAAAATCAGAAAGTTTTGCGTACCCTCAAGAATGGCCGTTTCATATTTTATTTAACTTTTTCATGTCAAGGAAGAAAAAGCAAAACTCGTATTTTTATAGCAGTCATTCCAAAACAAAATCTCGGATTTCCTAAATTTAATTAAAATTACATGTGGAAATACAATATTATGAATTACCGCTTTTCCAGATTTTGATTCACTTTTGCAATTTTTGTCCATTTCTTCTCCTACAGAATATCTTCCTCCCAGTGTGAGATAGGAAATGAGAATTCAATTTTTATTTGGACTTTTTTTCGTCGATGCATGCGAGAAAAAATTTTGAAATTCACGTCCAATTTTAAACTTTCATATATTTTTGTCAGAAAAGAGCTTTAGTTTTGGACGAGACTGATTTTATTTGCCAGTTTTTCGTCAGCCTAATATGTGCGTGATGAAAATAAGGAAATGATCAGGGATATTACGGGGCGCTGCTGTATCCAGTCTTAAATTGTCTGACGGCGTTATTTTCTTGGCTTGATGAATATTGTTTAATTAATGGAAAATTATTTTTGTGGTTGCAACTAAAAATGAATCTAAATTGCTTGTTGCATTATTAGCGAAAATTTATTTTCCATTTACGTATTAAATTACATCTTGCATAACACATATATTAACACTTAATTGGCAAAGCTTAAACACTTTCTCTAACTATAGGTAAACATATATGTAAACTTCGAAACTTATGTAAGAAATACACTGAAGAGTCGAAACATTATCACCACCTACCTAATAGTGTGTTGCTCCACCTTTGGCATTCAAAACAGCTGCAACCCGCCTTGTGGTACCGAATATTTTTGCTGTGCATGCCACAAATTTCGATGTGTGCAGATAATACTAAATGTACAAGAAGCGGTCAGGCAATTTCTGGATATTCTGAGTCGGTGGAATCTGAGCTACCATTGCATGACTTTGCAAATGTTCTTTATTGGCAGAGGCAGATTTACGACTTTTACGCCTATACGATTTAGCTTATTTTGCCGCCTATTATTACCAAACGTAACTAAAGGCGTAACAGAGATTTTGCCGCTTTTGTTATATTCTTTATTTACGCTTCTGGTACTTCTGTCAAATCCTTAATTTGATGTCCCTGACGGTTATTTCAAATTTGTATTTTCGCAAGTATTCGTGAATTTGGAGCTTTTTTGAGCCTCTCTTGGGACAGCGCCAATGGCATCTCTCCCTGTGACAATCTTCCAACGTAACAATTAGAAATTAATTCAAATGACCATCAAAAATTTAGCCTCGCATTTGCAAACGTCTCGGCAGCAAACTTTTCGTCAAAATTTTGCAGCCGTAGGATACAGCCTACATAGCCTACTTCTATATCCTGCACTGTCTATGGAATTAAGATCCATCAAGCCTCCAGGACACCAACTGAAATACATCCGCATGGTACTCGAATCAGTGTAGCATAATTCCAGCCTTGTGACAAGACGCATTGTCCTACTGGAAGACTCCATTCCCGGTGGGGAAGACAGGGGTATGTAAGGGTGTAATCCGCAATAATGTTAAGATAGCCAACAGCTTTTATGGTGTATCCTACCACGACCAAAAATCCCAGATACGCCCATGAGAAAACCTTCCAAACCATAATACAGCAACCGTCGTCCAGTCACTGATTTTGCTTCACTATGCGGGACAGCCATCCGACGCCCAATTTCGTTGATGATGACGCGTGGATGTCCAACGCCTTGTCATCTGGTTTCCCGTCATTCATCCACTTCGCATGTCCTAACAAAGGCAGCTTGCATACACTCGATGAATCTTGCAGTTTCGGAGATACTTGTTCCTAGTCGTATGACCATTACAATCTGCCTAATAACAAACTCGCCTATATCAGCAACCTTACCCATTATACACAAACATAATCGATAAAATTATGCTTTAGGCTCAGCAGCAGATGCTCAATACCTACCCTACCTGCACACGTGGCATCTGGGGCATCCACTCTAACCCATTTGCACACGGTGGAGGTGATCACAATGTTTTGATGTTTTTGATGTTAATATATATTGAAGTATTTTCAGCTGATATCCCCGACTAACTTTATAACTGAAAATAGTAAGTGATACATGTTTAAGAAAAATCATTTAACATTTAGTAAACGCGATTATCAACTTTTCCCAAAGTCTTTAAAAACTCTAATAACAATATTTGTACTTAAAGAACATTGGCAGTGTTAGTGCCCATAAATATACTGAGATTACCTAAAATATATTAAATGACTGTAAAATAATCAATTCTGTATAAGAATGATTTCTTTGTGTCAACAAATAGATATTTTAGACTATTTTACAGTTTCTTTATGGCGCAGTATAGCCCAGATGCCCTTGCGTCATAAAAATACAGTTTCTTTAACTTCAAAAATGAATTGTTAAAGATAATCAATCATCATTATTATTATTATAATATACATATTCTGGCATCATTCGGAGGTTAAGATGGGCAGTATCGTCAGTTGTATCTCACTTTCGGACTGTTCGACATATGTATAAAATTATAGCTTTCTAAAGCTCATTGGAGCCAATCATATGTGTTTCTACATTTCTATATAGTGTGATTAGCATTAGGCCTGTGGGTGACAGAATTGTAGGTATAATGAATCCCTTTCCGTATACAAAGTCTTTGATTTTGCATCTGAATGTAATGTCTTCGTTTTTGTGGCGTATGTGTCCTACATATGGTTTGTGTTGAATATTGCTGTATTTATAATGCTTGTTGTTATGTTAATTTTATCAACTAAGGATGTGTCAGGTAAATTCCGTGTTGTTGTCCTGTCCGTGAATATTGCCATATTCCAGTAGACCTTACGTGTTCCAGGCCCTGCAGTGATAATGCGATCACCTAACGTGCCGTTAACCAAGGTTCAATTTCCAACTGTGTCAAAAAAAGGAAATTGGCGCATAATAACCCTTACTGTCCTTGCGTCATAGAAATGCAACCAACCAACAAAAAAGGAACATCTAACCCACTAACTGCAGACCAGCAAGTTATTGCCCAAGCCTTAAGGTAGTTGGGATTCCTCGGAAATCTGTAGGTCCCGGAGCAGAGTATCCTTGCCTGTACTTGTGCCGTAAAACAAACTTATGCGTCATATAATGTACAGTAAAGCCTCTCTAAGACGACCACGGTATGTTCCATGAAAAGGCTGTGGCTCATAGGGTGGTCTCTTAATGAAGGTAAATTTAGCGTAAAGTCTATGGGGGAGGGTGAAAATCGGTTTCCAGAAGGAATGGTTATTAAGGGAGAAAGTCGCAGAATAGAGATGACCGCAAAGGGAGGTGTTACTCTATCTCTAATATAATTTCTGGCTCATATTTGTCGTAGGGAAGTTTAGTAGTCACTAATCTATTTCTGATGTATCTGGTTTAGAGTTTTATTATAATTAATAATTCTTTAGAACTATATCTGTAAACTGAAATCTACGTTAAATTTTCTTATAGCGGATATTTTTATAATCAAGGTTTGTAAATTTTTAAAATTAAAACGTCGTAAAATATATACCTTAAATCTTTTAGACTCAAATAATCCAGATGAAGGTAATAACCACCATTTAAGCACTTACGAACAATCTACATTTTTATAAATATAGAGATTTTTCTATACTGCACAAACTAAAATCATCATACCTACACCCTATTATGATTGGATATTATGAAAATCGTTGCACAATTTTAATCATAAGGGACATTAATATAAAAATAAAATCGAAAACAATTGACGTTCACAAAACAGTTTAGTATAGAACATTTTATCAATTCTAAATGCTACCTTCAGGATTATTAGCGATTTAATTGCTTATTAATATTTACATTTATATTGGAAGTTCTCTAATTAAAAATAAATCTTTGGATTTTGAACCGTACAAAATATCACTGCGATTGTAGATTTTTCTGCCTATTTCTTTCGCTTTATTATAGAAAATTTAGTTGTGAATTATTCTTTATAGTTGTATATGTTGTAATTAGAAGGGTATAGGTGGATATATTCTATTATCGAATTTATATATTCAATATATTTTACTCATCACATGGAAACATGGGTCTTTTTTCTGATATATAATTTTTCCCGTTAGATTCTGATCCATTGACATTATAATGAAAAGTTATTCTATAGAAGAAGGCTCAGTAGACGATGAAATACAAATAACAGCTTTTAGTTTATGTGATGAAGCAATAGAGTTTGATTATAATCATTGCCTGAACCCACCAAAGAGAACCATTCAATCCAATACTGGTATTAGGATAGTGAAGGGATAATGCCATTCATTGTCGTATCTTGTACGGAAATTGTGCTAAGTACAACTTCTGGCCCAACCACTGAATATAACTTTCCTCCGGTTCAGAAATCGAATGGATATTATCTGAGAAGCATTCGACAACTAATATTGTGGAAGAAATAGTCCAACATATCAATACTAGATGATATTGTAAGATTCGTTTATCCAGAATATTTTACAGATCAAACAGATGGCAGTGTATTTGATGTTCAGTGTATATTTTGGTTAGATGCGTATGATAAATATATAGTATAGCCTGAGCATAAAAAGAAAAATTAATTTTCATTGACTGAACATTTATTTATAGTTTGGTAATTCTTCACCCAAATCTCCATTTAATTTCATTCTTAATTATACTTTTCTCCATGGAAAAGTAAGCCTTATTATACTTGTTACTTACAATCTTTTTTATTTATTTAAAGTTAAAATCAAACAGTTACATTATATTTTATCGTACTTTTTATTAAATTAAATTTATTAATAATTATATAATTTACATTAATTATTTATTTCATGACCTCAATATTTAACATTTACAGTTTGTAATTATTTCCTTACAGATTTACTGTTCGTTTTACAGTTACTTACAATTTTATACATCAAAATAACCTCTTATTACTTTTACGAAGATTTATATATATATATATATATATCATCATATTCAACCATTATCTATCCACTGCTGGATGAAGGTCTCTCCAAATGCTTTCCACACAAGTCTATCCTGAGCAATTCGCTTCCACGTCACCCCAACCTGTTTTCTTATTTCATCCACCCATCTAGTTTGAGGACGTTTTCTAGGTCTTCGGTGGTCTCTTGGAATCCAGTTCAGAATTTCTGTTGTCCATCGTTGATCAGTTCTTCTTGCAATATGCCCAGCCCATCGCCATTTCAGCCCTTTTACTTTAACAATGATGTCCTCTACTCTAGTTTGCTCTCTCACCCAAGTGTTTCTTTTTCGATCTCTCCTAGTTATTCCAAGCATGCACCTCTCCATGCTCCTTTGCGTTGTCTGTAACTTTCGTATTGCTCCAACTGTTAGACTCCATGTCTCTGATCCATAAGAGAGGACTGGCAATACACACTGGTTGAAGACCTTTCTTTTTAGACACAAAGGCAATTTCCCCTTCAGGATAAAACTGTTTCTTCCAAATGCACTCCAGCCAAGTTTAATACGTCTGTTGAGTTCTTTCATAATGTTGCCATCCATTGAAATCAGCTGGCCAAGGTAAATATATGAATCAGCAATTTCTAGCTCAATGTTGTCAACTTGTATTTTTGTTTCCTCTACAAAATTATTGAACATGATCTTAGTTTTTTGTAGGTTCATCTTGAGTCCAACTTCTTTACTTCTAGTTGAGAGCTCCTGTACCATGTCTTGGAGTTCTGATGGGTTCGTTGAAAAAATAACAATGTCATCAGCAAACCGCAAATGATTTAAATATTCACCATTTATTTTTATTCCCTTGTTATTCCAATTTATCTGCTGAAAAATCATCTGTAAAGCTGAAGTAAAAAGTTTTGGAGAAATGGTATCTCCCTGCCTCACCCCTTTGCCAAGTTTGATAGTTTTGGTATCTTTATGTAACCGAAATTTTGCACTTGCATTTTTATACACACGTTTCACCATGTCAATGTACACATCCTCAATGTCTGTTGATCTTAAAGAGTTGATGACTGCTGATGTTTTAATAGAGTCAAAGGCCTTCTCATAGTCAATAAATGCAACACACAATGGAAGTTCATATTCATGTGTTCTTTCAATTAATTCTCTTAATACTTGAATATGGTCCACTGTACTGAATCCACTTCGAAATCCAGCTTGTTCTCTTGGTTGAGCTGCATCTAATTTTTTCTGCAGGCGATGTGTTAGCACTTTTGTGAAGATTTTATAAATAGCAGGTAACAAGCTAATTGGTCGGTAATTTTTCAAATCCTCTTTATCACCTTTTTTATGCAAAAGAATTACTGTTGCAGAATCCCATTGGTTTGGTATGTTACCGCTGTTAAGACATTTGGTAAAGAATTTTGCAAGTATGTCTTCTACATATTCTCCAGCTTCTTTTAGGATATCTAATGTAATACCATCATCGCCAGGGGCTCTTCCTTTCTTCATACTTTTTATTGCAAATGCTACTTCTTCTTTTAAGATTTTAGGAGCTGTTCCTTCGACTATCTCAGAGTCTTCGTTTAATCCACTGTTTCCCTCATACAGCTTTCTGTAGAATTCTTCAACTCTTCTAAGTATTTCTTCCCTATTTCTTGTTACAGTGCCATCCTCTCCTTTTAATGCAATGATGTGTTTCTTCCCAATAGACAAACTCCCTTTAACAACCCTAAGGCTCTTGTTGCTTTCAATGGCCTTCCTTACTAACTCACAGTTGAATTTTCTTATGTCTTCTTTCATGCTTTTGCGCAGAGTTTTACAAAGTTCTATGTACTCAATCCTGGAACTGGTATTTTGATTGTCCACCTTCATATCTCTTCGCCTTTTCATGAGCTGTTTCGTCTTCTCAGATAATTTGCTATTCTGCTTTTTACAGGTTACACCACCAATTTCCCCAGCAGTTTCAATTATTGTCTTAACAATGTTTTCATTTGCTTCTGAGATGTCAACTTCTTCAATAAGTCCTTCCAGTGCAGAAAAGCGATTTTTTAATTCCAACTTGAATGCCTCGGTATTTACTTTCAGTTTCATTAGATCCACCCTCTTACTTACTTGTTTCCTAATGAGCTTCTGTCGTTCTAATTTAGTATTTAAGTGCACTTTACATCTCACCATTCGATGATCACTTCCAGTATTAAATCTGTTCAGTACACTGCAATCTTCAATAATTGATTTCTTGTTTGCCAGGATATAGTCAATTTCGCTGGTTCCTCCATTGGGGTGTTTCCATGTCCATTTTCTTTGCGGTTTCTTCTTAAAAAATGAATTCATGATGCTAAGGTGCTAAGGCCATATATATATATATATATATTATGAAGACAGTGAAATCGTTCATTTAAAAAAAATCGATTGTCAGATGATTGAAGTTCAAAACTTGTCCAAAACTTCAGCATCATCATTGAGAATTTACTTTTACAAACTCGTCATTTCTCTTGAACTGCGACATTACTCTCATCAGCTTGGATTAAATTTTAATACCATGAATATTTTACTAAGCGCTATTCAAAGTAGAATTTTGAATCACTCATGACACTGTAAACTTCCGCAATTGTTAGGCCTCTTTGTTGCGTGGTCTACGAATTGATAAAGGCAATTTAAAATACATGTAACTACACTCTCAAAACCTCAGATTTATTTATTATTTCGTAGAATATTCTGAAACGCTTTCCCAAACGAAATATATTATGGAGGCCATGGCGCCAACACACACATACTGGTTGGCCTACATGAAGGAATTGGCCGTAACCGCATAGTGAAATAAGTAACATAGCTAGTATTGACGCTATTTGAAATCGACGATCATTGGTCAATTTCGGAAGCGTAATTTTGAAAAAGGCTGATTCAGAAATAAAAACGTTTTGTATAGGCACTATTGGAGTTGCATAAAACTTGGCGATGCTCTTTAGCCAGCATTCCAAATCCTCTGTCTTGCATAATTATCTCTCTCTTTTGCACAGAGAGGAGAAAAGGGGAAGAGAGAGTTCAAACTCTACCGCTTTTCTTTGTTCCCGATGCCAAATGCTGTGGTTACTAATACCGTAATCTAGGTATAAATAATAGTGAACCAACGTGATTCAGTTCGTGTTTTTTTTTTTTAACTAGCATTTTCTAACTCGTCGAAACCCGAGATTAAATTGTAAATATCCTATATTGTTAAAGGCATTGATATTGAATTATCCTCTAGGCCATAAGCGATGTTGATTCCTTGGAAAACTGTAGGTCCCAGCATAGCATGGTCCTTGATATCCTTGCCCCGCAAAACTGGAAAATAAACAATATTAAAAGTAAACACATCCTGAATATTAAAAGTACTCGAAAACTAATATTTTTAACTATCATTCAAATGAAAAACCGATAGTTAAAAGTAAAAATGTCGACGGTTTAAAGCGTCGATTGTTCACCATCGATTAACTCAAAACAGTGTCTATTCATCATCGATGTTCATTCTTATATATAATTTGTACTCGAGTGGCTACCGTTTACATACTCATTGTTTTTACTTTTTGTTTATAACTAGGGTAATCTAGTTTTAACCTGATTTGGTGCAGAGTAACCCTTGTTCTCCCTGTGCCATAAAAACACAACTATCTGTTTGATCAAATTGTAAGTATTGGTTTGATCGCTTGTATACTTTTTAATCTCTTTGTCTTTATGTGAATTATATTTTACTAAAATATTTACTACTTGCACTGAAATTGTCCAAATGGTTCTTTTTTATTTTAAGCCACTTATTCTCTAATTCTTTATCGTTTTAATCCCATCATTTTCTTCACAATTGCTTTAGGCCGGCGATAATCTCTATAGTGTAGCGTCCTATTTATAAAAAAATCATACCTAGCTTTGTCGAAACATAAAAAATTAAGTATTTTCCTGAAAAAATACTTAATAAAGTTAAAAATCTTAAGTCTTGGAAGAGATTATCAGTTTAAACTTATTTTTCGCAACCAGTGTTACTAATTCCCGAGTAATTTGTCCTATTTTTTTAAACAGAGACCTTAAAAAAACTGGATCTCCTATAGTTTTTACATAATGCCGATTTAAATGCGTTCATTTATTTCCCTTGCATTCATTATTTTGGTAATTTTATATATGTTGCGCGTTCCTTTGAATCTTTAGTACTTTCGTAATCAAATTAAAAAGTGAAAATATATTAATCATGTGTTATTCCCCTCTCACATTATTTCCAGAAGCCATGTGTTTATTTTTTGATATAAATGCCTACCTTTACGACTCACTGAAAACCCCAAAATTTCCCCTCACATGTTGAAACCAACGGAAGGCATTTAATCTTCGTTTGCTTTTCCCAATACGCTCATTTTAGGACGAGTTGTTGGCCTCAAGATAACAAAAATGTCTAATTTCAATTTTGGTTTCCTTAGCCCTGGGGATCTTGGTATATTTTTTTTTTTTGCAATTTGAAATTAAATCAACTGCCACTACTCATATAGACCTATGAAATCTCTCCAAATAAATGTTTAGAATTTTACAATGAAGATTTGGATAAATCTTTAGATAGTGAAATTTTACAATTCTATGAGTTTATTGAAAGTGTGAATGTACTCGCTGCACAAAATACAAATAGACAAAAAGTCATCCTAAACTTATTTACAGCCCTAAAACTATATTTGGTAATACCAATAACCAACTGTGAAGCAGAGTGGTCTTTTTCAAAAATAGCTTTAATAAAATATAAATTGAGATCGACAGTACTGCAACGAAGATTTAGTAGCCTTGCTACCGTGTCAGTAAAGCACGCTGAGGAACTATCGTTCGACAATATCGTGCAATCTTTTGTGAACCTTAAAGTAAGGAAATAAATTTTAAAGTTTATAAAACTTAAACTCCTGAATTACGTGGAAACTTCTGCTTTTAAGTACCCATCTTCAAGTTTTGTTTTACTATATTATATATTTTCAGATCGCTGTTGTAAACGCTTTACAGAGTGTAGATTTCAGCGAGATGCATTACACAAGTATCAAACTTCAATAATTTTACTTAAGAACATTAAATTTGTCATAAAGGCAAGTTTAAATATGTTGCATGTGTATATTTCACTGATGTGTTTTAAGTGGGCAAGAAGGTTTTTTGTGGTTTTTAATGTAAATTTGTGGTCCTTGAACAATAGTTATTAAAAATTGATAATATATGCTTCTCCCCATGCCTGAACACAAATAAAATTATGATTAATTTTAAAGTCAACACTGGGTGCAGGGTGCTGGCATACACTTTTTTTTTGTAAAAAGTGAAAATAGGGGGCTCCCAAAATTTTCAGTAGCCTAGAGACCGCGAAATCCTTAGTCTGGCCTTGTATAGCTCAGAGGGGAATTTTAAAGTGACATTGATGTGAGCTGGGTTTTCGCTTTCTCTCTCCATCTATTCAAAATGTGGGAAGCAGATGTTCGGGGATTGGAATTCTTGATTGACTTCGGCTCTTGGGATCACATTTGTGCCAATCAGTATTCTACTAAGAAGTTTAAGCTCTAGAATTGTTCGACAATCTTTTCCTCAAAGGAATAAAACTTTTATATTTTAAGTGCGTTTGGCCCTGTTTTTCAGTTCGGGTCTTTTAAAATATCTTGTATATCTGTTCCTTTATATTGCTTATATTTGTTCTGGTAATTGTTGTATATTGTTCTTGTATTTTTCTTTTATTATTGTGTATTGTTCTTGTATTTTTCTTTTATTATTGTGTATTGTTCTTGTATTGTTGTATATTGTTCTTGTACTGTTGTATATTGTTCTTGTATTGCACATTCTTGCTCTTATATTGCATATTCTTGTTCTTGTATTGCATATTCGTGTTCTTGTATTGCATATTATTGTTCTTGTATTGCATATTATTGTTCTTGTATTGCATATTCTTGTTCTTATATTGTATATTCTTGTATATTGGTTCTGGTAAATTTGTTCTGGTATATTTGTTCTGGTATATTTGTTCTGGAATGTTTGTTCTGATAAATTTTTTCTGGTATATTTGTTCTTATATAATGGCTTTTGTATTGCTGTATATTATTCTTACATATTTTTGTTCTGAAATCTCTTATGCTTTTGTTTCTAAATTACATTTATTAAAAAGTTAAATTCAATATCTATGAAAATAATTCATCTATTCATTTTCAAAGTAATTTTGTTTACAAAATTTCATAAACATGAAGGGTAATTACATTAGTGTATTTTTTAATATTCGAATTCATTAATAAGCAAATATTTTCCTGTAATTAAATTATATATGACAATGCAGTGGAACCTAATAAAGTGACCACCTTGCTAACTTAACCACCTGAATAAAGTGACCACCTTGGTAAATTAACCACCTGAATTAAGTGATCACTTTGCTAACTTAACCACTTGAATAAAGTGACCACCTTGGTAAATTAACCACCTGAATAAAGTGACCACTCTTTATGAGAGAGAATTTGTATGAACTCAGGGGTGCCTATACAAAAGTCTGTCGTGTATAGTGGTCACCTGTTTATTGTGACTATTGCAGTCCAGTCCCATAGGTGGTCACTTCATGAAGTTTCTAATGTATATAAATAAAATAATCAAATAATTATTTAGTGGAAAATAATTTGCGTAAAAGAGAAATGAAAAGTAAATATACGAAAATTTTAAAAAAAACTTTAATTTTTTTAATTGACTTTTAAAAACCATCCAGAGTAATATTGTGGCTAGAAGTATGTCCATATATGTTTGTGGCGGCATTTTATGGACACAAATAAACTGACAAATAACTGACAATAAACTGTCTAAAATTAAGGTTGCACTTAATGTCATTTCAGTGGGAGAGGTAAATATTTTGCTCTGTAACTTCCGACGTGCTTTATTTATAAAAAATCATTTTACAGAAAATTAAAGAGCTATAAACACTTAACATAATGCAGAAAAAATGTTTTAAGCTTTCTACGAAAGAGAATCGCGATTGAAATTGATGCAAACATTGAAAGTCGAAGACGAAAATTTGTAAAAGACAGATTTAGAATGAAAAATTTTCTCACATAAAGGTGTATAATTATTAAAAAGTGATTGTTGATGCTCATGTAACCAAATCTGTTATCCTAAAACTGTTTTTTACGAACTTTTGTTTCCCACCTTTAATTTTTGTACCATTTTTGATTGTAGAGTTTCCGTCATAGGACACCTGAAAAGTTTTTTTTTTGTAATTATATTAAGTGTTTATATGATGATAGTTTTTATAAATAAAGCATATCGAAAGTTACAGAGCAAAATATGTACCCCTCCCATTGAAATAACATTGAATGTAACCTTAATTTTGGACAGCAGTATATTACTATCGTACTAAACCCTGCTGTTGTGCATTAGTATAACGCTCGCCTAGCACGCCATTATCCCAAGTTCTACCGCCAAAGGCGCCAATAAAAAAGAGCTTACCTATCCAACAGCAGTCTGGGTTTGGTTATAATAGCTTCAGCTTCCGCGGAAAACTGAGGTCCTGGCGCATCCGGACCTCAGTTTTTGATCCCTAAAACCGCAACATAATATTAGCGTGACCTATAAAGGATGAACAAATATGAATTTATGGTCTTAATATGAACATGTATGCACCAGATTTTTTTATCAGATGTGCATAAGATTTTATTGCACTCCTGAAAGTTAACACAATGGCCAACTGTTCGACATATAATGTCATCGGGCATGTTCTTTGTAATCTTTTCGCGTGAAATGTAGATGGCCATAGTCCGATGTGACCTAACACATCCCAAGATAATCCAAGCCAGTGTTTTTCATAGTATCTTCGACGAAACATTGGGGTTGTGCAAGCAACTTATAATGGGTTGGTTGAATTTTTATGGCGCAAGGACATCAGCAAGTATTCTGTGGCCAACAATTTATAAAACATCGCCAAAATTTTCATAAAACATGTAAATTTCCTCAAAAATCACCCCGTGGACAGACATTGCTGAAATCACATACAATACTGACAGTTTTAAATGGATTTATTTAACCGCCGACAGCTGTTTGAGTAGTCATGTGCTACAATCATCATGCAGACAAACCTGAAATATTAGGTAGTATGAGCTGCGTCTGTTTTCGTTGTGACTGTGATAGCACATGGCCACCGAAACAGCTTTCAAAGGTTAAATAAACATTAAAAATTTTGTGGATTTTGTGAAATCTTAGCAATATTTCTACACAGTGCTTTGTTAATTATCTTAACCGACTCACCTTTGATAAAGTTAACGGACAAAACAAATACCACACAACAACGAAAATGCATCACCTACCATTTATACATAAAAATGTCTTTGAGAAGGAGGGGTGCTACACAGAAGAACATTTTGGAGTTCTTTGGAAGGCATGGTGATTTGATGACGTAAGTGGGGGCAGGAAAAAGAGAAAGGACGCGGAAAAGTTTGAAGGAGAAGAGAACTTGGACTGGCTTGGATTGAAGAGAGTATCTGTAAGAAGTGCTCTGTGATCAGGAGTTGCGTGCTGAATTATCTGCGACCAGCCTCCGACCCTATAATTACAATGCATTTGAGGAAAAACTGAGAGATGATACTATAAATGACAGAGAAAAAGCGCCTGCTTGCACCTGACGGTCCATCTTCAAATAATACAAGAATATTCCTTTTGACTATTTTTCATACAGCCTAGCCATGCCTAATATCTAAAAGGTCGGGCCAGTTTAATTAAATTTTATTCCTGTTGTACTATATCCGAGTGTGTCGCCATAATAAATGTTTTCTTCTGCAACTTCTTCCTTCCAGATCATTTTATGTTAAGTATTTCCTTCGAAGGATCATAACACTAAGCATGCAGCAAAAAAAAAGGTTATGTGAGAGCAAGAGTTTCCCTGCGGTGTGGTAACGCGTTCTCCTATTGCGCCGTTAATCCGGGTTCGACTCCCAGCAGTGCAAAAAGAACGCTTACTCAGAGATCTCATAAAGATCGCACTGCTCACTGTAGTCCGGGGTTTGGTTCCCTAGGCCTTAAGAGGTTCGGATTCCTCGGAAAACAGTAGGTCCCGGCGCAGCATGACCATTGTAGTCTTTGAGCCGTAAAACCACAAACGAAACAAGAGCAAAAGTTAGGTAACTACTTCGTTAAATACTAGTTGACATGATTAGCAATCTCCAAACTCCATCACAAGTTCTAGAAATATGAGGACATGGAATTCAGTAAAGAGGGCAGGAGAAGTAAGTTTTTTGAAAGATAGGGGTGGGGGACAGAAGGCACACTGGACGTGTGCTTCATTTGGTTCTGAGACTTCAGCCCTTATCCAAAGGTGGATGTCTTGAATCAAGCATATCTATGTTCTGAGATGATCTATTTTGCTGAGGCGTTTGAAGCGGTGACACTTTATGCATATCAATGGAAATAAACCCACGCAGTGATAAAACAGTTTATCAGTATCATCACAGGGTTTAAATTATGACAACAAACCCTCGGGATAACAAGGATCCCTTGAGGGACACCATAATACGAGTCTGGAGGACAAGTTACAACCACAGGGTTCATTGGTTTTCGACCTCACACCTTCGGATGATCGCAATTGCACTCGTACCTAAAATGATACATGACGGCTGCAAATACGATGAGAAGTCGGCAGTATTATGGTAGAATTGGCCACACCAGATTACGAATTCGGTATTCTTTTGTAATGCAATAGTAACGCATGTGCCCAGTGTGATATTAACCCGATCCGACTCCTAATGGCGTCATAAATATCATTTATGGACTAACTGCACATTGTAAACCTAAATTAGGTTCCTGGTCCTAAAAAGCCCTGGGGAATTTTTGGGGAAAATTTTCTGGTTTTACGAGGCCAAAAAACTGGAGTTTTTGGCACAGTACGGCCTATAATGTCCTTGCGCCATAAAACGCAAGCAAACCAAAATCTTGAATTCGGTAATTTATTCAAATTCGAAACTTAATATTAAATACTCCCTCCGTCCGAAAATATGGTATGCATTTAAAAAACTTTGTTGTCCGAGAATATGGTATACGTTTGAATTTTTTCATCCAAAAATGTGGCATACATTTGATTTTTTTTTTTTTACCTGAAAATATGGTGTAGGCCTACATTTAAAATTAATTTTTGTCCGTCAATTGCACACTAAGCTTATTTCCTCACACAAATGTTTACTTCCTCCGCTAATCGTCAATGATTTTTTAAATGTATACCATATTTTCGGAGAGAGGGAGTAATTTTTTTTCTATTTGTTAATTACTTAGTTGGTTTAAACCTGACTCCATAGCCTTTCCCTAACTCGTATCTCAAACAGAAACAACATTTCTTTCGTGATTATCTATTTTTCTCAACATTTTGAGAAACGCACAAGGACAAAAAGAACTACTTGGCAAAAATAACGCAAAAAATTGGGAAAAATATTCCCATAGAGAATTATTCAATTCCAGTCATGTAGTGAACGACGTTAAATTGTAATTGGCTGCAGAAAAGGGTCGATTATAAAAGGAAGTATGACGTGCCTTAGGTATTAAGGTTCATCTTTCTATCATTCTTGATATGGCATCGTACCTTCTTCTACTGCTTAGTATGAGTGGAGAAACTGCAAAATTATTTGTTTATGGTATTTTTCTGACGCGTGATTCTGTCCAGTACATTCTAGTATAGACCTAGGGTTATTGTAGGTTTTGGGGTTTAATGATTTCCTCGTAACGACACTGTTTTATTTTTATAAGATATTAGCATAGATATCATTTACATTGTACATTGTGTATCATAGTTAAGGTCAATCGGGTATTTTTTCAACTATCAACTGAAAATTCATACAAATGTTTAAAAGATGTAGAAAGCATTTGAAAATCTGATTATTTTAATGGACTCTGAAATTGACTAAAAAAGCTTTTGGGGCGTATTTCTTTTTTCTGATAGTTTTAATATAGAAAGAGTTTTTTAATTGGTTGCTCTTTTATTTGTAAGTGTTTTTTATACACTGCCGGAAAATAAAAAAGGAACATCAAGAAGGAATTGCTGGATGGTTATGAAATTTGTATATGTTGATGGGGTGGAGTGCAAGTATGCGTGTTCTTAATTTCAGGACCAACCGGTTAATGCTTACATCAAAACATGATATAATATGCAAATTATACTCGGTGGTATTTAAGGGCAAAATGTTTGAAATCAGTAGTCGAATTATAGACACTTGCGAAGACTCTGAAGAAGCTACAATCTCTGGACGTGGAAGACGTGTAAAATTTCAGCCGTTATCGAACTATGAGAGAGGTCGTCTAGCGGGACTCCGTGAGGCCGGTTGGTCGTTGTCCCATACAATTCCACACGTGCTCAATGGGAGCATATCCAGTGAACATGCAGGCCATGAATGTTGTCTCACACCTTGAAGTGCACGTTGCGTTGTACGTGCCAAAACGACAGATCAGTATTGTGCTCTCCAGTGCAGACGTTGTCGGCACCACTGAAGCCATTCCCGACGGTGGGTTGGAGTCGGAGGTACACGTGCCAAAAGCACACGTGTACGTAGTCTTGCTTCCAGTACACGATTGCGGATTGTTCGCACAGTCACCTCAGGTGCAACGGCAGCTCGAATTTGCAACGCAATGGATGTTCAGCTTGACCACCCCGCTCTTCTTATGCGTCGATCTGTCCGTTCATCAATCTGTCTGTGAGTCCTGGTTCCACGTCTTCTCGTGTGGGAATGTTCCTCGGACCATCTACGCCACCATCGTACCACCACCGATACTTCCCGTCCAATTCGCTCCTCAATACGACCAACCGACCTCACGGAGTCTCGGTATTCGACCCCTCTCGAAGTGCGATAATTGCTGAAATTGTGCACCTCTTCCACGTCAAGCCTTTGTAGCTTCTTCAGAGTCTTCGCAAGTGTCTATAATTCGACTACTGAATAAACCCACTTCGCCCTTCTCCTTAAATACCACCGACTATAATTTGCGTAGCATAGCATGTTTTGGCGTCAGCGATAACTGGTTGATCCTGAAATTAAAATCAGGACTACGTATACTCCACCCCATTAACATATGCAAATTTCATAACCATCCAGCAATTCCTTCTTGGTGTTCTTTTTTTCATTTTCTGGCAGCGTATTTGGAATTTGTTTCTTCTTGGACTTATCATCTTTTCTCTCCCTCGAAGCTTCTATCAAGAAATATAGTTACTTCGTTGGCCTGCGGTTGTTGTTTTTGGTTACTCAAAAGAGTTTTGGAAAGTTGCCCATTGCTACTGAACTGTTTCCCAGGATACCATGCGGTGATGTAGTAGTAACGCGTCAACCTACAGAATCGTTAACCTAGCTTCAACTCTCAATAGTATTGTAGAACGCGTGACGTTTCTCTGCCTACCACTGTCCTGCCTCGTCTGTATGCACTAAATTCTCCGAAGGAGTATATGAAGCCCTGGAACACTTACTCCTAGATTACACGGCCTACGATCACTTGCATGACTTTCGTAAAACACAATTTTCTCTCGTTTGTTGTCCATTCACCTTCCAACCTCAAGAGACTCTTAGCCTTCCACCACGACCCTCACATCCGACTTCTCCTGCTTGTTGCTCTGAACTTCTTGTCGTGTGCTGGTCGTTCCTTCTTAGCACACTACTGGGTTTCATTTGGCTCTAAAATGTTTCGTATACTTTGTGTTTCGCCATCATTGTTGTTTTTAATTTATCAATTATAAATACTGTTTTTTGCATCATATTTTACTGACTGTAACGTTGTTTGGTCACAAGCGTAATTATATCGGGTTTGCATCATTGTAACATTTATAATGCGCATAATGGCCCTCCAGAAATTAGATCTTTGTCCGTCCCTCATGGAGAATACAGTGTAGTCGTCGTCAACCAACTTTCCCAAGACTTTACTTACTCAAAGAGAGATGAACCGTAGTCACAGGAGGCCCTGCATTGGTTAGCGCGGAAGTCCAGCATGTGATTATCCGTGATTACCCCGAGTTCGACTCCCAAGTGTGCCAAAAACAAGAACGCTTACAGATTAATGGCTTACCGTAATTCAGAGTTTGGTTTCCTTAAGAGATTCGGATTCCTCGGAAAAGTGTAGGTCCTAGTGAAGCATGACCGTTGTTGCTCTTGCGCCATAAAAGCAGAAGAAAATTATTTCAATCACTCGCAATTGTTGGTTTTCAGAAGCCGAAATTGTATATGAATTGGAAATTACTTTCTCTCTTTCTCCCTACTAGTAAACAAATCTGTTGCAACTTCGCTGTCCAAAAAATATTTCTCCTTAAAAATATTCACTAACAATATATTGCTGACTAGATATCATATTTTATCTTATGTAATAATGCAACAAGCTATGAAATTTTTGATTTTGGAGAAAATAATTTTTTTTTTTCAAATTACCATTTTCGTTGTTAGTATGGATTTTTGCCTTGAATACTTTGTGAATGTAAATTTGTTTCTTCGAGGTAGGTCACACCTCAGTGACAACACAATTTTCACAAGTGCCTAGCGCAAAGCTTCCGGGGCGCTGTTTATAAAATTCATTAGGATAATTATTTGATAAGGTGCTTAGATATCCCCGTGTAGGTAGATATCCCCGTGCAAAATCTCGACAAAACGTATAAACGAAGATAAAGGCATCGTTTTCTTTTCCAACAGCCTGGTTAGTGTGTGTTTCTCCGGTCCACAGAAAACTGTCTCTGGTTCGATTACAGTCTTATTTATTGGTTGTATTTTTATGATACAAGGACAATAACGGTCATTCTGCGCCAGACAAGGTGAAACTCCGGTCCTATGATGATGCCCTTATTCCTTCTTTACAGTCCATCAAATCTTAAGATGGAGATTTATATTTAGCTTTAATTTCAGCATTGCATCTGAATGTCAGAACACCTTATGAATGTAAACTACCTGATATACTTTATCATTAATATATAGACAGGGAAAGATATCGAAACTACGTTGAATTGTCAATGCCAAAATTTGGAACGGAAATAGGAAGGGGCAGTATTAGTTATATGGGACCTAAATTTTAGAATGGGTTGCCAGATGCATTAAAAACCTTGAATAATATTGGAAAATTTAAAAAGGACCTAATGAAATACTTCATAATGCAGATAAAAAATAATTAGTAAAAATTAAAATTAAAAAATGGTGTGGAGAAAAAGAGAATATTACTGGGGTAAATAATAGTGTCGAAAGCCGGTGTTCTTAATATTTAATTAAGTTGAAGGTCCCAAGTCCATTATATCAAATGGTATTTTCTTGGGACCTTTCCTGGTGCCGCCATGTTTTAATTTTATTTTTCTTCATCTTTTTGCCGTGCTAATACTGACTGCAGAGAATAATAAATAAAGTTGTATTGTTGTATTATAAACTGCCTGATGTATTTTGTCAATGTAATCTGTCTATCTTATCAATGAGATCTTATCAATGTAAATTTGATGAATACGATCTTAGCAATTTAAAATTGATGGACGATATCAATGTAAATTTGATGAATGCTATCTTATTAATGTAAATTTGATGGATGAGATCTTATCAATGTAAACTTGAAAGATAAGCTCTTTTCATGTTTATTTATAATACGACAGAAAAACGTAAAATAATCTCTAAAGTTTTTCAAAAATTAATTTTATACCCAGTTTGTATACTTTTAAACATTTGTATACTTTTAAACATTCGTATACTTTTAAATATTTGTATACTTTTAAACATGTGTATACTTTTAAACATTTGTATACTATACGGAAATTTGTGTGTTGTATAGATACTTGTATATTATACGGACATTTGTATACTGTATGTATATTTGTATATTTTACGTAAAGTATTCAAATATCCGTAAAATATACAAATATCCGTAAAATATTTGTATATTTTACGGATATTTGAATACTTTACGGACATTTGTATGCTCTACATTGGAACCGCTACAATTTTGAATTTAATTATTTGATTGTGAGAGTATGTAGCTAACATTATTATGTGTTTTGTCCCAATGTGAATTAATTATTTATCTAAGACAAAATTTGATTAAGTAAACAGAATCTCACATACACGAATTGATCACCCAAAATTAATTTTACGAGGATAAAATTCAATCTAGTTAGCATGATGTGCACAAAATTGTACTTACACACATTATAAGTCGTCCTAGTCACCGGGGGATATTTCAAGGCCTGGTTTCATTTTCTGCATTATTCAATTACTAAATACGAGTTTTAAATATAATTGGAGTCTTACGTTTGAAATAAAGCTTAAATGTATTTGAAGAGGGATTGTTGGTCGAAGAGTTTTATCCTGCACTTTGTCTCACAGACACGTTTATGAATGGAAGTGTTAGAAAAACAGAAACGATACTTTCAATAATAAAAGAGTGAGAAGACCCTTTCTGCATAATAAAAGTCAAATGTCTTAGGTGGTAAAGTAAAATATATTATGTGGTACACGAAATTTAATGTCTAGTATGTTTGATTAATGATGGATGCGTTTCGCAACAATATACAATGTAACATACAAGGTGATTGTATAGTGATGCACTGCGTAACGATATAATATGCAGGGTGATTGTAGATTTGTGCACTGCGCAAAAATATAAAATATCATATACAGGGTGAGTATATATTGATGCACTGCGCAACAGTATGAAATATAATATACAGGGTAAAGGTATATTGATGTACTGAGCAAGAATATACAATATAACACGCAGGGTGGTTGTATATTGATACACCGCGCAACAATATACAATATAACATGCACGGGGATTGCATATTGATGCACTGTGAAACAATATGCAATATAAAGGGTGATTCAAAATTCTTGGTAAAAACTTCCAATGATGATAGAACACAACGAAACAAACCCTTTTCATCATAGAATGCATGGTCGCAGAAAAATCCAGTAATCGCTGATTACACCTGTTGAAAGTAAACTGATAAGGAAAGTGCTCCATGAAGACCTCTCCGATGTGCTCGAAATTTACGCAATAAATTTCACAGCAAAACCTGAAGAGTAAACCTTTCCAAATTCTTAACGGCAAATTCATGATACGAAGTTATTTATGTTTTACATTTCGGCGAAATGGATATTAATTTTCTATTACTAACGGTTGAAACACCAGCCGGTCAACTTTATAGTTTAAAGTTTACGCATGCGCAGCTTTCGGTGATAACATTTCACATCAATTACAAAATTGTCCCTTAAAATTGCATGAACGTGCATAAAGACGAAGAAGTAAATACGTAAGGTGGTGAAAAAAAAAAGAACTCTGGGCATTTAAATTTAACGTCGATTAAAATGATGGACTGATTAGTAAGATATTCATCGAAATGATAATGGAACGGCACAATAAAATAATTAGGGGTGACGCCATTATGGCAACGAAACAACAATTGTCGCCAACTCATAAACTGGTTTTCATCTTCACACCTTCGGATGATCGCGTTCGTACCTAAAATGTCCTAGTGCGCCGCTAATCCGGGTTTGGTTCCCTAGGCCTTAAGAGGTTCGGATTCCTCGGAAAACAGTAGGTCCCGGCGCAGCATGACCACTGTAGTCTTTGAGCCGTAAAACCAAAAAACAAACAAACAAACAAACGTACCTAAAATGATAAATGAGCGACTGCAAATATAATGACGCTCGGTAGTATCACGGCATAATTTTTCAGCACCAGATTTTGAATTCGGTAATCTTTTGTGATGCAATAGTAACGCATTTTCCCAGTGTGCTATTGACCCATGTTCGACTCCCAATGGCACCGTTAAAATCATTTACGGACTAACTGCACATTGCAATCCGAAGTTAGGTCCCTGGGCCTTAAAATGTCCTGAAATTTTCTGGTGCTATGTTAATTAATTTTCTTTCGATATTGGTATGCAACAATATCGTGTGGAAAGTTGTAATTCAGTGCCTTTTATAGAGTATGTTTATGAATGTCATTCTCTATTGGCTTGTTTTAATTATGTTATTGTGCAGTTCCATTATCATTTGATGAATATCTTATCCATCATTTTAAATAATGTTCAATTTATTTACCCTGAGTTCTTATTTTTTTTTCCACCACGGCATATATTTATTTCTTCCTCTTCCTACATTTTTTAGAAGAATCCCAACACCCGTCGCCTACAGAAACAAACCCAGTCTACTGTAAATAGAAAGGACAGCAGGCGTTTTAAAGTACCATTGAAGTCGAAACATATGAACGATTTGGCAGATGAATGCGACTTCCATAAGCTTTGAGTTGAACAAAACTGACAAGGGAAGGGCCCGAGCTGGACGATGCCAATTTTAATGGTATTAGGCTCATTTGAAAGCTCTCAAAAAATTATTAGACACGTATTCGGGCATTTTCCAACGCGGGCCTTGATATAGATGCCAGGGTCCAAAGAAGGGAACAATTACGGGCATTTTCGAAGATTTCAAACGGCTGTATCTCGATGCACAAAGATTGACCAGGGCTTACCATAACTAGTAAAATTTGACACTGGTCGGAATATACGAAATACAAATGAAGAAGGTAAAAGATATTTACCGTCTGCAAAAATATTCGCAACGTTTCGAGAACTACTGTTCCCTTCATCAAGCGAAAGTGTCAAGGAAGTGTAGGTGTTCGGTATTTATACCCCAACTTTGGTTTTCCCCAAAGCTATCCCGCACTCGGGTTTTCCCCCCTGTCTGAATCTGGATTTTCTAAGAACTGTCCCGCACTCGGTCACCCCCCACCCCCTGTCTGAAACTGGTTTTCCCCCATCTCCTAGCAAAAATGCGGTAAGGTTCAGGCATCGATTTTGCGATGTTCATCGCCTTACTTCGCATTCGAAAAGTCTCCCAGGCATGTTCTGCCAGAAGATTAGTCATCTCACCTTTTTCCACAGCATGATGATGTTCTTTTTTAAGTGTACAAACAGTTCTTCCCGTCTCGCCAGTGTATACTTTTTCGCAGTCTTTGCAGGGTATCTGGTAAATTGTTCCAGTCAATTCATCCATTGGAACTCGATCTTTCACTCTCACCAACAGGTCACATAAATCAAACAAGAGTATTAATCAACGTTTATAGTGAAAGGTCGTGGGTTCAGGTCCCATCGAAAGAAGAAATATTTATTTTCTTTCGAACGGTTTACCATCTGCTCATGTTATAACATCGGCGCTGGTATCACTATGCCAATAAACGTTGATTAATATTGTTGTTTGATTTAATCTGCGTAGCGTTCGATTTATATAAATAAGGTCACATAAAGTCGATGCAGGTTTATAGTAAATCTTGATATCGGCTTCCCTCCTTATGTGGAGGTGACCTCTGAGGAGATTGCGCGTATTCTTAGGAAATCTGACATCAGGACTTACTATAAACCTGCATCGACTGCATCGAAAATTATTTTTGTAGAATAATGCAATCCTTCTTTTACTATTCCAAAAAAACCCCGAGCGATACATGATGAAGAAAGTAGTACACTCTAACGCAGTGACGCACCCACGGGGGGGGGAGGAGCGATGGTGCCCAGGATCTAAGGGCCAGGGCTTGGGTTGACCAAACAGAAAAATTATTTTGATATTGCAATTGGAAAAACAAAATTCCCAGAACACAACAGCCTTACGAATTTCTCGGTATTAACCCTCTCCCCCGCACACATACATACACCTTTGAAAAAATTCTGTGTGCCACTGCCCTCCTCCCTCCCTCCCTCTTCGGAGAATTCTGAGTGGTCCGCTGTTCTGATGCAAGGTAGTTTTTGGGGTATTACGAATGCAAGTTATTGAACGAAGATTTTACTCTTCGTATGAAAAGACATTAAATGATTATAAACAATAAATTCACGATATTTCCCATGAGCAGTAAGATCTTCGATCATTAATTTGTATCCTTAATGCATAAATTTATATTTCAACCTCCTTTTATATGTTTCATGCATATTCAATAATACAAACGCAAACAGCCAGCTTTCTAGAAAGATCGCCATTGATTTCACCAAACTGCCAAGAAGTCTTTCGATAAATAGCAGTAATAGAGGCGATATCCAAAATTACAAAATAACATTTAATAATATTTTATCCGAAAAATCCTGAAACAAATATTCGATATATTTGAATGATGCATATAATGCGTCGAAACTTAATTTTTAGCTCTAAATTTTAACCGAGATAAAGCCGTTTGAAATCTTCAAAAATGCCCCAAATTTTGCCCTTCTTTGGCACCTGACATCTATATTAAGGCGTATGCTGAAAAACGCTCCAATATATGCCTAACAATTTTTTGAGAGCTTTCAAATGAGACCACTCCCATTAAAATTGGCGTCGTCCAGCTCGGGCCCTTCCTTTGTGAGAGTTCGTAAAATTAAATGGCTTCCAGATATTTAAATAGCGTCATTGAACAGTTGTATCAATGGCAGATATATTTGTATGTTTCTGCATCAAAGGGGCGCTGAATTCGGAGGGAGAATTTATCAAGGCAAAAGCTGTTTTTTTGTCTCCGTGTTTTATCCAAAAAGTCGAAAGAATTTTGTAATGCAAAATTCATAATGTAATTTCCGAATGTTCGGAATATTTATGCAAAATAATTTCATTCAATTTCATATCTCTCTCCTTGATTATGAAATGCAAATTCCGTCCTAATGGAAAAGAAAATGGTACAAAAATGGGATACCCGAGAGTTGTGATAGAAACAATTAATTCGATCTGAAATTTCCATCGAAGTTATTCATATTCGAGATCGAAATACTGCTTCGTAATAAGAGCTGATGGAACTGTAAATTCAATTACATAGTTCCAAATTAATAGAACCCAACTTTTCGCGCGGAACTAAGTTCTTTCGAATTCCGACAATAATTAATTGAAAGTCGGAAAAATCTATTAATTTCATCTTCGTGTGATGAATTACAGAAAGACTAGAATGCATTCTATTTAGCCAGTAATGAAAAAATCAGCCATCTATTTTAATGTCTATGATTAGATAGGAAAAATAGTTACAAAATTATATTTACTGATGCTTATGACGCCCGATGACTAAAATAATCTTAATAATAAACTTAAATCAATAATCATGATAAATAAGTTCATGAATTCTCCTAAGAAGTAAATAAGAAAAATTAATTGCGTGTGAATGGTGTTTCATTATCTATCTTAATGACTGAACTATAATCGCTATATATATCGACATAATATCTATAATATATATATACACCTGCAAAAGGGTTGCTGGTATCTAACTGGAAGGAGACCCACACGCTGAACGTATGTGACGATGTGTGGACCCGGCCGGGCCAGTAACCTAGTGTCCTACCCCGCCTTCAAGTGGTGCAGGCTGGGCTTTCTATTTATGAGGCAAATTAATATTTGCTGCACGGATGGAAAGGCGGAAGGGGAGGGCTAATTCACCAACCCGTCTAGCCAGCGTGGTGAAATGATGGCTAATTCCTCCAATATGCTAATACACCAAAAACCATGGCCCCTAGTCTCCAGGTGCTGGAGTGCTCCTGATCAAGGCAGCGGTCAGTGTGGCATGAAAGCAGGGGGTGCTAAGAATCACTGGAATGGCCCAGGCTGCCGTTTGTTATTGACCTTGGCTACGTATAATGGACGATCCCTTGCTTCTGAAGCAAAACTTCAAGAATTGGAAGAAGAACTTGACAAGATCAAATGGGACATTGTAGGACTCAGTGAAGTTAGAAGAAAAGGTGAAGAGTTGGTGGAACTTAAAAGTGGACATTTGTTTTATTATAGAGGAACGGAAACTGGAAGAACAAGTGGTGTTGGCTTCTTAATCAACAAAAGAATTAAAGATTGTCTTCTGGAAGTAGAAGGTACATCAGATCGAGCAGCGAGGCTCGTTGTTCAACTAACCCAGCGATACCAACTTCAGATAGTACAGGCATATGCACCAACATCAAGCCATACCGACGAGGAGGTTGAAGAATTCTATGAAGAAATCAAACAGCTACATACCAAGGGGAAACAACATATCAAGCTCATCATGGGAGATTTTAATGCAAGAATTGGACAACAGGAACAAGGAGAGACATCGGTTGGTAAATACGGATACGGGGAAAGGAATGAACGTGGCGATCAACTCATCGAATTTGCAGAAGCTGAAAATCTTAGCATCATGAATTCATTTTTTAAGAAGAAACCGCAAAGAAAATGGACATGGAAACACCCCAATGGAGGAACCAGCGAAATTGACTATATCCTGGCAAACAAGAAATCAATTATTGAAGATTGCAGCGTACTGAACAGATTTAATACTGGAAGTGATCATCGAATGGTGAGATGTAAAATGCACTTAAATACTAAACTAGAAAGGCAGAAGCTCATTAGGAAACAAGTATGTAAGAGGGTGGATTTAAAGAAATTAAAAGAAAATACCGAGGCATTCAAGTTGGAATTAAAAAATCGCTTTTCTGCACTGGAAGGACTTATTGAAGAAGTTGACATCTCAGAAGCAAATGAAAACATTGTTAAGACAATAGTTGAAACTGCTGGGGAAATTGGTGGTGTAACCTGTAAAAAGCACAATAGCAAATTATCTGAGAAGACGAAACAGCTCATGAAAAGGCGAAGAGATATGAAGGTGGACAATCGAAATACCAGTTCCAGGATTGAGTACATAGAACTTTGTAAAACTCTGCGCAAAAGCATGAAAGAAGACATAAGAAAATTCAACTGTGAGCTAGTAAGGAAAGCCATTGAAAATAACAAGAGCCTTAGGGTTGTTAAAGGAAGTTTATCTGTTGGGAAGAAACACATCATTGCATTAAAAGGAGAGGATGGCACCGTAACAAGAAATAGGGAAGAAATACTTAGAAGAGTTGAAGAATTCTACAAAAATCTATACGAAAGTAACAGTGAATTAAACGAAGACATTGAAATAGTCGAAGGAACAGCTCCTAAAATCTTAAAAGAAGAAGTTTCATTTGCAATAAAAAATATGAAGAAAGGAAGAGCCCCTGGTGATGATGGTATTACATTAGATATCCTAAAAGAAGCTGGAGAATATGTAGAAGACATACTTGCAAAATTCTTTACCAAATGTCTTAACAGCGGTAACATACCAAACCAATGGGATTCTGCAACAGTAATTCTTTTGCATAAAAAAGGTGATAAAGAGGATTTGAAAAATTACCGACCAATTAGCTTGTTACCTGCTATTTATAAAATCTTCACAAAAGTGCTAACACATCGCCTGCAGAAAAAATTAGATGCAGCTCAACCAAGAGAACAAGCTGGATTTCGAAGTGGATTCAGTACAGTGGACCATATTCAAGTATTAAGAGAATTAATTGAAAGAACACATGAATATGAACTTCCATTGTGTGTGGCATTTATTGACTATGAGAAGGCCTTTGACTCTATTAAAACATCAGCAGTCATCAACTCTTTAAGATCAACAGACGTCGAGGATGTGTACATTGACATGGTGAAACGTGTGTATAAAAATGCAAGTGCAAAATTTCGGTTACATAAAGATACCAAAACTATCAAAATTGGTAAAGGTGTGAGGCAGGGAGATACCATTTCTCCAAAACTTTTTACTTCTGCTTTACAGATGATTTTTCAGCTGATAAATTGGAATAACAAGGGAATAAAAATAAATGGTGAATATTTAAATCATCTGCGGTTTGCTGATGACATTGTTATTTTTTCTACGAACCCATCAGAACTCCAAAACATGGTACAGGAGTTTTCAACTAGAAGTGCTGCAAAAAACTAAAATCATGTTCAATAATTTCGTGGAAAAAACAAATATACAACTTGACAACGTAGAGTTAGAAATTTCTGATTCATATATTTACCTCGGCCAGCTGATTTCAATGGAAGGCAACGTTATGAAAGAACTCAACAGACGTATTAAGCTTAGCTGGAGTACATTTGGAAAAAAGAGTTTTATCTTGAAGAGAAAATTGCCTTTATGTCGAAAAATAAAGGTCTTCAAGCAGTGTGTATTTTCAATTCTCCCTTATGGATCAGAGACATGAACAGTTGGAGCAATACGGAAGTTACAGACAACGCAAAGGAGCATGGAGAGGTGCATGCTTGGAATAACTAGGAGAGATCGAAAAAGAAACACTTGGGTGAGAGAGCAAACTAGAGTAGAGGACATCATTGTTAAAGTAAAAGGACTGAAATGGCGATGGGCTGGGCATATTGCAAGAAGAACTGATCAACGATGGACAACAGAAATTCTGAACTGGATTCCAAGAGACCACCGAAGACCTAGAAAACGTCCTCAAACTAGATGGGTGGATGAAATAAGAAAAGAGGTTGGGGTGACGTGGAAACGAATGGCCCAGGATAGACTTGTGTGGAAAGCATTTGGAGAGACCTTCATCCAGCAGTGGATAGATAATGGTTGAATATGATGATGATGATATATATATATCGATATGACTAAACTATAATCCATATATATCGATATGACTAAACTATAATCCATATATATCGATATGACTAAACTATAATCCATATATATCGATATGAGTAAACTACAATCCATTTATATCGATATGACTACATTAGTAAAATTGCAGATTCTGATACCGATTGAAATTTCATCCTGTTAACTATTTTTTTTCCTATGCTCGCCATTTGTAATCATTTAACCACACTGACATCTGACAGTATTTTATCGTCAGCTGAAAACAAATATTGCCTGTTGTTTCTTCGTAGGGGCACCACACGTGCGACGAAACTCTCCTCATGTTACGTTTACAGACGATCAAGCTTACTCAAGAATCGAACCAGAAACCTGCGAATCACAGAAAGCCGTAATTATACTGAGCTGGACTCACGGAGCGTTCGATTAAAATGTCGTTTGCCAAAAACGACGAAAATAAACTTCCATTCATTGATCTGAATTTCTTGCTCAATGTCAATCGTGCAATTTGTAGTAGTATAGAAGAAACATGCTCTGCAAAATAATTTGTTAGATGAAAATTCAAATGTAGTCATAATAGTAGATGAAAAAGTAACACAATAGTAGAGAAAATTATCCCCTCAACCATCACCGGAACATAATAAAATCTTTCTTCGTTTGCTTAATGACAACAGAGAAAGATTATTGTCATGTTCTGATCATGGCGGATCAGTTTCCTCCGAATAATTTTTAGCTACAACTGTGAGTCTTCATCTAAATTAATGCAGGTGTATTAAAGGAATTTCTTCAAGTTTTAATAAATATGGTTTTTATTTTGGATGGATTACAACAATTGGGTAATAATATTGTTATCACCTTAAATCCCCCCCTCCTCTTTCAAAAGCAAAATTAGCGCATTTCTTTTCTTGACGCATTCACATCAAAGATTCGGTGATCTTGAATTGAAAATACCAAGTTCTTTCAAGAAAGAGAACAAGAAACAATACTATTTGACGTTTATTTAGCTTTGCTCGATGTGACCACGTTTGCAGATGGTGACATTTTGCATGCGGGATATTATGGACATAAATACCACAGGTAATATTGTGCGCGGAATATGCAGAACCTCTTGTCTTATGGTTTCTTCCTAGTCAAACAGACTGCTAAGAGTGTCTCAGTGCACTTTTGATTTCGAATATCTCCATAGCCAGAAGTCCGTTGATGTAACCTCAGGAGATATACGTAGTATATTCCATTCTCATAATACTTTCTTATTCATTCTTCATACTACTGTGACGTATTCTACTCTCACATTTGTTGTGCTTTATATATACTGAATTTAATACTAGAAATGTATTTCAGATAAAACAGAAGCTTGCTTACACGTGGAATAGATAAAAAATAATAATAAGTATAATGTTATTTTTTCAGTTGTTTAATTTGGATCCTCGAAGTATCGAAGCGCTGTTATTGCTATCTTTGGCATTTTCTTATCTAGAATAATATTCTTGTTACCGATATTGAACTGCATTGCATTAAGCACTTCGTTCGTTGTCTTTATGCTTCGATCGACTAATACATAGTTTATTCTCATACTCGTTTTATTTTTGATACTCAATTAGAAAATGTCAGTTCTTCCGCTTTATGTTTAATTGGTAATTTAAGACAAAACGATCTCTACATACGCACTATCGCTGCCATTCCAAAATGGTGACTCACTGGAATAATGCATATCAAATTTAATTGCGTTGCTAAAATGAAAATTTCAGTCTCATTAAAGTTCAAAAACTAAAATGATGTCTTACCGTTTCGCTTTTCTTCATTGAAAAGGTGTTTAAATTTGTAATAAATACTTACACAAGATATCCTCATTAATTTCTGCAAGCAAAATTTATTATTTTTGTTTCATTAGATTATTTCTCCATGGTAATGATACAACACTGAATGAGTTTACTGTTGTATTAAAGGTACAGACGTTGAACTGATGCCAAATTACTCAATTAATGTTTGGCAACAGCCTGGTGATTATATTCGTCACTTTTAGGCCAACCAGGTTTAAATTCAACACGTACGAGAGAATTTAGGCATACTAGATTTAAGTTCAGTTCCTACGAGTATTTAGGCCGACTAGATTAAAGTTCAACTCCTATGAGTATTTAGGCATACTAGATTTATATTCAATTCTTATACATATTTAGGCCCACTAGGTTTAAGTTTAACGCCAACGAGTATTTAGGCTCACTAGGTTTAACTCCCATGAGTATTTAGGCCCATTAGGTTTAAGTTCAACTCCTAACGAGTATTTAGGCCTATTATGTTTATATTCATCTCCTATGAATATTTAGTCCCACTAGGTTCAAGTTCAACACCTGCGAGTATTTAGGCCCACTAAGTTTAAGTTCAATTCCTACGAGTATTTGGGACCACTAGGTTGAAGTTCAACGCCAACGAATAGTTAGGTCCACTAGATTGAAGTCCTACTCCTGAAAATTAGCCTTTGAATACAAATGAATCGTAAAATGCTGTTAGCCGTCTAACACGGCATCCTCATGACGAATGGCTGACGAATGTAGGCATTGGCGTCGTCAGATTGGTCAGATATCTGACAGTTTAAGCCAGTGTTTCTCAAAAGGGAAGCTTCCGAAGTGGTAATCGTGAAACGGCAAGCGTTATACATTTTTGAAAAGGTCTTCCAAAGTAAACTACATAAGTAAAATATTTCGCTTACATCTCCCAGGGCGAGTGAGGCGGTAGAAGCCCAAATTTATACTGCGCTCTACAAACGCGTATATTCAACAAAACATTGGCTTATACATATCAAATTTTAGTATTTTTGATGCTCTTTCCAACCAAATTAACTATTTTTTAAAATATTGGAAATTTAAAGCGTTTTAAGTAAAAAGTGATTTTCGCATTAAAAATATATCATATATGCTTGTTAATTTTTTTTTTAAAATTTTCGGATCAGATAAGCAATTTTGTTGTACGATAACATTCAAAATAATGATTTATTGTATAAGCGGGATAAAAACTATCGCCATAGAAAGTTTTGGCTTCTACTGCCACCCAGCCTTGTAGACGGCTATTAAAGCGAAATATTTTACACGTGAAATCCAGCTTGAGAAACCTTTCCAAAGATATATAACACTTGCCTTCTCGCGATTATCGCTTCGGAAACTTCCCTTGTCAGAATGCAGTCAGGGAACAATTTGTGGTCCACAGTGTTTTATCAAGTGGTCCGTAAGACTTTCTGTGAATTTCTTAAAAAAATAACAAAATAATTGAACATTGCAGCTGGATGAAAGGACTTTCCCGGATGAGTAAAAGTTCGGTGCAGACCATGAAATTCCCAAAAATTATATCTAAGTAATTAAAAAATCTGCAAGATACAAAATCGTGATAACGGTTGCTGGTAATATTTTTTTAAATTAAATCCAAGTTTATTCAGACGGACATAATTATTTACATGAAATGGTAACGATTTTCAATTTGTTAGTTAAGTTGTTCCATCAAAGCAGCAAATAGTAAGGACTGTGATGTCTGACAAATCTCCTGCTTCCTAGAGCTCGGTATAATTAGTGGAAATAATAAATAGATAAATAAAATAATATGGTTGGTTGATTAATATATATATATATATATATAGAGAGAGAGGGGCAGGCAGGCAGGCAGGCAGGTAGGCAGACAGACAGACAGACAGACAGGCAGGCAGGCAGGAATTACGGAAGAAGTAATGGTATCATAATTCGCTTTCCAATAGATGACAGCTGGTAAGTTTTTAAATTAGGTAAATGAATAAATTGATTTGAATGTGTTAGGAAGGAGGCTCTATACCCTAGGGCCAAAACAGTAGATAGATAAGGGTTAATACCTTTGAATAGTGAGACAAATGACAAAATCATTTAGCTTGCAATTGATTGGAGTTAGTGTGACTTCCTGTTGTTAACCGGATTTTGGCAATCTTAATTTCAGAAACATAATCTGCAGTCTTTTTCTTTTCCGGGGTGAGGAAGTTCCCAAATCCCACTCCACCTTATGTCCTGCAATATGTGAAGATATTCTTAAAGTGGTCCAAAGGCGACCAAAATTTGATAAGCACTGATCTAAACTGTAAGATACATGACAACATAACGATTATGTAGCCAAAATTAGTGAGTGTTGGAAAAATTATCTGCCACTCCATCTTTGATCTATTCAAGCTAACATCCTTTTTTTCAACCCATATGATTGAGTTACAAAAGAAACGAATCTCTCGCAACGTTAGTCTGGATTCGAACTCACGAATATTGGGTTTACATCTTAATGCTCTAAACGCTTACAAATGCCATCTAAATAAAACAATGTGTGATTTGTACGAAATAGAAATGTCTCTCGTATGTTTTTGATTGTCAAAGGGTGGATTCTAAAGAAAGAATAAATAGTCCAGACATTCTGAAATTAAAAAACGAGCAATGCAGCAAATTATTTTCAATCATTGGTATTCAACAGCAACTTTTTTTTAAATAACTAGAGCTTTTAATGAGTTTTTTAACATAGTTTGTTTGAAAAGCAGTATGGTTTCAGGAACTTGAAATGCCTTTTATTTTGAAGTAAGATACTCAAAGGGAGAGAAATGAAGAAATATATGAATAGATATATAAAGAAATCATGAAACATAATTCTGATATGCTTGCTCTTGTGTCGCGAAGTTTACCAGGAAAAAAAGTAGCCAAAATATATGCTTTGAAAAGTTATTGGTATGAAAAAAATAACTGTTTTACAATCAATACAAAATTATTTCAGAAGTATCACAATAGAGGTTGATTGAAGTAGCCATAAAACAGGCTTTTGATGCGGCAGCAAAATCTTGCGACACCTTTGCTGCTGTGAATTTTGCAAAAAAAAAAAACCGCCAGCTACACGTTTATAGGTTTCCACTACAATGTCGTAATAGAGAGAAAGGTTTTATGTCGCATGTTTAGAGACGAAGGCTCACAACCGGACTGAATAGGGGATGAAAAGATAGGTGGTACTTCTTGTAGTCGGAGGTGGCTTGCATGGATCTCCCTCGCTCCGTGGCGTTGGTACGCAAACTGAAATGTGTATCCGTTGCAAGGTTGAGACGTATTCTTAAGCTATTTCCTCTGTTGTGAGATTGTAAACGGTTGATGCAGAGATTGGATTCATCACCTATAAGCCTCGTTATTCACACAAGACTATTTATCTTTTCTTCTTTTTCGGCGCTACAGTCCCTGAAGGACATGGGACTCCTTAACGATCGTCGCCCATTTTCCTCTATCCAAGGGTAATTTACATTCTCTTCTCCATCAAGCTACCTTTCCTCAGGACGCCCCACTTTTCCTCTTTCTAATGAATTGGTTCTCATAATCTTCTTAGTCATCCTAGAATCTATCCATCCTTTCTCCATACCCGAACGATCAAAATCTTCTTTTCCTTATTTCTGTCAGAAACTCATTGTCTCCATATAAATGATACTGTATACCTGTATTTCCATGTGCTTCCTCATGCGCCTGTGGAGACAGACAGACAAGCAGGCACAGAGACAAGGAAATAAGTCTATAACTATAATTTTGGAACAGAAAAAAAAATATCATTATGGACAAATCTATCTTTATGAGTAGTATCGTTATATACGGATTTCACTACCTCTGTATATCGGTATGAGGGAGGAAAGGAGGTATCTATCTATCTATCTATCTATCTATCTATCTGTCTGTCTGTCTGTCTGTCAATCAGTGGAGGATTCACTGGGGGAATGGAGAAATTTCTCTTCCCAAATCCATAAAAATGCGGTGGGAATATGTTATTACGAGCGCCGAGTATAATGATAAACCGCATATAGCAACAGAATTTAAAAAAATAATTTTCCATTTCTTTTTAGTTGTTCGTTAAATCCGGGGTTCAAACAGACTTGTTCAGTAAAAGCGGTTAAATTGTGTTGCGCTTCGTCATTATGCCAAACAAAATTCATCTTTTCCTAACTATATCCGGAATCTCGCTAAAGCTGGGCTCTTTATAAATGAGCCCTATTCTATTTTACATTTCCCCCTATCTCTCTCTCTCTCTTGATCCGCTTCTGTATATGTAAAACCATAAAATGCCAAACTGTTGTTTTTGTTTTCGTTCGACTATTTAGAACGCAGATTCACGTTTTCAAGGAAATTCACAAATGGCCGAAAATAGAGGTTAGTATCAGTCAACGATAAACTAGAAATAGGCCATTTACTTCAGAGCAGACCATTTGGAAAAAAAATGTAAGAAATGGGAGAAACAGTTGCTAAATTCAGAAACAAACAACCGAAGCAGGAGAACAATCCACTCTGAATTTACTGCACTTGAAAACACATTTGTCTGCACTTTTAGCTTTCAACGGAGCAACCCAGATTTTCCCCTTTTGTCTTCTTTCTTTGTGCTTTTTCCCTTCTGAGATGAATGAAGAAGATATATATATATATATATATTTCCCTACCGGCTTCTCCACCGGAAAAGCAGAAGCTACGGATAAGTTGCTTGTTTTATCCTCACACATTTCAGACCCTAGATTTATTGTAGCCACCCATGTGGAATTTAATGGGGATTTTTGGTTCGACTTTGTCCCAAATTTTTCCCTTTCCTTTCCCCGCATTTTGGGTGTTCGGCATACGCAACTATATTGCTACTAATGTACTCACACAAATATTTATTTATTACTGTTTATAATAAAATCCTCTGTTAAAACGTGTATACAGGTATATATATCAATCTGTACTAAATTGTGTTACGTTCTTCTGTATAAATGAGCAAAACTAACATGATGTTATATGTACAGTTAGTGAAACAAAAATCCAAACACCCGTTGCCATTTGCCCAATACGTGTGCCACAGAAAATTCAAAAGTACAAATTGATAGCGAACAATGAATTCTATCAATCAATGCAAAAAATTTGCATAAGTGACCGTCTTCATATTCAAATTTGCAGAAACTTTGAAAGTTCAAATGGCAACAACTAGTTTTTACTAAACATTCCGAATCTGCAACCAAAGAAAGACCTAACACTAAATTTCAATTCATTTGGTTCAAAAGTTTATGAATTTTGAATATTAGAAATATTGAGCTCATAATGTTAAAATATTTCATGGAATTTTCATGAATATTTCCCGAAATGTTCATCATATCTCTTCAATGTTGTTATTGCGTTAAAATTTAATAGGCCAAATAAAATTTATGATGTTCTTCATTTTTAAAATAATATCTAATTTGAATAACACTTTATTAAAATCATATTCAATTAAAATATGAATAGGAACATGTAAATTTTCTGACAGAAATTAAAAGCTTATGATGTTTTTACTACTCCACAGAAATTTCAGCGCAATCCGATCAATAGTTTTTTTTATGATTAATATTAGATAAATCGACGGTTTAAGGGCGGCATCGCTTAGTTAAAAAAAGCAAAAAGGAAAGAGTAAAATAAAATAAAGACTATTTTATGATTCAAAATAGTTGTCGAATGAAACTTATTGATAATCAATTAGTTGTTAAATTTATTGGAAAATTTACATTAGTGAGAGGAAAAAAGAAGGAAATCAACGGTATTTTAACTTTCTGGTTTCACGAGGTTTGATCAGAAAATTTGATTCCGACCTACAAATTTTATTTTTTTTATCACACTGGAAGCCCCGTAAATTTATTATGGACTATCTCGGATTTGAATAGCCAGAATGAGGCAAAGTTTTAAATTTGCCTAATTAAATATTCCAAAATCCAATTATGATATCAAATTTAGCCATTGCCATTGTGATTTTCAAAGTTACTGCCAGTTTAAGCATGAAGACCGCCCTTATTGTAATTTTATGCACATAAATTTGTAGATTTCTTTGTTTTGTATCGATTGGTACTTTTGAATTTTCTGTAGTATAATTATTGCATGAATGGCAACAGGTGTTCCGATTTTTGTTTCACCGACTGTAAAAATTTAATGAAAATGGAAAAGTTATTAAATTTCATTTTTATTCAATCATTAATGAAATATGCATACCCTTGTACACGTATGTTTAGAACGCTATATTTACTTGCCTAGTTTTCATAATATTCTTAAATAAACGCAGCAAAATTTTTTCCGTTTAGAAAGCAGTGATTTCGTGCCTTAGCAAAATAGTTATACTGCCATAAGTCTGGTTTAAACACATATAAATTAATGCCATACCAGGCCTGACGCGCCTACAAAGGGAAATTTATTGGGAAACAAATAGGTCATCTTCGGATAAAAATCACTCTATATTGAAAGGTTCAAATTGAAAAATGATGATAGCTCTTA
Organism: Dysdera silvatica; assembly: GCA_006491805.2. NCBI lineage: Eukaryota > Metazoa > Arthropoda > Arachnida > Araneae > Dysderidae > Dysdera > Dysdera silvatica. The sequence continues at coordinate 96,198,434 of QLNU02014802.1, forward strand.
AATCAAGACATGAAAAATATTTTATGCACAATATATCAAATATGAAATTTAAATAGAAAATATTTTAAAATTAGGAAGCAAATATGTTATGCTATAATTATTTTTTATGGCACGTCCTCAGCTGTGAGAATTTTTTCCTTGATGTGTTGATTAGAGGCGAAGGGATATGAAAGTTTCTAAGTAAGGCAGTATATATTATGTAATGTTAAATTGTAAATTTAAATGTGATTTGAGCAGAATGATCCTTGCCGTCCTTGTGCCATAAAATACTACCAACTAATTATATTGTATTTTTGGAGAATTGCATTATTTTTCACGATTTACGCTCATACCAGACTAACTTAAGAAGTTATTAATGGAATGTAAATTTTTAAGTGTAGATTTTTTGCATTATTATGCACATCATGAACTAACGCTTATGTAAATTTTCCAGAATTGAGATCATACCTCTTTTTCATTGACGACATATATGTGCTTGTTTTTTTCTTTCAATATAGGAGAATCGACAAATGTATATTTTGTCACATATCAGTATAGTAAAATATTATAATTATTATTATTCAATGCATGTATTTACTGCTTGCATATGTAAATGAAATGAAAATGATTTATCATCAGCATGTTGTTGATTATGATGTTTACAGTATTTTCTAATTTTGGAAAAAAGTGGGATTATTTTGTGCATCTAATTCGCAGGACAATTTTATACACTTTATCATTGATTGTATTTTAGTTTACAACACAACCTATTGGAAAATACAATAAATTAAAAAATGTAACCTCTTTTCTGAATAAGCCCCTCTGAAAGCTGTCGGTTGCCTTAATAGTCTTTAAAACTTTAATCATTTTTTAGCAGTCTTATCTTCATTCCTGTAAGCAGAAAATTCATTATTAAGAGAAATTGAATGCTACTAAGAAGAAGAAGGTTACAGAACTACATAACTCAATATATTCATGTGTACATATGTACAAAATTTCGCAGTAATAGGGGATTAGGACGCCCATCATACTCCCTCCTTCGTATGCCATTGCTCACGTTTATTCCAAAAATCAACCGGCTTGGAAAGTAAATTCATTTAATTATGATTGATTGCGAAAACACGGCCAATTTGACGACTAGAAGCACTTAAGTGACCAACACATAAGGCATTCAATACCACTCGGAAATACAATGCCGTAATGTCGCAGAAATTCGAATTGGGAAGCAGTTACAATAGAGGCTCATTTTAGAAAATAATGGGCTCGCCATAAACATCCACATTTGACTTCAGAACCCATAAAAGGCACGCTTAATTGCTTTCCCATGTCTAGTCAAATTTCGATATCAATTATTAGAATGCTTTGGCATATGTGTGTGTGTGCGCGCACATGTTTTACACATTCCCATTAAAATTTCGTTGCACAGGTCGAAGTGTTCCTTTTATCGCTTTTGACGCGGCTTCTTTAACCTCCTCGGCTAAGATTATTGTTTAAGCAAAATGAGGGGCAGACTCTTCTCCGGAGAGGTGTGATTCATCTATTTAAAACTCCAAAACTTGCGAATTTACGAAGGCACAAAGCGATTCCCAGACCTCTTTCATTCACCCTCCTAGATGTAGCTCTTTTAGATTTGCGCCATGTCTTTACCGTCTGGAATGAAAGGCAGGCTGGACGAGAGAAGTAATATTCCCCCTTGTAATTTGTTGTCGGAATATACGCCCCAAGGGCCTCGATTATATTCATAAATGCGATTTCGTTCCAGTTGAATCCAGTTTCGCTCACATTGTTGCTGGTTTCTGTGTGATAATAGCCCATATGTCCTTTCATTTTCCGGTCTTGAGATTACTTTCCGTGCCTTGAATTTGGCTTTCCCCAAGCTACCCTTAAACCGAGCAGGCAATAGATAAACTGTTCCAGAAATTATTGTAATTCAGCATTAGAAATTGAGTTAATAAATTATACAAAATTGACATGAAATCGACGCATTTATACAATATATTAGATCGTGAATGATCGTGTCAACAGAAATTTGTTTGCCACCTTCATCGGAATAGATGAGGATTTTAGACGTGTGTTCTGAGGTAGGAGGACAGTTTTCTGCGAAACAATTATCAACGATTTGGTAACTTGGGAAAGTTAGGATTAGTTAGGATTTGGTAACTTGGGTGATAGTCTTGTGTCGATTTTATTTTACGTGTGTCTATTTAGTTCTTACGCCTTGGATCCATTTGCATACATTTACATACTTGGGTTCCCTTTGCATACGTAGCAGAAATTACATTGCAGTAGAATCCTTCTTAGCCGAACTGGCCTTCTGGGTATTTTTTTTTCATTATTATTATTATGTCTGTTATACATTGTTGTGTTACACAGCATCAAGGAGATAATCACTATCCTCTTGATCTGGAGTTCTTGGTTCAGTTCAAGTCTCACCCAGAAACCTGAGAACTGTCCATATATCTTCTTAATATATAGGCGGTGCCCAGTAAGGCAGTTTTTTGTAGGTCTGTTGTCGTTATGTCAGTAATGTCCAGTTTTTCTAGGAAATTCTTTAAATTAGGTGTGATGGCCCCCAGTGCACCTATCACAATCGAGATGACTGTTACTTGTTTTTTCCAGAGTCTATTAATTTCTATTGCAAGGTCACGATATTTGGAGATTTTTTCGAATTCCTTCTCTTTAATTCTGCTGTCATCTGGTATTGCAATGTCGATGATAAATACCTGTTTTTCCTTCACCAATGTTATGTCTGGTATATTGTGTTTTAAATGCCTGTCTGTTTAAAGCCGAAAGTCCCACAGGATTTTTATTTAGTCGTTTTCTGTCACTTTTTTGCTTCATGTTCCCAGTAGTTCTTGGTTACCGTGATCTCATAATTTCTGCAGATATTCCAGTAAATCAGGGTAGCCACTCTGTCATGTCTTCTTTTTTTTTTTTGTAGTCTGATTGAGCTATTTTACTATAGTCATTGATTAGGTGGTCGACTGTCTCATTTTTTACTTTACACAGCCTGCATTTACTGCTCGTTTTGCCTTTGGATTTTTGATGTCATCACGTTTGTTTGCAGTGCTTGCTCTTGTGCAGTAAAGATCATGACTTCGGTTTCTTTTTTTAAAGTTCACAATTGCAACTATCTCCAGTTATGCTGACTATCGACTTTTCCTCGATTTCCTTCAAACATTGCCCATGGAGGGGGGTTTGTTTTGTCAATTTGTGCGACGTTTTTGAAGTTCATTTAGTTTGAAGGACTTCTTTGAGTCTGAAACCTTTATTAGCTTTCTTGAAGCCACTTCCATTAGGAGCTTCTCTTTACTTTTATTTAAATATTGATTGAGGTCTCTTTTTTCTTCTTCAAAAGTTTGCTTAATTTGTAAGAGGCTTCTTCTTCCTTCTCTCCTCGGTAAGTACAGTCTATCTATGTCACTCCGTGGACGAAGATCATGGTTTATGGTCATTTGTTTGTGTGTTTTTCGGTCTAAGTTATCCAAGTCGATTGATGTCCAATCAATAATCCCTGCATCTTATTACCAGTATAGCCCAGCTGTTTATGGCTCTAATGGTGTTTCCGCCATTCAATTTTGGTTTCAAAATTTTTCGTATGCGTTTCATGTACTCTGAGAATGTGATGGTTTTCATGTTATTGTGAAGGATTTCATCTGGATCTAACGTGCCCAAGTACTTGTAATGCTCTTCGTTCGAAAGTTGTTTGATTACTTGCTCGTTGCCAAGAATTATATCCCCTGTGTTTTCATTCTTTCCCTTTTTTTTTGTAATCGTGTCACATCTATCTAGGTCAAATTCCGTGATACCTTCACTAAAAATTCTCACCATATTTAATAAAGATTCCATTTTCTCTCTGGATTTTCCAAATAGTTTTAGATCATCCATATACAGTAAGTGTGAAATTTTCCCCATTTTGTTTTGATATTTCATATCCCATTCTTGTATTGTTCAGGATTGTTGTTAATGGGATCAATGCAAGTGTGAATAAAAGGGGTGATAAAGAGTCGCTCGGGTATACTTTTTGGACATTTACGTCCCCTAAGAGTTCATTGCTTGCATACAAAGTTGCTTTCCATTTATTCATGATTTGGCTTACTAATTTTACAACGCTGGAGCTAATTCCAAGCATTTCTAAGGAGTTTTAATCCAGCTATGTTTCAGGATTTCGCTGATTTCGGAAATCAATTTCGTGTCCAATTCCAGTCGTTTGATGAGCTCTGTCTTGACACTGAAGTTCTTTAGCTTTCCCTCCTTCAAAATTTTCAAGTTGCTTATGTTTCGCCTGATTATGATGGCTATCTTCTTTTCTAGTCTGAACTTCCACTTAGGCTTTTAGAAATGTGCTTTATTTCTTCTCTCCAGTTTAAGTCCCAGTTATGTTGTAACTATGAGTGCAATGCAGTATATTGGGTTGTTAATTTCTATTAAGTTACGTGTTTTGAATATGCTAATAACAAGGTTTACATCCTTCAGTATTCCAATCAGTTTATTTGTTTTTGTATGTTTCAATGCTGGCAGTCTAATCCTTTCAATATTTTCTTCCAGATTTACTAAAATCTTGTCTTTAATCTCCTGTTTTTTTTTCTTTTAAGGCATGTACTCATCAGATCTTCGATTGTCAAATCCTCCTTTAGATGTATTACATTTTCTGTTTCCTTCGTCAACATGTTGTTTAATTCTGCTTCAATTTTTTGCTTGTTAGTGACCAAAATGACTTCTGTGGAATGGTTTTGGGCCTTTTGTTCTAGTTCTTTTAATTCTAGCTCCAAAAAAACTGATTTCTGAAGATAAATCGCCTCTGATCAGCTAGTCTCTGCTTAGTAATGTTACTTTTAGGGTGTTCTTTCCAAATTTCATGCATTCGCTTGAGATGACTATGCATTTTGGGTTTAGATCTGAAATGGCATGTAGCTATTTCTCTATTTTTTGTTATTAAAAATTTCTTTCACTTTGAGCTTTTAGTTACCAAGTTATTATCAGAGGAGGATTTGTTTTCTGACCCAATTGTAGTCGTATGTCTATCATTTAGACTTGACTCTGCCCTTATGGGTGGAATTTTATGCTTTTGCAACGTATTGCTATGCATTTCTTTATTCATAGTCTCCATTTTGCTAGATTGGGTCACTTTCTATATCAGTTAATTAAGATAGATATTTTTTCCCGGTCATAGGAGTTTCTAAACCAAGGGAAAATTCGGGCTACTGAATACCTGAGAAATTTGAACTTTATGGATGATCTGTAACTGGATTGGTTTATTCAAAAATGGATTTTGTAACAACAGTTTCTATGGCAAACTGGTTTTCTTTTCACCATCTTCCTCGGTAACAAGGCACGGGATATTGCCTTGACCTTTTCCCGGCCAGTGGCTTGTGTTTCGCGGCTTGAAGCATTTCGCGAGGTCGCGTTCAGGCTGATGAGCTGTCAATCATCTGGGTGTTCCAATTAAGTCCTGCTGGGTGTGATTGTTCGGACGTTTGACGTGTTGTTAACTATCTCTCGTTAGGCCTAGCTTCACCCAGCACGTTTTAAGGAGAAAAAAGTTATATTTATCCCAGTCCTCCTATTTCTATTGTAGAATTTGGCTTGGGTTGGTGCACTTTCACTTAATCTTTAAAGCCGATTAAAAGTGGCTTCAAATACTATATTTCTTTTTCTAATCGACGAGCTAACAAAGTGTACCATATCTATTATTATAATAGAAATAAAATACAGGGTACCAGGGAGGAAATTACATAAAAAGGTTAAACACTGGTAAAATAGCAATGAAAAAGATCACTCAAGCTTTCGGACGCATCAGCAGCAGTCCTTCATCAGGAGTAATGACGTTGTCATTACTCCTGACAGACTGCTGTGCGATCAATCTTTTCATTCAATGTTAACTTGTAATTTATTATAATTATTATTATTTAAAGTGTACACCGTTCACTAATTTTGGCAAAAAAAGCTTATATTTGTTTTCTAATATATTCCTATCTTAAAGAAAGTAGTACAAATACTATTCAAGAACATACTAATAAAAATGAAATACACAATAAAAAGTTGGGTGGTATTAATCTGTTTCTTTTCACACACCATGCCTCTAAGACACAAGTGACCTCGTGATGTGAAAGGGACAAATTCGGGGTCAGAACGAAGTTAATACTCGTAACGTGTTTTAACAGAACTATCATATTTGCATTGTTTTCCAAAGTTTCGTTACATAGTGACTGGTATGTCGTAGCTGAAGCATAAATTAGCATTCTTAAGCTTTTTTTCTATAAATTCATCTCTCCAAACTGAAATGCTCCCCCCAGCTCTTGGGTGGGTAGGTGGTAGAAGATTTGATAGCTGCCATACTGAAAAGTTTGGATCCTGGGGATTTGATCCCGGTATGAGGGAAGGGAAGAGAATGTGTAAAGTACACTACAAGAAAAAATTCATGATGTCATCACCACAGCTTGTTTTCGGATAAATATTAATTCTTTGCATCTTCACACGGAAAGTTGAAATTCTGGATTATCCAAATAGCTTTCGCTTCCTCTTTACCTCAATTAATCGGACTTTTGTTATACTTTCAAAAATACCGAATTATTAGCGGTTTTCAATAGATATTGAACCCGCTTTTGTTTTTCTGTCTGTCTGCACGCAATAAAAAGGGTAAGGTAAAGGTCTTCCGTAAATGCAATAATGATGGCTGTTGTTAACATTGAAAACCTACCGAGTTACTTGAGAATTAGAGAGTTGCGGATTAGAGAAATGCGAATTAGACAGTTGCGGATTAGAGAGTTGCGGATTAGAGAATTGAGCATTAAAGTATGGCTGATTAAAGAGTCGCGCAGTAGAGAGTGGTGGATTAGAGAGTTTCGGATAGAAGAGTTACCAATTAGAGAGTTGCGAATTAATGTTAATTGAAACCCGCTAATTTTAAATATCAACCTTAGTCGAGATTCTTTCGCTTGCTTGTTTTAGAGAATATCAGAAAAGAAAAAAAAATAGATTGTGGAGAACATGTACTGAGAAGAAAGAACCTTGTTACAGAGTGTGAGAAAGAAAGAGCAAGTTGGACTTACCTGACGTATTGAAAAGCGATGGAGATTTTTTGGAGTTTTTAATTGTTAAAACTCCCAGTAAAGGCAGCGCTGTCCATAAACGTTCACTAACAGCAAGAGTGAACAGTTCTTCATATTTCTAATAAACAAACACTAATTCGGCGACTGTGGTAATGGTGGCACAAAAACAAGAGGAAATATTTTAAATTCAATGATAAACAATCATTCAACATGTGATGATAAATTGCGCGCAAAGAACACAATGATTTCACGGTGCTTGGTGGGAACAGAACCCATGATCCTTTGATAACCGGCCAACTTCTCTTCCAACTGAGCTACAGGCGACCGATCATCCTCCCCTCTGCGAGCGCATATAAAGCTTCATTATAAACAAGTTTTGAAATGGGGCAGTGCTTGGCCTGCCTTTTAAACCAAATAAACATCAAAGAAGAGGACGTACGAAGAGCGAGACTGTCGTGATATTGAAGTCGGTAAATTTTTTTCTCAGCATAGCCGATGATGTGATAATATTGGATTATATATTTCTCCCAAAGAAAAGAATGATTTCACGGTGCCTGGTTTGGAACCGAACCCATGACCTCTTGGTATACGGATGCCAATATGATGAGAAAAATTTCCCGACTTAAAATCATCCAGCGTGTCCCGTTTTTAACTATAACATTTTTTAATTATACACTGAGCCGTGTCATTACTATCATGAGTGTGGCAGTAGTAACGCCCACTTAGCGCACCGTTACGCCGGGTTTGTCTCCCAAAAAAACGCCAAAACAAACTTATCGATTAGCTGCCTTCTCTATAGTTCGGCAGTTGATTCCCTCGGACTTATGGATTTCGGGTTCCGAATAAAGGTAAAGGTCCATTGTCTGTGGTGTCTCAGTGGTTGCATATTCCCCAATCGTGCCTTTAACCCGGGTTTGACTGTAGGTGACATGGTAGAACATGCATGGTTTTTCCACCCATAGTGGTCTGAGGACTAGTGCCCTTGGCGGCCGAGGTCAGGAGTCCTCAAGAAACTATATTACAGTTCAGCATGACCTTTGCTCTCCTTGCGCCATACAATGACCTCCCCTTAATAAATTCAAATTATTTATGATTTTCATAACTTTGGAGGAGAATCTCGTGACGGGTTACTGCATTCTGTTCTCTTCCATCATTTATGATCTAATTTATTATATAAGATGATCATTCAGGATTATTGTCGCATGTAACTCACATACACTTACTGTATTCATCACTCAATATATGCCTTAGGTTTAATAGATTATTTATTAATTGCTCGAATTCATGTCTAACAATTTTTTTAGAGCTTTGCAAATGAGACCACTTTCATTAAAATCGGCGTCGTCCAGATCGGGCCCTTCCTTTGTGAGAGTTCGTAAAATTAAATGGCTTCCAGATATTTAAATAGCGTCATTGAACAGTTGTATCAATGGCAGATATATTTGTATGTTTCTGCATCAAAGGGGCGCTGAATTCGGAGGGAGAATTTATCAAGGCAAAAGCTGTTTTTTTGTCTCCGTGTTTTATCCAAAAAGTCGAAAGAATTTTGTAATGCAAAATTCATAATGTAATTTCCGAATGTTCGGAATATTTATGCAAAATAATTTCATTCAATTTCATATCTCTCTCCTTGATTATGAAATGCAAATTCCGTCCTAATGGAAAAGAAAATGGTACAAAAATGGGATACCCGAGAGTTGTGATAGAAACAATTAATTCGATCTGAAATTTCCATCGAAGTTATTCATATTCGAGATCGAAATACTGCTTCGTAATAAGAGCTGATGGAACTGTAAATTCAATTACATAGTTCCAAATTAATAGAACCCAACTTTTCGCGCGGAACTAAGTTCTTTCGAATTCCGACAATAATTAATTGAAAGTCGGAAAAATCTATTAATTTCATCTTCGTGTGATGAATTACAGAAAGACTAGAATGCATTCTATTTAGCCAGTAATGAAAAAATCAGCCATCTATTTTAATGTCTATGATTAGATAGGAAAAATAGTTACAAAATTATATTTACTGATGCTTATGACGCCCGATGACTAAAATAATCTTAATAATAAACTTAAATCAATAATCATGATAAATAAGTTCATGAATTCTCCTAAGAAGTAAATAAGAAAAATTAATTGCGTGTGAATGGTGTTTCATTATCTATCTTAATGACTGAACTATAATCGCTATATATATCGACATAATATCTATAATATATATATACACCTGCAAAAAGGTTGCTGGTATCTAATTGGAAGGAGACCCACACTATGAACGTCTGTGACGATGTGTGGAACGCGCCAGGCCAGTAACCTAGTGTCCTACCCCGCCTTCAAGTGGTGCAGGCTGAGCTTTCTATTTATGAGGCAAATTAATATTTGCTGCACGGATAGAAAGGCGGAAGGGGAGGGCTAATTCACCAACCCGTCTAGCCAGCGTGGTGAAATTATGGCTAATTCCTCCATTATGTTGACACACCAGAAACCATGGCCCCTAGTCTCCAGGTGCTGGAGTGCTCCTGATCAAGGCAGCGGTCAGCGTGGCATGAAAGCAGGGGGTGCTAAGAATCACTGGAATGGCCCAGGCTGCCGTTTGTTATTGACCTTGGCAACGTATAATGGACGATCCCTTGCTTCTGAAGCAAAACTTCAGGAATTGGAAGAGGAACTTGAAAAGATCAAATGGGACATTATAGGACTCAGTGAAGTCAGAAGAAAAGGTGAAGAGTTGGTGGAACTTAAAAGTGGACATTTGTTTTATTATAGAGGAACGGAAACTGGAAGAACAAGTGGTGTTGGCTTCTTAATCAACAAAAGAATTAAAGACTACCTTCTTGAAGTCGAAAGCACGTCAGATCGAGCAGCGAGGCTCGTTGTTCAACTAACCCAGCGATACCAACTTCAGATAGTACAAGCATATGCACCAACATCAAGCCATACCGACGAGGAGGTTGAAGAATTCTATGAAGAAATCAAACAGTTACACACCAAGGGGAAACAACACATCAAGCTCATCATGGGAGATTTTAATTCAAGAATTGGACAACAGGAACAAGGAGAGACATCGGTTGGTAAATACGGATATGGGGAAAAAAATAAAATCTGGCGATCAACTCATAGAATTTGCCGAAGCTGAAAATCTTAGCATTATGAATTCATTTTTTAAGAAGAAACCGCAAAGAAAATGGACATGGAAACACCCCAATGGAGGAACCAGCGAAATTGACTATATACTGGCAAACAAGAAATCAATTATTGAAGATTGCAGCATACTGAACAGATTTAATACTGGAAGTGATCATCGAATGGTGAGATGTAAAATGCACTTAAATACTAAACTAGAAAGGCAGAAGCTCATTAGGAAACAAGTATGTAAGAGGGTGGATTTAATGAAACTGAAAGTAAATACCGAGGCATTCAAGTTGGTGTTAAAAATCGCTTTTCTGCGCTGGAAGGACTTATTGAAGAAATTGATATCTCAGAAGCAAATGAAAACATTGTTCAGACAACAATTGAAACTGCTGAGGAAATTGGTGTGACGTGTAAAAAGCACAATAATAAATTAACTGAGAAGATGAAACAGCTCCTGAAAAGGTGAAGAGATATGAAGATGGACAATCAAAATACCAATCCCTGGATTGAGTATGTAGAACTTTGTAAAACTTTGCGCAAAAACATGAAAGAAGACATAAGAAAATTCAACTGTGAGTTAATAAGGAAGGCCATTGAAAATAACAAGAGCCTTAGGGTTGTTAAAGGAAGTTTATCTGTTGGGAAGAAACACATCATTGCATTAAAAGGAGAGGATGGCACCGTAACAAGAAATAGGGAAGAAATACTTAGAAGAGTTGAAGAATTCTACAAAAAACTATACGAAAATAACAGTGGATTAAACGAAGACACTGAAATAGTTGAAGGAACAGCTCCTAAAATCTTAAAAGAAGTTTTATTTGCAGTTAAAATTATGAAGAAAGGAAGAGCCCCTGGTGATGATGGTATTACACTAGATATCCTAAAAGGAGCTGGAGAATATGTAGAAGACATACTTGCAAAATTCTTTACCAAATATTTTAATAGCGGTAATATACCAAACCAATGCGATTCTGCAACAGTAATTCTTTTGCATAAAAAGGGTGATAAAGAGGATTTAAAAAATTACCGACCAATTAGCTTGTTACCTGCTATTTATAAAATCTTCACAAAAGTGCTAACACATCGCCTGCAGAAAAAATTAGATGCAGCTCAACCAAGAGAACAAGATGGATTTCGAAGTGGATTCAGTGCAGTGGACCCTATTCAAGTATTAAGAGAATAAATTGAAAGAACACATGAATATGAACTTCCATTGTGTGTTGCATTTATTGACTATGAGAAGGCCTTTGACTCTGAGAAAACATCAGCAGTCATCAACTCTTTAAGATCAACAGACGTTGAGGATGTGTACATTGACATGGTGAAACGTGTGTATAAAAATGCCAGTGCAAAATTTCGGTTACATGAAAATTCCAAAACTATCAAAATTTGTAAAGGTGTGAGGCAGGGAGATACCATTTCTCCAAAACTTTTTACTTCCGCTTTGCAGAAGATTTTTCAACTGATAAATTGGAATAACAAGGGAATAAAAATAAATGGTGAATATTTAAATCATCTGCGGTTTGCTGATGACATTGTTATTTTTTTAACGGACCCATTAGAACTCCAAGACATAGTACAGGATATCTCAACTAGAAGTGCTGCAAAAAACTAAATTCATGTTCAATAATTTCGTAGAGAAAACGAATACACAAATTGACAACATTGAGCTAGAAATTTCTGATTTATAAATTTACCTGGGCCAGCTGATTTCTATGGAAGGCAACGTTATGTAAGGACTCAACAGACGTATTAAGCTTAGCTGGAGTACATTTGGAAAAAAGAGTTTTATCTTGAAGAGAAAATTGCCTTTATGTCGAAAAATAAAGGTCTTCAATCAGTGTGTATTTTCAATTCTCCCTTATGGATCAGAGACATGAACAGTTGGAGCAATACGAAAGTTACAGACCACGCGACGGAGCATGGAGAGGTGCATGTTTGGAATAACTAGGAGAAATCGAAAAATGAACACTTGGGTGAGAGAGCAAACTAGAGTAGAGGACATCATTGTTAAAGTAAAAGGGCTGAAATGGCGATGGGCTGGGCATATTGCAAGAAGAACTGATCAACGATGGACAACAGAAATTCTGAACTGGATTCCAAGAGACCACCATAGACCCAGAAAACGTCATCAAACTAGTTGGGTGGATGAAATAAGATAAGTGGTTGTGGTGACGTGGAAACGAATGGCTCAGGATAGACTTGTGTGGAAAGCATTTGGAGAGACCTTCATCCAGCAGTGGATAGATAATGGTTGAATATGATGATGATGATGATGATATAGATATCGATATGACTAAACTATAATCCATATATATCGATATGACTAAACTATAATCCATATATATCGATATGACTAAACTATAATCCATATATATCGATATGAGTAAACTACAATCCATTTATATCGATATGACTACATTAGTAAAATTGCAGATTCTGATACCGATTGAAATTTCATCCTGTTAACTATTTTTTTTCCTATGCTCGCCATTTGTAATCATTTAACCACACTGACATCTGACAGTATTTTATCGTCAGCTGAAAACAAATATTGCCTGTTGTTTCTTCGTAGGGGCACCACACGTGCGACGAAACTCTCCTCATGTTACGTTTACAGACGATCAAGCTTACTCAAGAATCGAACCAGAAACCTGCGAATCACAGAAAGCCGTAATTATACTGAGCTGGACTCACGGAGCGTTCGATTAAAATGTCGTTTGCCAAAAACGACGAAAATAAACTTCCATTCATTGATCTGAATTTCTTGCTCAATGTCAATCGTGCAATTTGTAGTAGTATAGAAGAAACATGCTCTGCAAAATAATTTGTTAGATGAAAATTCAAATGTAGTCATAATAGTAGATGAAAAAGTAACACAATAGTAGAGAAAATTATCCCCTCAACCATCACCGGAACATAATAAAATCTTTCTTCGTTTGCTTAATGACAACAGAGAAAGATTATTGTCATGTTCTGATCATGGCGGATCAGTTTCCTCCGAATAATTTTTAGCTACAACTGTGAGTCTTCATCTAAATTAATGCAGGTGTATTAAAGGAATTTCTTCAAGTTTTAATAAATATGGTTTTTATTTTGGATGGATTACAACAATTGGGTAATAATATTGTTATCACCTTAAATCCCCCCCTCCTCTTTCAAAAGCAAAATTAGCGCATTTCTTTTCTTGACGCATTCACATCAAAGATTCGGTGATCTTGAATTGAAAATACCAAGTTCTTTCAAGAAAGAGAACAAGAAACAATACTATTTGACGTTTATTTAGCTTTGCTCGATGTGACCACGTTTGCAGATGGTGACATTTTGCATGCGGGATATTATGGACATAAATACCACAGGTAATATTGTGCGCGGAATATGCAGAACCTCTTGTCTTATGGTTTCTTCCTAGTCAAACAGACTGCTAAGAGTGTCTCAGTGCACTTTTGATTTCGAATATCTCCATAGCCAGAAGTCCGTTGATGTAACCTCAGGAGATATACGTAGTATATTCCATTCTCATAATACTTTCTTATTCATTCTTCATACTACTGTGACGTATTCTACTCTCACATTTGTTGTGCTTTATATATACTGAATTTAATACTAGAAATGTATTTCAGATAAAACAGAAGCTTGCTTACACGTGGAATAGATAAAAAATAATAATAAGTATAATGTTATTTTTTCAGTTGTTTAATTTGGATCCTCGAAGTATCGAAGCGCTGTTATTGCTATCTTTGGCATTTTCTTATCTAGAATAATATTCTTGTTACCGATATTGAACTGCATTGCATTAAGCACTTCGTTCGTTGTCTTTATGCTTCGATCGACTAATACATAGGTTATTCTCATACTCGTTTTATTTTTGATACTCAATTAGAAAATGTCAGTTCTTCCGCTTTATGTTTAATTGGTAATTTAAGACAAAACAATCTCTACATACGCACTATCGCTGCCATTCCAAAATGGTGACTCACTGGAATAATGCATATTAAATTTAATTGCGTTGCTAAAATAAAAATTTCAGTCTCATTAAAGTTCAAAAACTAAAATGATGTTTTACCGTTTCGCTTTTCTTCATTGAAAAGGTGTTTAAATTTGTAATAAATACTTACGCAAGATATCCTCATTAATTTCTGCAAGCAA